>CM060315.1:3681850-3769350 GCA_030674185.1 Monoplex corrugatus | reverse complement strand
AAAATTTTAAACAAAAAAAATGTGAATCTCCATCTTTCTTTCACATAGAACACTATTTAATTTACACTATAACAAAACTGAAAATGAACTTAACCTACCAAAATAGCACCAGTTTCCTTTTTCCTGTCAATCTATTCATTTGTTTTCTATTTCCTATTCTTCATTTTCTCCAAATTTCAACTTTAAGTGGCAGTATGTGAATGTCACTGACAAGGCAGCCGTTTCACATTATTCCCGTAAAATATTTAGTTCTTCTGCTCTTTTCCTTGTTCTTTGATTGTTTGTTTGTTTGTTTGTTTGTGTGTTAGCTTTTGTATGTTTGTTTCCCTCCAAACCTAAACTCAAGATTCATATCTTATATACTGACCAACAGTTATCTACTTATTCTGTCCAAATCATTTATTCACAAGCGTGCGCGCGCACACAAACACACACACCTACACACACACTCACATACACACGCGCGCGCACACACACACACACTCACACACACACACATACACACACACACACACACACACACACACACACACACACACACACACACACACACATACACACACATACACATACACACACACACATATACACACACACACACATACACACACACACTCACACACAAACACATACACGGGAACGATAATCAGGTAGGTAAAGGTCAGACTTCCAATCAACAGTACCTAGGCTTGACCTGTCTGGTAGGTAAAGGACGGAGATTTTTCTGATCTCCCAGATTAACGCATGCAGACCTGCCAGCGCTTAAATCACTTTCATGCGCATATGCATGCAGAATATCAAATGTACAAGTCAAAAATCCTGTCAGTTACGTCAGAATCAAGGGGCAAATGGAAACCATGAAAACAACCAGCACACATGGCCAACAAGGACACAGACTGTGAGAACAACAGTGGACTGTGGTCAGCTCGCCCTACAAACTGAGTTCTCCGTGCTCCACTTTAAATGTCTGATTATGTGTAATGTGCAGTCAGTCCGAATGACTGAAGAATAACATCAAATATGATTTAAAATATCACTATTAATACTAATACCAATAGTACATATATATAAATAAATAAATAGTACATATAATATATATAAATATAGAGAGATATATAGATAAAGACATAATGATATGTGTGTGTGTGTGTGTGTGTGTGTGTGTGTGTGTGTGTGTGTGTGTGTGTGTGTGTGTGTGTGTGTGTGTGTGTGTGTGTGTGTGTGAAATTGAAAAAACTGAACAACTGAAGAGCAGAGGAAAACAAGAACAAGCAATACAGCCTATAACCGCAGTCAAATATAACTTGAAAAATAGTTTACATACGTAAAAAAAAGTATCAAAAGGATAAAAGAGGTCGATCTGAACTCTTTTGTATACAACTCTTACACACTTGCACACACACACACATGCACACACCACACCACGCACGCACACACACACACACACACACACACACACATACACACACACACACACACACACACACACACACACACACACATACACACACACACACACACACACACAACACACACACACACACACACACACACACACACACACACTCACACACACACACAGTGAGACTAGTGAAAGAGAGAGATGCACAATACACCAATGACAATACACAGCAATAACAACAGAAAACAATGGTCAAAACAAAACCTACCAGCTGCCCCATCCCCCGTGTCCCCCAAATCAGTCTCAGAACTGACCAGCTCAGTGAGTTTGACCCCCAGGTGTGTGGTCTCTTCTATAGCAGTGGCCAGGTCCACAGAACTCAGCTCAAACGACGCGCTTTCTTCACACACCTTCTCCTGCAGCAGCAAGATTTTTGTTTAAATCCACCATTGTATCAGGGTTTTTCTTTCCTAATGTTATGGACAGCAAAGAAAACAAACGAGACAGTCTTGATGGAGGCAGACACAAGTAGATCATTCATAAGGAAGATTAGGAAAAGGCAGGCAACATTCATAGGCCATTTTATGAGGAAAGGGGAATTGGAACACCTGGTCACAATGGGAAAGCTGGAGGGAAGGAGAGCGCCGGGTAGACCCAGGGAGAAGATACTAGACGGACTTACAGAGTGGCTGAAGACAAGGATGGTGGAAGAGATGCTTGAGGCAACAAGAGATAGAGACAGATGGAAGTCCATAATCGCCAACGCCATGCGGCAAGGCACCTGATGATGATGAATGTTATACACATGACAGTACACTTTGTCACAGAGTGAAAGTCACATCAACCACACAACCACAAATGAAGATGATCAAGAAACATTCAAAAAGAAAGGGGGAAAAAAAACAAAGCAAGAAAGACAACAATCATGTCTTTTGTCCAAACAAGTCATTTGTGCGCATCTGGGAAAGTTCTGATAGTTATGTAACATCTACTGGACAGCACACACTGACATGAACAGAAAAGTAAACATATCATACATATACAAAACATAGGACATCACACATGACATGACAGAAAAGTAACATTATCTACTATATACACAAAACATACAGGACATCACAACTGACATGAACAGAAAAGTAAACATTATCATACATATATACACAAACATACAGGACATCACACACTGACTAAAGAAAGAACATTATCATACATATATACACAAAACATACAGGACATCACACATGACATGAACAGAAAAGTAAACATTATCATACATATATACACAAAACATACAGGACATCACACACTGACATGAACAGAAAAGTAAACATTATCATACATATATACACAAAACATACAGGACATCACACACTGACATGAACAGAAAAGTAAACATTATCATACATATATACACAAAACATACAGGACATCACACACTGACATGAACAGAAAAGGCAACATTATCATACATATATACACAAAACATACAGGACATCACACACTGACATGAACAGAAAGAAACATTATCATACATATATACACAAACATACAGGACATCACACATGACATGAACAGAAAAGACACATTATCATACATATATACACAAAACATACAGGACATCACACACTGACATGAATAGAAAAGCAAACATTATCATACATATATACACAAAACATACAGGACATCACACACTGACATGAACAGAAAAGTAAACATTATCATACATATATACACAAAACATACAGGACATCACACACTGACATGAACAGAAAAGTAAACATTATCATACATATATACACAAAACATACAGGACATCACACAATGACATGAACAGAAAAGTAAACATTATCATACATATATACACAAAACATACAGGACATCACACACTGACATGAACAGAAAAGTAAACATTATCATACATATATACACAAAACATACAGGACATCACACACTGACATGAACAGAAAAGCAAACATTATCATACATATATACACAAAACATACAGGACATCACAACACTGACATGAACAGAAAAGAACATTACATACATATATATAACAAAACATACAGGACATCACACACTGACATGAACAGAAAGAATCATTATCAACAATATACACAAATACATATAACAAGACATACACACACACAGAAGAATTAAACACACAATTACAACACAAAGTATTACACAAACATTACAGGATACACTAATCGCTTACGACAGATTTACAAATAAAAAGTATAAACGTCAACAACACACAGTATAAAAGTTCAACAACACAATGTATAAAAACTGAGCAACAAAAATCACTTACAACAGACCTACAATTAAGAAAACAGATGGCATTTTCGATATTTATTAAACATAATGGCTTACCAAGTTATGCGCTTCATCAAATATGACAATGTTTCCTTGGAGTTCGATTCCATGAGCTCTACGTGACTGAAAAATAAAACATCACACTCACAAAGAGTGAAATATGAGCACTTTGTACATTCTTTACTTACCACAATTTTGTATCTCGTACAGAACTGACCTCTACAAGTGCACATCTAACACAGTGTTTGAATACTTTCTTTTCGGTTTTTATTTTCTGCTGACAGCTGATAATTCAACACTAAATACACAAAGAAATGAACTAATCCTTAATTTCAAAGACAGGTTTAGCAGTCTACAGTTACATATTTTCTGCTACCAATGAGTGTTACGGATCAATCTTGATTATTTCTTCATTTTTCTAGCCAAGGTTTCAGTTTCATTTTCAGTTTCTCAAGATGATGACTCTGCACTCGGAATGAATTCCATATGCACTAGCGTCACAGGTGCTATGTGATGGTGATCATGGCACAAGCCTTCAGCCGGCACGTAAACTTATGAGCTGGCCTAGTCCTGAGGTCCTACCTAGCGTATGTTTTACCTAGCCCACACTATTTTTTACTAGTATTGTATCAGTCTATCATTGAAATGATCTTGGTTACACGAAAATAACATGTGTATCTTATCATCAAAGAAAAGAACAGTTAAATAAAGTAAATAAATAATAGACCCTTTCCCATTTGCAGATTCTGCTCAGAAACTCCTCCTACTGTTCGGAGATTTTCAAAGCGTGTGAATGAAAAGGTCAGACGCTGACTGACATCTTGTAAATGAGGCGATGTGTGGTACCAAACTCAGTATCATTCTTTCATTGGTTTATCCTGACTTTCGCGGGAAACTTCATTCATGAGGTGTGTGTAACCCTAGTGCTTAGAGCGTGATGGAAATTCCCACCAGGCCTAAGTGACAGGCGGCGGGCATAAATAAAAGCGGGGCTTCCAGTTCGGCGGGCTGCGGCAGGATAAAATGAGAAAAGGTTATAGGTCTGAATCACAACGCAGTTAGCCACTCAATATAAACTCGTCACACATCATAAAAAGCCCCCCCCCCACCCCCAGTCAATGCACAAAGCCTCCACAACCTACCTACCAACAAGATGAAAACAATATTTCCATAATCATAAGGTGTCTGAAAATCTTCGAAAAGAGAACATTACAACCTCAAAAGAGAGAGAATTAAAAGTTTTGCAGTCATTAACCAAGTCACTTAATCCAGAAATTCAAGTCAATGCTGAAAGTTTCTTTCAGTTTTCCTCAAGAATCTAAAAATTATAAACACATCCTTACAATATTTCTTTGTGATTAGGTATCTCTGCCAGTATTGTGTTTCAGTCAGTTTTTCTAGTGTTATCTAAAAATCAGTAACATATACGTACAATATTTCTTTGTCATAGTATCTCTGTCAACATAGTGTTTCACTCAGTTTTTCTAGTGTTATCTAAAAATCAGTAACATATACGTACAATATTTCTTTGTCAATAGTATCTCTGTCAACATAGTGTTTCACTCAGTTTTTCTAGTGTTATCTAAAAATCAGTAACATATACGTACAATATTTCTTTGTCAATAGTATCTCTGTCAACATAGTGTTTCACTCAGTTTTTCTAGTGTATCTAAAAATCAGTAACATATACGTACAATATTTCTTTGTCAATAGTATCTCTGTCAACATAGTGTTTCACTCAGTTTTTCTAGTGTATCTAAAAATCAGTAACATATATGCACAATATTTCTTTGTCAATAGTATCTCTGTCAACATAGTGTTTCAGTCAGTTGTTCTAGTGTTATCTAAAAATCAGTAACATATACGTACAATATTTCTTTGTCATTAGTATCTCTGTCAACATAGTGTTTCACTCAGTTTTTCTAGTGTATCTAAAAATCAGTAACATATACGTACAATATTTCTTTGTCAATAGTATCTCTGTCAACATAGTGTTTCACTCAGTTTTTCTAGTGTATCTAAAAATCAGTAACATATATGCACAATATTTCTTTGTCAATAGTATCTCTGTCAACATAGTGTTTCAGTCAGTTTTTCTAGTGTTATCTAAATATCAGTAACATATACGTACAATATTTCTTTGTGATTAGGTATCTCTGCCAGTATTGTGTTTCAGTCAGTTTTTCTAGTGTATCTAAAAATCAGTAACATATACGTACAATATTTCTTTGTGATTAGGTATCTCTGCCAGTATTGTGTTTCAGTCAGTTTTTCCACTGTATCTAAAAATCAATAACGCATCCCTACAATACTTATTTGTTGTTAGGTATCGCTGCCAGTATCATTACCTTTGGATCCAGCAGGTAGTTGTAAGGCATAAAAATAATATCAGCATCCGATTTCAGTTCGCGAGCAAGGTAGTAAGGGCAAATTCTGAAACACAACAGAGACACTGAGCAACAATGAAAACCAATATATTACACAACAAAAGACAGAGAGAAAGTGGATAGAGGACAGTCAGTCAGACTGTCTGAATGCAAACTAAAGGCAGTGTCACACAAGGCAAGACAGAGAGAAAGTGGACAGAGGACAGTCAGTCAGATTGTCTGAATGCAAACTAAAGGCGGTGTCACACAAGGCAAGACAGAGAGAAAGTGGATAGAGGACAGTCAGTCAGATTGTCTGAATGCAAACTAAAGGCGGTGTCACACAAGGCAAGACAGAGAGAAAGTGGACAGAGGACAGTCAGTCAGATTGTCTGAATGCAAACTAAAGGCAGAGTCACACAAGGCAAGACAGAGAGAAAGTGGAAAGAGGACAGTCAGTCAGATTGTCTGAATGCAAACTAAAGGCGGTGTCACACAAGGCAAGACAGATGTTGTACAGGTTGATCTTGCAAACTAAAGGCAGTGTCACACAAGATAAGACAGATGTTGTACAGGTTGATCTTTTAAATGATCAACACCAGTCCTTGTGAATATTGTAACACCCCATTCCTGTCTACAGCCTTGTGTTAATAGTGTGTACACAACCATGCACTGTAGAATAAGCTGAACATTCTGAACATGAACAAGGCAGTAAAACACAATGCTGAAATGAGCAAGGCAGTAAAAACCAATGCTGAAATGAGCAAGGCAGTAAAACACAATGCTGAAATGAGCAAGGCAGTAAAACACAACGCTGAAATGAGCAAGGCAGTAAAACACAACGCTGAAATGAACAAGGCAGTAAAACACAATGCTGAAATGAGCAAGGCAGTAAAACACAACGCTGAAATGAACAAGGCAGTAAAACACAATGCTGAAATGAGCAAGGCAGTAAAACACAACACTGAAATGAGCAAGGCAGTAAAACACAACACTGAAATGAGCAAGGTGTAAAACACAACGCTGAAATGAGCAAGGTGTAAAACACAACGCTGAAATGAGCAAGGCAGTAAAACACAACGCTGAAATGAGCAAGGCAGTAAAACACAACACTGAAATGAGCAAGGTGTAAAACACAATGCTGAAATGAGCAAGGTGTAAAACACAACGCTGAAATGAGCAAGGTAGTAAAACACAACACTGAAATGAGCAAGGTAGTAAAACACAACACTGAAATGAGCAAGGCAGTAAAACACAACGCTGAAATGAGCAAGGCAGTAAAACACAATGCTGAAATGAGCAAGGCAGTAAAATACAATGCTGAAATGAGTAATGCAGTAAAATATAATGCTGAAAGGACAGTCCAACCAGATGAACGGCAGGGAAGTCAAAGGACACTGAATACACAGGCCTTCACAGCAATTATAATGGTCTGACTTGATTCAGTTAAGCTGACTTTTGTTAAGTACATGAACAAAGTAAAGAGTTGCACATAAAAAGTGTGTCATGAAATGTATATATTGCACTCTCAAAGTAAGGAGTTGTACATAAAAAGTGTATCATGAAATGTATATATTGCACTCTCAAAGTAAGGAGTTGTACATAAAAAGTGTATCATGAAATGTATATACTGCACTCTCAAAGTAAGGAGTTGCACATAAAAAGTGCATCATGAAATGTATATAATTGCACTCTCAAAGTAAAGAGTTGTACATAAAAAGTGTATCATGAAATGTATATAATTGCACTCTCAAAGTAAGGAGTTGCACATAAAAAGTGCATCATGAAATGTATATATTGCACTCTCAAAGTAAGGAGTTGCACATAAAAAGTGTATCATGAAATGTATATATTGCACTCTCAAAGTAAGGAGTTACACATAAAAAGTGCATCATGAAATGTATATATTGCACTCTCAAAGTAAGGAGTTGCACATAAAAAGTGTATCATGAAATGTATATATTGCACTCTCAAAGTAAGGAGTTACACATAAAAAGTGCATCATGAAATGTATATATTGCACTCTCAAAGTAAGGAGTTACACATAAAAAGTGCATCATGAAATGTATATATTGCACTCTCAAAGTAAGGAGTTACACATAAAAAGTGCATCATGAAATGTATATATTGCACTCTCAAAGTAAGGAGTTACACATAAAAAGTGTATCATGAAATGTATATATTGCACTCTCAAAGTAAGGAGTTGCACATAAAAAGTGTGTCATGAAATGTATATATTGCACTCTCAAAGTAAGGAGTTGCACATAAAAAGTGTGTCATGAAATGTACATATTGCACTCTCAAAGTAAGGAGTTGCACATAAAAAGTGTATCATGAAATGTATATATTGCACTCTCAAAGGAGTTGCACATAAAAAGTGTATCATGAAATGTGTGTATATTGCACTCTCAAAGTAAGGAGTTGCACATAAAAAGTGTGTCATGAAATGTGTGTATATTGCACTCTCAAAGTAAGGAGTTGCACATAAAAAGTGCATCATGAAATGTGTGTATATATTGCACTCTCAAAGTAAGGAGTTGCACATAAAAAGTGTGTCATGAAATGTATATATTGCACTCTCAAAGTAAGGAGTTGTACATAAAAAGTGTATCATGAAATGTATATATTGCACTCTCAAAGTAAGGAGTTGCACATAAAAAGTGCATCATGAAATGTATATATTGCACTCTCAAAGTAAGGAGTTGCACATAAAAAGTGTGTCATGAAATGTGTGTATATATTGCACTCTCAAAGTAAGGAGTTGCACATAAAAAGTGCATCATGAAATGTATATATTGCACTCTCAAAGTAAGGAGTTGCACATAAAAAGTGTGTCATGAAATGTGTGTATATATTGCACTCTCAAAGTAAGGAGTTGCACATAAAAAGTGCATCATGAAATGTATATATTGCACTCTCAAAGTAAGGAGTTGCACATAAAAAGTGCATCATGAAATGTATATATTGCACTCTCAAAGTAAGGAGTTACACATAAAAAGTGCATCATGAAATGTATATATTGCACTCTCAAAGTAAGGAGTTGCACATAAAAAGTGTGTCATGAAATGTATATATTGCACTCTCAAAGTAAGGAGTTGCACATAAAAAGTGCATCATGAAAATATATATTGCACTCTCAAAGTAAGGAGTTGCACATAAAAAGTGCATCATGAAAATATATATTGCACTCTCAAAGTAAGGAGTTGCACATAAAAAGTGCATCATGAAAATATATATTGCACTCTCAAAGTAAGGAGTTACACATAAAAAGTGCATCATGAAATGTATATATTGCACTCTCAAAGTAAGGAGTTGCACATAAAAAGTGTGTCATGAAATGTACATATTGCACTCTCAAAGTAAGGAGTTGCACATAAAAAGTGCATCATGAAAATATATATTGCACTCTCAAAGTAAGGAGTTGCACATAAAAAGTGCATCATGAAATGTATATATTGCACTCTCAAAGTAAGGAGTTACACATAAAAAGTGCATCATGAAATGTATATATTGCACTCTCAAAGTAAGGAGTTGCACATAAAAAGTGCATCATGAAATGTGTGTATATATTGCACTCTCAAAGTAAGGAGTTGCACATAAAAAGTGTGTCATGAAATGTATATATTGCACTCTCAAAGTAAGGAGTTGTACATAAAAAGTGTATCATGAAATGTATATATTGCACTCTCAAAGTAAGGAGTTACACATAAAAAGTGTATCATGAAATGTATATATTGCACTCTCAAAGTAAGGAGTTGTACATAAAAAGTGTGTCATGAAATGTATATATTGCACTCTCAAAGTAAGGAGTTGTACATAAAAAGTGTATCATGAAATGTATATATTGCACTCTCAAAGTAAGGAGTTGCACATAAAAAGTGTATCATGAAATGTATATACTGCACTCTCAAAGTAAGGAGTTGTACATAAAAAGTGTATCATGAAATGTGTATATATTTCACTCATGGGTATAACATGCTTCCTGAGATGAGACAACAAACAATGCCAAATACTTAGCTGTGCATGACATACGCAAGGGTGACACTTTGAAAATCTGAACAAACGGAAAATCAGGCTAACTGGAAAACTTTTTCGCTTGAAGGCAATAGCAGCACAATGGCGCGACGTAAGTGATGTGTGTAGCCTAACAAAGATCGCTGGACCTGTGTTGTCTTCAACGATAGAGAGCGCTTCCTCATTTCCGGTCATCTGCTACAGTGCTGCTCCGGTCATAATACCATCGATTCAACTGGTTTTTTCCTCCAAACATCTTTTTGTTGGAATAACGAAACTGAAAAAACGGAATTTCCGTCTGGGCCTTGCCGAGAAAACGGATTTCCGTCACCCAGACGGAAGAGTGGCACCCACGTATAGGTGGTTACTTTCTACTGATACAATATGAACAGTTCTTTCACCTACAATTTTTATATTTTAAAAAATACAGAATGTTTCTTGTAAATTCTGTGTGAAAAGTGTTAAGAAACAGACATGTAATAAACAAGTGTTAAGAAACAGACATGTAATAAACAAGTGTTAAGAAACAGACATGTAATAAACAAGTGTTAAGAAACAGACATGTAATAAACAAGTGTTAAGAAACAGACATGTAATAAACAAACATATGATGTGTTCTTACAATACATATTGAAATAAATTCAGATTATTTTTGACCGAGTCAACAAAGATCAATGATCAAAGGCAACATTTTTTGTATCCTGTCTGCAAAAAGATACGCTTTCATAAGAGCATAATACATAAAATAATAGCAAATAATAACTTCCCTTATGAAATGTAACAAATAAACAAAGCAAAATATAACTTTCATCAAAAAAATACACCAACCATGGATAAGACCTCATGACACAACCCATCCTTTGGAAGGTGCAATTATCAACAAACTTAGAAATAATATAGTTTCACCCTTATACAAGTTATAGTAAAAAAAAAAAATTTTTTTTTTTAAAACATTCACATAGTAAAAGCTGAAGCTACAAAAAAAAAAATTTCTGGTTAAAAAAAAAAGAATGTACAGACCCCTACATTTAACAAAATTTAATAATATTCTATTTTACATCATAAGGTTGATGATTTCAATTATAATAACAAAATTTCATTCTGCCTGTCATGAAATGTTGATTTAAACAAGACTTCAATACAAAATGACAACAGACTATTTCATTAAACATGTAGAACTGAATATGTGTGTGTGTGTGTGTGTGTGTGTGTGTGTGTGTGTGTGTGTGTGTGTGTGTGTGTGTGTGTGTGTGTGTGTAATATGTGTGTGTAATATGTGTGTGTGTCTATCTGTGTGCATGCATCTGTGCATGCGTATGTGCGTGCAAATATGAGTGTGTATGTAACACTTTTTTTTTTCAAATTTCCATTTCAAACCAAATGTTTTCATCCTGTTCAGCATTTTAACATTAGAAATCACTCACTTGCTCTTTGAGCCATGGGACACAAGATCTTCAATGTCGCTCACACCGCCCACAATCTGTCGAGCTTCTGTATTGCGTTTCAAGTCTGAAAATGTGAACACACAACAAGATGATCAGACTGTAAGTTATGTTCGTTCCAAAGTACATCAGACAAACATGGTTTTCTCACAGTTAATACTGACACCAACAAGCAGGCCCTATGATACTGCATGTGCATCATAATCTGAAAGCACACATCCGTCTGTGCTGTCACACTATTATAACTTTTAGACTTCAACTCAAAGAAGACAGTTATCATAAAAGTCAGTTTAACCCTTTGACTCCCAAACCCTATCTGCTAACTGGAAACACTTAACCCTTTGACCTCCTGCAGGAAGCTGGTGGACAGGATGAGGGAGTTAAAGGGTTAAGGTTTTGCTTTGCTAACATGGTCGACAAAACAGGATGCTGGGGAAAGAATCAAAGAGTTAACCTCTGCTGACCCCGTTCAACAGCGAAGAAGCTGTGCAGCAGAAAGGCTGATGAACCTGCTCATTACCAACTGCCACTGTTGGTCTGTTGCCAATAAACTGCCTGCATTGATTCGCACATGAGTAATGAGCACACCACTAGAAACTAGTTGCTATGCAGCACATGGTATTTCTTTGTGTCTGAAAAAGTTTAGTGGCTGATGTGTTTTCTCAATCACTGCAGCATAAAGGTACGACACTTTCCCATGGCAATGAAGCCTTGATTTACACTTTATGATTTTTAGTCCTCTTCTCCCACTGGATGAAGCAGCAGGGAAGTCTTTTTCTCCTAATTTTGTATTTGGTGTTTGCTTGTGATCTTACATTCACACTTGACAAAGGCCAGTTGGCCGAAAATTTATGCCTGTCTTGTCTTGTTGTATTAAATATGCGTTCCGATTCTATTTTGATGTTTTTCTGGTTCCTACTTGACGAAACTGTTGAAAATATACAGGCAGTTTGTATCTCACCAAACATTTCAAGCAGTGAAAGTGAAGTTGACACTGTAAAGAATGATGACAGTGAGGTTTCCAGTGGGGGAACATCTGATCCACACCCAACATCACTTTGAAAAGGACAAAGTGCAAGTTCTCAACAAAGAAGCAAGATGGTTCCAGAGGGGAGTAAAGGAGGCAGTCTACATCGCTGCAAGGAACCCCACCCTCAACTGTGACCGGGGCCGACACAACCTGCCATTGGTGTACTCCTCACTCATTCAGTCGCACTGTCGTGAGTTCGCTCATGGCGGTGCGCACTGAAGCCAGTTCTCAACCCAGCAGTTAGGCTGAAGAAGTCGTCCGTATCGCCGATGAAAGCTACGCAAGTGAGTAGCAATTTTACTGAAAGACGTGTTTAGTATGGTAGTCATTATGACAGTGATGATGACTGTTGTGCCTGTGTGTGTAACATAACTGTCAAGGGTGAACAAATCACTGGCAGATCATAAGCTGCCTGGTTTTCAAACTCAACACCTCACTCCACCACAAACACTTTAACACCTTTTCATATCACAGCTGACATGGGGAACAACCATCACTCAACAGACATCAGATTCAAACATCTTGCCATCAATAATTTACACATACATTTTAACATCACAAGACCACCAGTCAAGTGACTGACAGAAATGAAGCAAGCCGTGCAATGGGTCGTTCCGTTTGAGGAAGGTCTCAAGATGAGAACAAACATTACCAAGGAAAGTGAGGCTGGCAGGACAAGTACCTTTTGTTCTATATATATGAAAGAATAAGGGACCTGTCTACATTCCTAAAAAAAAAATTCAGTTCAGACATACATACAAAATAAGGCATCAAGAAACACTGAACTACACATTCAAGTTTAGACACAGAAGGAATGGATGCCGTTTTCATATACTTTCAACTGACATACTAATATCAAGTAAGCTAATAAGATAGCTGCTCCAAAAGTCTTGTCACTTACTTTGCAAAACATAAATAGGAAACCTGCATACATGACATTTTCAGTCTTTCACAGCACTCTCACCCACTCTCCACACAGTTACAGCCTCCTCACTAAAAGTCAAACACTTTTTTGATTGTCTGAGATATGGTAGCAAGCTTGGATTTCATTGCTTTTCCCAATTCCTGGATTCTTGAATATTTCTTTTCAACCAGGTTTTCCTTCAGTGGCCAAGTCAGCACTGTAGGGTGGGTGAGAGAGAACTTGAATGAGCTGCTCAAGCAGATAGGTCACGGTGACCTTGGCTTTATGGGCACCTGCATGTCATGTTGAAGGAGTGTTCAGCTGGTACCCACATTTGGATGCTGCTTATGGATCAACTGCATAACTGACTTTGGGGTAAACAAAGCACTATCTACAAATTATCAAGCAACAACAGCAGACTTTTCAGGTAAAATATTGACGACAACTGAGCCTTGGAAGCTGAAGAAAAATGAAAAGTGTTGTCCAGCTTTGAAAGTCAGGTCTCAGCACAACTGATCTTTCGTTACTTAAATTCACAGGAAGCGAACTTGTATACAGATAAATATCCTTACTTACCTTCCAGGACGTTATAGTAATGGCATCGTCTGGCAGCCACTTTTGCTCGACAAAGATGAACCTATAAAAACAAAATGCATAAAACTAATGCACCACTGGAATTCCTCGGGAAATGCTAGTTTTTGACTTAGAAATAGATAAATAATAAAAAACAACAATAACAATGAATATATTTATGAAGCTCCAAATGTTGATTCAAGAATCAAACCAAGGAACACACTTGTTGTCAGTCCATCCTTTGTTTCCAACTCCCTCCCTCAAGAGTTCCCTGGAGGACTGATTTATGAGGTCACTGGGTCTTGTTACATGGCCATACCTGGAGGACTGATTTAGTGAGGTCACTGGATCTTGTTACATGGCCATACCTGGAGGACTGATTTAGTGAGGTCACTGGGTCTTGTTACATGGCCATACCAACACAGCTGTTTTGTTTTGTTTTGTTTTGTTTTGTTTTGTTTTAGTGAAGTAAGCTGATCATCACATGATCAAATATACTGTGTGATGGTTGGCACACTTGTTCAATGACGATATGATCAGCGTATCTGATGTTCAATATCTTGCTATTACATCTTATTTCCATGGCTTGGATTCATCTTTGCAAATCTGCGATGGCGGTTCATGTCTCACATGCATACAGGAAAATGAAACAAATCAGTGCACATAGGAGCCTAAACTTGTGTTGCATGCAGATATTCTTGTCCTTCCATACAGATTGCAGCCTGGACAGTGTTGATCTGTCTTTGTAGTCCTCATGAACATTTCTATAGTTAGCACAGTGTTGATCTGTCTTTGTAGCCCTCATGAACATTTCTATAGTTAGGACAGTGTTGATCTGTCTTTGTAGCCCTCATGAACATTTCTATAGTTAGCACAGTGTTGTCTGTCTTTGTAGCCCTCATGAACATTTCTATAGTTAGCACAATGTTGATCTGTCTTTGTAGCCCTCATGAACATTTCTATAGTTAGCACAATGTTGTCTGTCTTTGTAGTCCTCATGAACATTTCTATAGTTAGCACAGTGTTGTCTGTCTTTGTAGTCCTCATGAACATTTCTATAGTTAGCACAATGTTGATCTGTCTTTGTAGCCCTCATGAACATTTCTATAGTTAGCACAGTGTTGTCTGTCTTTGTAGTCCTCATGAACATTTCTATAGTTAGCACAATGTTGATCTGTCTTTGTAGCCCTCATGAACATTTCTATAGTTAGGACAGTGTTGATCTGTCTTTGTAGCCCTCATGAACATTTCTATAGTTAGCACAGTGTTGTCTGTCTTTGTAGCCCTCATGAACATTTCTATAGTTAGGACAATGTTGATCTGTCTTTGTAGCCCTCATGAACATTTCTATAGTTAGCACAGTGTTGATCTGTCTTTGTAGCCCTCATGAACATTTCTATAGTTAGCACAATGTTGATCTGTCTTTGTAGTCCTCATGAACATTTCTATAGTTAGCACAATGTTGATCTGTCTTTGTAGCCCTCATGAACATTTCTATAGTTAGCACAATGTTGATCTGTCTTTGTAGCCCTCATGAACATTTCTATAGTTAGCACAATGTTGATCTGTCTTTGTAGTCCTCATGAACATTTCTATAGTTAGCACAATGTTGATCTGTCTTTGTAGCCCTCATGAACATTTCTATATTTAGCACAGTGTTGATCTGTCTTTGTAGTCCTCATGAACATTTCTATAGTTAGCACAGTGTTGATCTGTCTTTGTAGCCCTCATGAACATTTCTATAGTTAGCACAGTGTTGATCTGTCTTTGTAGCCCTCATGAACATTTCTATAGTTAGCACAGTGTTGATCTGTCTTTGTAGTCCTCATGAACATTTCTATAGTTAGCACAGTGTTGATCTGTCTTTGTAGCCCTCATGAACATTTCTATAGTTAGCACAATGTTGATCTGTCTTTGTAGCCCTCATGAACATTTCTATAGTTAGCACAGTGTTGATCTGTCTTTGTAGCCCTCATGAACATTTCTATAGTTAGCACAATGTTGATCTGTCTTTGTAGCCCTCATGAACATTTCTATAGTTAGCACAGTGTTGATCTGTCTTTGTAGCCCTCATGAACATTTCTATAGTTAGCACAGTGTTGATCTGTCTTTGTAGCCCTCATGAACATTTCTATAGTTAGCACAGTGTTGTCTGTCTTTGTAGCCCTCATGAACATTTCTATAGTTAGCACAGTGTTGATCTGTCTTTGTAGCCCTCATGAACATTTCTATAGTTAGCACAATGTTGATCTGTCTTTGTAGTCCTCATGAACATTTCTATAGTTAGCACAATGTTGATCTGTCTTTGTAGCCCTCATGAACATTTCTATAGTTAGCACAGTGTTGATCTGTCTTTGTAGCCCTCATGAACATTTCTATAGTTAGCACAGTGTTGATCTGTCTTTGTAGCCCTCATGAACATTTCTATAGTTAGCACAGTGTTGATCTGTCTTTGTAGCCCTCATGAACATTTCTATAGTTAGCACAGTGTTGATCTGTCTTTCCTGTACTAGATGAGAAAAATGCACATAGATATGATAGGTATAAAGACAAGTTCATTCCTGTTACAGACAATAGTACTGTATTAAGTGAGAAAAATGCACATAGATATGATACGTATAAAGACAAGTTCATTCCTGTTACAGACAATAGTACTGCATTAAGTGAGAAAAATGCACATAGATATGATACGTATAAAGACAAGTTCATTCCTGTTACAGACAATAGTACTGTATTAAGTGAGAAAAATGCACATAGATATGATAGGTATAAAGACAAGTTCATTCCTGTTACAGACAATAATACTGTATTAAGTGAGAAAAATGCACATAGATATGATAGGTATAAAGACAAGTCCATTCCTGTTACAGACAATAGTACTGTATTAAGTGAGAAAAATGCACATAGATATGATAGGTATAAAGACAAGTCCATTCCTGTTACAGACAATAGTACTGTATTAAGTGAGAAAAATGCACATGGACATCTCACCTGTCTCACCTGTCGGCGTCACCGGGAACAGTGTTGGCCGCTGCACATGATGTCCTCACAAGTTGCCTCCAGCACTCTCGATCTTGGCTAAGTCTGACCACCTCCTGGAGTTTCTTGCCACTGATGTTTGTGATGTTTCTAGCAAGTGATGCAGGTGGCCATCCTCTGTTTCTCTTTCCTTCCACTTTACCTTGGAGGACAGTGGACATCAAGTCTGTTCTCTCATTACGGATTGCGTGTCCAACATATTTCAGTTTCCTCCGTTGTATGAGTACTAGAAGCTTGCGTGTAGTACCCAACATGGACATCACACACATAAAAACAAATCCATTCCTGTTACACACATTAATCCTGCACCAAAACAGAAAAACCTACATGGACATGACAGACAGAAACACAAGATCACTGTTTCAGGTATACCTTTGTACTGTTGCTTTTCTCCTTCTTCACATGCTCGTTGATACAAAGTTGCTCCCGAGATCCAATAACAGCCGTTTTAAAACTGCAATTCCAAATGTACACACATAATTCTATAGGATGAAGAATCTGTTATATAAACTTTAACTAGCAATAAAACAAATAACAGACAGACAAGTTTTTTAACGACAATATTGAAATATTTCCCTTTTCCCTTTTATACAACAATCTATTATTCTCACCATGCCTCACTCCGATCTTTCTTAATTTGAAATGTTGTTCAGGAAAGATATGCATTAAAAACTGTAACATCCAATATACAATGAAAAGTATACGTGTTTGAAGGATCACTGCACACAGAGTTTCACTTGTGCTGGCCTTTTTCTTTTTGGTCCCATTTTCTATCCCACCAAGTTAATGGCCACAGAAGTGGGACACACTTTACCAAGCTATAATGATGATTATGATGACAATGGGGATCATAATCATGATGACATGGAATTCCATCCAGGATTGAGACTGCATGATACGGCCATAGTCTACACTTATCATCATAACATATCATGGCGTCAACCAGGCCTAGAGATACAGACACTGCAGTGTTGGTCAAGACGTCTGAACAACACCTTCAATGATCCATCTGAGACTCAACTGTGCGGTCCCAATCTTCCTAAGAAGCAAACAATACACTCAACAATATGTAGGAGCGAGATGAAGCTGAAACATCGCACAATGGATTTTAACAGGACTTGACGGGGATTCAAACCCTCATCCATCCAGTCGGTAGTCTGTTGCACTAACCACTGCACTATGCTAACGTGGTATGAAATGTCTGCTTATTCAGTTACCTAATTTTTCAAAACATCTGACAGACCTTGCAATCAGAAATGTAATGATGTTCAAACATTCACTGTCACCGTCTATTTTTGTTACTGCTCATAATATTCCAAATGTAACCAAACAAATCTGGCCACAAAACTGCCACGAAATCTATGCAACGTTTTGTTTTTTGTTTTGTTTTTGTTTCTCTGCATCTTGACCACCTGACCATCTGCAACTTGAGTAAATGACCATGACCTCAGTAATAACCTGGCTCATTTAAACATTTGATGGGCACAGCGATCAAGTGAGTGTGACTTCAGATTCCAATCTGAAGGTCTGGATTCAATCCTGCCTAGGTACCTCCCACCTGGTGGGTAAAGGGTGGAGATGGGGATACGCTCTCCCAGGTCAACATGTGTGCAAAATTAGACATGCCTAACCCCACTTTGTGCATGTATGCACGCAAGATATCAAGCACACACAGTAAACATCCTGTAATTCATGTCCGTGCTTGGTAAATAATATAATAATAATTACAATATTTATATAGCGCAAAATCTTGATAAAATCAAATCTAAGCGCTGAAGCAGACACACACGCAAGCACGCACGCACGCACGCACGCACACACACGCACGCACACACACACACACACACACACACACACACACACACACACACACACACACACACACACACACGCACGCATGGCTATAAATGGGGAGAAAGAATAAAAGCAATAAAAGCAAGAATAAAACCAATGGAAAATTATAGAGAGCATAGCATATACAATTATATATTATAACCATGTGATTCCCTCCGAGCGGAGACAGGCTGCAGAGAGGGGGGGGGGGGGGGTTGAGTGAGGTTAGGATTTTATGCAGAGGAGAAAAGGTGAGTTTTGAGAGCGGACTTGAAGGAGACAAAAGTAGGTTGCTGACGGACTGAGAGAGGAAGTTTGTTCCAGGAGAGTGGACCAGAAACAGAGAAGGCTCGTGGACCATAGGTATTGAGCTTAGTGCATGGAAAGCGATAAGTCAGAGGATCGGAGGCAGAGCGGAGGGTACGTGAGGGAAGATAGATCTCAAGTAGGCTTGACAGGTAATCGGGGGCTGCGTTATTGAGGCTTTTGTAGCACATGGTGTCTAGTTTGTACTGTATGCGCTTTGATACAGGGAGCCAGTGAAGTTGTGCCAGGAGAGGAGATATGTGGTCAGCTTTTTTCTTTTTGAGTACAAGGCGTACAGCATTGTTTTGAATGCGCTGTAGGATGTGAATGGTGGAGGCAGGAAGACCAGACAGGAGTGAATTGCAATAGTCAATGCGAGACATTATGAAGGAGAGAACGAGTTTTGCAGTTGTTTCGACAGAGAGATACTTCCTGATCAGCCTTATACGATGGAGATGATAGTAGCAGGAAACATGAAAAACCAATGGAAAATTATAGAGAGCATAGCATATACAATTATATATTATAACCATGTGATTCCCTCCGAGCGGAGACAGGCTGCAGAGAGGGGGGGGGGGGGGGGGGTTGAGTGAGGTTAGGATTTTATGCAGAGGAGAAAAGGTGAGTTTTGAGAGCGGACTTGAAGGAGACAAAAGTAGGTTGCTGACTTATGGAAACATGAAAACAATATGCACATCTACTGAAGATGGACCATGCAGACTGTGCAGCAACATACTGCATGCATAAATGTGCATACACACATAAAAAAAAAATCGGAACACTTGAAAAAATAAACTTATATCTGGATCAAAATTTGTTTAAAGATCTGTTTAGGACAGAGTCCTCCTTGACTTTAGAAGGCTAGACTAGCAACACTTGTTTAGTTATTCCTAGACCACAAGTGTCCAGTACATGGCCGCCTGTGTGCATCAGCTTTTGGCCCGAGATCCCACATGAGAGTACACAAATAAAGTGCTAGGTTGGACTTTATCGACCACGATAGTTGACCATATATATGTATACCCCTAAAGCATTTGGAGTTTACAGTTCCTGGCCCAATAGCTCATTAATTACAGCGCCAAGCTCCTGATCTACGGGTTGTAGGTTCAATCCTTCGGCAGGCCACATTTTTTACGAAAACTTGTATACATATCCATGTCATATATATGTCATTTTTTCCCCCTGCTAAATGCCACATGTGGAAAGTTGTCTACTGTTTCTTTTTTTTTTTTCATGTGTGTATACTGTGTTCTGCATTTATCCTTTGTTGTCTTTTGTATAGGCTGAACAAAGGCCAGACCAAAAACATGCCTGTCTCATTTTGTTACATTAAATACACATTCTATGTATATTTTTTGTGTTTTTCTGGTTCAAAAACTGGTTGGTTCTTCTGGTAGAGCGTTGAACTCAAGATCTGTTACCTTGAGTTCAACCCCAGCTTGCAACAATACAAACTTGCTTGTTCACTGCTCATACCAATGTTTCCATCATTCTGGTGGAGTAAGCTTAGTTTTTTATAGGTCCCCTTCTCTCCCCACAACCCCATCCCAACCATTTCAAGACCTCACCAGGGCATAGGGTTTTGTGCAGGCTAAGGGAGTCAAAAGATAACTGTAGGCAGATTTGGGTGGACTGCATATGGAATTGCCTGAGCACAATGAATCACTCATGAACAAACTCCAAAATCGCTTCAGACTAGCAATTCTGTAAGGTCCATATGCAGTCCAATGCTGTTAATGTGTAGTTGTTATGTACCTATTATACACAGTCCACTGCTGTTAATATGTAGTTGTACTATACCTATTATATGCAGTCCTTTTCAATTCCTGTATCGCCTGTGACAGCTGTGAGTGCGTTCTGGAAGCGTAGATAATCTTGGGGACAACTGCAACAACACATTCATTTGGTGACTTCATAATAACAGCAACAGTCATTCTAATATCGAGTGTGAATTGCACACACACACACACAACACACACACACACACACACACACACACACACACACACCACACACACACACGCACACACACACACACACACACACATACATACACATACACACAACATACACATACACACACATACACACACATACACACACACAAACACTCTCACATACACACACACACACACAAAGACTCTCACATATATACACACACACACACACAAAGACTCTCACATATACACACACACACACACACAAAGACTCAGCCATACAAACACACACACACGCATGCATACACACACACACAAAGACACATACAAATACACACACATACAAACACACACATACAAACACACACATACAAACACACACACACACATACAAACACACACACAAACACACACACAAACATACACACACATACACATACAAACACACACAAACATACACAAAGACTCACACATACAAACACACAAAAACATACACACACACAAACACACACACACACACACACACACACACTTCCTATACACAAACTTACACAGACTGCAGGTCCTTTTAACATCAGTTTCCAATTTCACAAATCAAAGTCAAAAAGTAAGAGAGGTGTCACAGTCTTACAAAGTTTGGGGACAAATATTGTCAAAATATATAAAATGATAAACAAGAAATAGACAGTAATGAATTGTGACATAGACAGTAATGAATTGTGACATAGACAGTAATGAATTGTGACATAGACAGTAATGAATTGTGACATGCAGCAAAGAGTTGAGTAACTTCCAATCAGTAAGTTGAAGGAATCAGATTTTAAAGAAAGGATGAAATGAAGAATGTGCACTTAACACAATACTTATTTATGCCATAACAACACCACACACAAATAAAAATAAATGCCTGAAAAGAAATCAGAAAAACACAAAAATAGAATCAGAACGCATATTTAACCCTCTTGTATTTGCATTCTAGAGAGCTGAACTGCCCCTAGATTTCGAATTTTCTGAAGCTTTTTCCCCCAAAATAGGGTTACTCTGTTCATGAGTACACTGTGAGCATGTCTGATCAGATATAAAGCTAGAAATTTGTCAGGTGTCGGTAAACATGCTTTACTTCCATATCCAAGTGAGTATGTCTTTCTAACCACTGCTTGTCATGTCACTGTCACCAAAGATGTCACCAAACATGAATAAATAAGTGACATATATATGAAAACAAGAGAAGCACACCTATACGTGACCACAACACATACAGATGAGTAATATATTAGAGCATGGCCTAGCAAAAGTGTCTAACAGCATTTCCATGTGATAGTACTCACAGTGGTCACCAAATGTCACTAAGTGCTCCTCAGGTATTTACACAGTTTGTTCAGGTAGTTTTTAATTATTATTTTTCTTTCCACTACAAAACTACATTCAATGTTCATAATACAGTTTACTAATTGTCTGTACAAAAAGAAATAATCTAAAGGTTTGGCATCAGCTGGCAGTGTACAAGTTGGTCCGACCCAGAGATCAAATTTCTTTACTGTCAGCAGAAACCAGAGATGGGTGCCACGTTCGCTGGAATGCGGCCAGCGGCGCGTTATCTTCTGTGTCGGTCTGTTCTAATAAATCACAGTTTTCATCATCTTCCCCCTCACAAACCTCAATATCTGACTCAGCTACATCTTCTTCGTGTTTTCCTAATTTACGAACAGCAGTATTTAATTCCTCCTCTGAATAATCTGGAGAATCATCTGTATACTGAAAACCGTCTGCTACAAAAGGCATCACCATTTTTTCACACGCTACGAGGCATGAACGAAAATACCCCAAACACATTTCGCGCCCAAGCATAAGTGAATGGATGTGTGTAGTGCTAATTTTCCCAAGATCATCTCATTGGATGATACCAAGAATGTTTGACCAATTGTCAGTCTCCCTGGGCCAGAAACATGTGATCAGTGCGTGATCAAAATAGCCCATGTTCGTGGCCGACTTTTACGGTCGGGTTCGGCCGTAACGAAGCGCTAGGCAGTGCGGGCGGAACTGTCGGCTACGGTCGTAACGAAGCTAAGAGGGTTAATACAACAAGACAAGATAGGCACAAATTTTCGACCAACTGGCCTTTGTCAAGCATGAATGTAAAATCACATTACAAACACAAAATATAAAATTATGAGAAAAAGACTGAAACTTCCCTGCTGCTCCGTCCAGTGGGAGAACAGGACTAAATGAAATAGCAATGTGTTTGTGAGTAGTGGTAAGAAGTGGGGAGAGGGGAGGCAAGTATGATGTCAAAGGGGAAGTGAGATGAATTGTGCAATTTGAAAAGGAATGCCTAATTCCATGTGGTTGCATTGACAGAGCTGTGGATTCAACATCTGATATCTCGAGTTCAAAACCAGTCCACAACATTAAAAACTGACCTGTTCCTTGTCCATTTTAATGCTTCAATCATTCTCTATGTTGTCAGCTTAGTCTTTCGTAAGTCCCATGTCTCCCTCTTCCCATTTCAAGACTCTTGTTAGTACATAGTTTTGTGCAGGCACAGCAAGTGTGGTGGATAACTGCTGGCAGATTTGGATAGAGCACTTAAGAAACTGTCTGCATGTCACAAATCTGCCCTGAATAAACTCCAAACAAACTCTGAGAAGTATGGTTAAAGATCTCAGAAACAGCTCATCATTTTAAAGATTACATCGTGATATACTTCAACTACAAAGACATTTTTGACTGTGTTTGAGTTCATGTAAATCTTTAATAAGACTTTTTTTTCACTTGTGTCCAAAAACGTTTGTGCTGGCGTATCAAACAATGTCAGGTGCATCATATTTTATAATACTGTCAGTAACATCTTGTCAAATCCACAGCATTTCAAATACTAAATGATTAGCAATTTTCAGTACATGAATACAATTTCTGGATTCATCACCTTCTTGTGACTTCCCCCAATCAACTCAGCTAGTAAACATTCTATGATCTGGCCACCCCTAAGTTTGGTCAATGCTAAGTGAAATAATCTCACCAAATTCATTGGAGCCCCATGAGGCTGACCCCGTTGACCTCTGCAGACTGGCAGCCACAGCAGCAAGAGTGCTCTGCTCCAGGTTTTCTTTGCCTGCCTCGGCCATAATGGCGCTGCACCAGCCTGTCGACTCAACTCCACCTGCGCCTTGCGCGTCTCCAACCAGGCCAAGGAGGAACACAGCAAACACAAAAGTCTTCCCTGTGCCTGTTGGACTCTCAAGGACACCATTTTCATCCTGAAAAACAACAATGAGAATTTCATTTCAAGATCAAAAAGAATCCGTCCTCCACACTGTCTACATCCACATCAAACAAGTGTCACGTCATCCACACTGTCTACATCCACATCAAACAATGTCACGTCCTCCACACTGTCTACATCCACATCAAACAATGTCACGTCATCCACACTGTCTACATCCACATCAAACAATGTCACGTCATCCACACTGTCTACATCCACATCAATGTCACGTCATCCACACTGTCTACATCCACATCAAACAATGTCATGTCATCCACACTGTCTACATCCACATCAAACAATGTCACGTCCTCCACACTGTCTACATCCACATCAATGTCACGTCATCCACACTGCTACATCCACATCAAACAATGTCACGTCATCCACACTGTCTACATCCACATCAAACAATGTCACGTCATCCACACTGTCTACATCCACATCAAACAATGTCACGTCATCCACACTGTCTACATCCACATCAAACAATGTCACGTCTCCACACTGTCTACATCCACATCAAACAATGTCACAGTCCTCCACACTGCCTACATCCACATCAAACAATGTCACGTCCTCCACACTGTCTACATCCACATCAAACAATGTCACGTCCTCCACACTGTCTACATCCACATCAAACAATGTCACGTCCATCCACACTGTCTACATCCACATCAAACAATGTCACGTCATCCACACTGTCTACATCCACATCAAACAATGTCACGTCATCCACACTGTTTACATCCACATCAAACAATGTCACGTCATCCACACTGTCTACATCCACATCAAACAATGTCACGTCATCCACACTGTTTACATCCACATCAAACAATGTCACGTCCTCCACACTGTCTACATCCACATCAAACAATGTCACGTCATCCACACTGCCTACATCCACATCAAACAATGTCACATCATCCACACTACCTACATCCACATCAAACAATGTCACATCATCCACACTGTCTACATCCACATCAAACAATGTCACGTCCTCCACACTGTCTACATCCACATCAAACAATGTCACGTCATCCACACTGTCTACATCCACATCAAACAATGTCACGTCATCCACACTGTCTACATCCACATCAAACAATGTCACGTCATCCACACTGTCTACATCCACATCAAACAATGTCACGTCATCCACACTGTCTACATCCACATCAAACAATGTCACGTCATCCACACTGTCTACATCCACATCAAACAATGTCACGTCCTCCACACTGTCTACATCCACATCAAACAATGTCACGTCATCCACACTGTCTACATCCACATCAAACAATGTCATGTCATCCACACTGTCTACATCCACATCAAACAATGTCACGTCCTCCACACTGCCTACATCCACATCAAACAATGTCACGTCCTCCACACTGCCTACATCCACATCAAACAATGTCATGTCCTCCACACTGTCTACATCCACATCAAACAATGTCACATCATCCACACTGTCTACATCCACATCAAACAATGTCACGTCATCCACAAACAACACACTGGAGACAAACAAATCAATATAATATTCACAACACACTGGAGACAAACAAATTAATTATAATATTCCTAACAGTTTCTTTTCAGTTGTTAATTTGTTGTTCTTATCCTGTACGTTATACCCCATGTTGTTTGCATATCAGTTAACATGGCATTATGAATACAATGCCAATAATCAAGTCAGTCAATATGGACACATTTCACACAGTCAAAAAAGAATCCCCACAGCTCTGTTACATCAGAAGGGGTTACGTTAAGCTGATTACAACTACACAACTTTCTGAACCGTGAACTTCTTTTAGTCAACTAGCTGAATCTAATCGTCTTCATGATGCATTCCAGACAGAAAAATACACCAGCATAGTGTAAACTAAATATGAATTTGCTTTCAAAACACAATTTCTTACTACTGTTCATACACAGCTGATCAACACTGTCAGAGTCAGCATCCAGGTCAAACAACCTCATTTCATCCACTACCAATCCACTTGACACTGCTCTGAGCAAAGCAACGTAACATTCCTGAGAAACCAGAAGAACATGAAAATTGAATTAGAATACGTACGTAATACAACAAAGTAAGACAGGCCAAATTTTCAGCCAACTGGCCTTTGTCAAGCATAAACGTAACACAAGAAAGACCAAATATCAAACAATACATACAAACACTAGGAGAATAACAGTAAAACTTCCCAGTTGTTTTGTGAAGTAAGAGACGCCCTGTCATGTATTAAATATGCTTTCTGATTTTATTTTCAAGTCCTTCTGGTTCCTGTTTGCTTCAACGCAGGTGATCACAACTGCTTTGGATTCAATATATATATATATTCCTAAGTTGTACTTGTAGATTTGCAGCTCTCATTTGGTGTCACACATCAAATCTGTACGCCTTGTACTCAAAAAGAAAAAAGCTGACCACATATCTCCTCTCCTGGCACAACTTCACTGGCTCCCTGTATCAAAGCGCATACAGTACAAACTAGACACCATGTGCTACAAAAGCCACAATAACGCAGCCCCCGATTACCTGTCAAGCCTACTTGAGATCTATGTTCCCTCACGTACCCTCCGCTCTGCCTCCGATCCTCTGACTTTTCGCTTTCCACGCACTAAGCTCAATACCTATGGTCCACGAGCCTTCTCTGTTTCTGGTCCACTCTCCTGGAACAAACTTCCTCTCTCAGTCCGTCAGCAACCTACTTTTGCCTCCTTCAAGTCCGCTCTCAAAACTCACCTTTTCTCCTCTGCATAAAATCCTAACCTCACTCAACCCCCCTCTGCAGCCTGTCTCCGCTCGGAGGGGAATCACTTTGTTTTAATATATAATTGTATATGATGTGCTCTCTGTGGTTTTCCATTGGTTTTATTCTTGCTTTTATTGCTTTTATTCTTTTCTCCCCATTTGTGGCCATGCATGTGTGTGTGTGTGTGTGTGTGTGTGTGTGTGTGTGTGTGTGTGCGTGCGTGCGTGCGTGCGTGCGTGCGTGCGTGCGTGCGTGCGTGCGTGCGTGTGTGCGTGTGTGTCTTTTCGGCGCTTGGATTTGATTTTGTCGAGATTTGCGCTATATAAATATTGTAATTATTATGTATGCATGTGCGTACGTATGTATGTATGTATGTATACGCTTAGATTTATGTATGTATGTATGTATGCATGTATACGCTCAGCTTAGATTTATGTATGTAAGCATGTATGTATGCATGTATACGCTCATATGTATGTAGGTATGTATGCATGTATACGCTCAGCGCTTAGATTTGATTTTGTCAAGATTTTGCGCTATATAAATAAAATATATTATTATTATTATAAATCAAATATTCTTATTACGAGATATTCAGAGTAAGCAATGCTAGCATACAAATTACAATACGTATCAACTGAACTTACTACAGATACTAATAATGTAAATATATCAGCAAACAGGAGTACATCACTTGACAAACAACATGTAAACAGCCAAGAACTTGCACAATCCAGATAAACAGGTACAGTCAATACAGACAGTGAAGTCATAGTGTGCTATTCTCACTGACATTTTGTAGACACTGCAAAACTTTCTCCATGTAGCTAATCTGGCATGGGTATGGCTGGAAGGGAAAGGTAACTCTGACACCCTTCACATCAATCAGTGCCATCTTGTGTTACAGAGTCCAGGTCTTCTCTGAAAATAGTCAATAATAACTCGATTATTATCAGTGCAAAAAAAATGTTTTTGTTTTGTTTTGTTTGTTTGTTGATTTGTGTTGTGTGTGGTGTGTGTGTGGTGTGTGTGTGTGTGGTGTGTGTGTGTGTGTGTTGTGTGTCTGCTATCTTTTTCATATATATGTGTATGCATGTTTGTTTTGCCTGGTATGTTGCTACAGTCTGCAGACTCCATCTTCAGTGCGCAGGGTCAAATATATGTAGTATACAGAATAATACACACACATCCAATACAATCAAAGGTAACAGTTGTCATGAGGTTGTATAAATTAAGCTCTACACTCATTATTATTTCAACCCCCTCCTCACTCATGTACCGACTTAGTGCCATTGTACACAACCAGTTGCCAATGGTCACTTATGTACCGACTTAGTGCCATTGTACACAACCAGTTGCCAATGGTCACTTATTATATACCGACTTAGTGCCACTGTACACAACCAGTTGCCAATGGTCACTTATGTACCGACTTAGTGCCATTGTACACAACCAGTTGCCAATGGTCACTTACATACCGACTTAGTGCACTGTACACAACCAGTTGCCAATGGTCACTTATGTACCGACTTAGTGCCACTGTACACAACCAGTTGCCAATGGTCACTTTAGTTACCGACTTAGTGCCACTGTACACAACCAGTTGCCAATGGTCACTTATACCGACTTAGTGCCACTGTACACAACCAGTTGCCAATGGTCACTTATGTACCGACTTAGTGCCACTGTACACAACCAGTTGCCAATGGTCACTTATGTACCGACTTAATGCCATTGTACACAACCAGTTGCCAATGGTCACTTATGTACCGACTTAATGCCATTGTACACAACCAGTTGCCAATGGTCACTTATGTACCGACTTAGTGCCATTGTACACAACCAGTTGCCAATGGGTGTTTCAGTACCCAGAACAGAATGCTGACAGCACATCAAACCCATTTACCAGCCGACACAAAGGACAGGCTCTTGCGCCTCATGTCAGAAGGGGGAGCAGACATACCTTCTATTTCTGGTTGTATACTGTTTTGTTGCTGTTGTTGTTATTGATGTGTGTGTGAGTGAGTGAGTGAATGTATGTGTGTGTGTGTGTGTGTGTGTGTGTGTGTGTGTGTGTGTGTGTGTGTGTGTGTGTGTGGTGTGTGTGTGTGTGTGTGTTATTTTTTCAAATGAAAGTGCACACAAGTAGTAATAAAAAAATAAATTTCTTTCTTTTTTGCTGAGCACCCTGACATTTTGTCCTATAGATGTTGAAAATGTTCCTATCAATTTTCCTCCAGCTGGGACATTTGTCCAAAGCTTTTGAATCCAGTGTCAGTTTTTGGACCAACTGACCTCAAAAACAACCTGGTGACTCACCTCTCAGTTTGGTCTTTTGACCTATCGCCACCTAAACCCAGACCAATCCCTGCTCACCTGCTTTGTTCTTGAAAAAATGCACAGTACTAATGCCTCCCCCCCCCCCCCCCCCCCCCAACCTAATCCATGTACAAACAACCCAACAACTTCTGCTTCTCGCTTTATAACATAATTTATTCTGATCAACTTAACTCTCTCAGTCTCTGAGCACGATGGACAAAAATGGTAATTTACTTGGCCAAGCGCAATAGGCCTCAACCCCATGGCTCTCTTTACATATGGCTGGACATCGTTCGCTTACTGTCAGCAGCATTCAGAAATCAATGCTGCTGTTGTTAGTGCACTTCCTTCTTGTATGACTTTATTAAGTTCATCCGTTGTTTCTGCAGTTTACATGCAATCTGTAGGTCTAAAGGAATGGTTTGGAGAGTGGTAATGAAGCAATGGAAATTGTACAACAAAACTACAAGTGAGGAGTCGCTTGAAAACAACAGTGATAAAAGATCAGTGAATTTGCTTTGCTATTTTGGTTGCTAAGACCTGTTTATTGTTCATTCAGTATTATGTTCACTGCCACAAAAGGTAAGATGGGGCATGATGGTGGGTGATCAGTATACTTGTGATTCTATCCAAAAGGAAAATAGAAGTCCTGGAATGTTTTTACTCCAAAGATGTTTTGTGCCTTATTGTTAGAAACATAAACTAAAAAGAAAGATGTGCTTTTATTCAAGAATCATTTATTACTGTTTTTGTTTGTAGTTGCTTTACATTCTGAAAAGGACATGGATGGGTGTGACATGGGTGGGCATATCCTGAGGAATGGATGCAGCGGTTACAGTGACAAAAGCATATCACTAAATGCCCAAAAAGCAAACTTGACTGTACAGTCAAAATAACAAATGCTTATTCAGTTTTCAGCCACTTCTGAGTGACTTCCACATTGTGACATGTAGATTATACCGTTAAAAATAATGGGGCAGACTTTTTGAATTATCTAATTCTAAGATGTGATTATCTTGATGGATCCATTTTGAAGGATACCTCCAGCTACATACCAGATACTGTCTAGTGTTGTGCTATTCTTTTAATCATATTCTGCAGAATCTCTACTTTCCAAAAGTATGGGTTTACCTACCAAATTTAATTAACATAAAAAAAAAGCCCCAAAACTCAAACTGTCAAAGTTAAGCATAGGTACTAGGTAGTGGCAGTAACTGTCCTCTATTGGCTTTAAGTATGATTTCTAGTTCATTCAGTGCTCTTAGAATTAATTATCTTTAATCTTAGCCCAACCTCTACTTAACCACTGATCCACAAAACACACACACACACACACACACACACACTCGTGATCGGCTCTCTCTCTACTCTAGTCTCTCACAGAGGCATGCACACATAATCTCATTCTGACACACCGACAGTCACGTCCACTAACACTGTATCTGAGAATCTCGATATCCAATATAATTTTTAGCGTATATTATTCCTCTAGAGGCTTATGCCTATGTTATGTATGTAACTCAGGTGCAAGCTAGCAGCGCCAACTCAACTCACAACTGCCGTGAACTCGCACGATACAGCGGCAAATTCACCCTTCATATCAGTAATATTCAGTTAACGACATCCAGTCATCAATATCCAGCAAAGACACATACGCACACTTTCACAAAATGACTATCTTTCAATCCCCACGCTCTCTTCATTCTTTTCTTACTTGCTAAAGACTATAATAAATAATGGTCACAATTTTACAGTTCCCGCCATCTTGACTTTCATGTTTTCTTCCGGTCAACAGCAGCCGATTAGTTTCAGAGTGTAAGATGGGGAAAAAATCTTCGGCTGTCAACGATCTTGGATTCGACACAGTTTAATAAATCATTGATGGAGTTTCTTATACAAATGTCAAATACAGTATATAACGAATATCTAAAAATAATATAATTTCAACCAATCACAATTGAGACATTTTAATATTGCCAGTGTGCGCGCGGATTTTATCGTCTGAACAAAGCAACGTTCCGCGTTTTTTTTGTGTTCAGTGAGTGACTTGACAGTTGACTTCGGTGTTGTTCGATCACAGGCGGCAACCGTTCTCAGGTGATTGTTATAATTTATGTTCAGTTGATTGTCGTCAGTTTTCATTTACTGTTTATGTCATTTTGCACATTCAGATATTTGAATCAGAAGCTCAGACCAGACATTTGAACAGATCAACATCACTCATCAGTCATCTGATGAACTTGTCAACATCAGGCTAACACTAACAGTAACAGTTTTTCAAATTGAAAATGATCAGAATTTAGATTGAGATGACTGACTTTTTAGAGACAGTCCACAAGAATTGCTGACCAAGGGAAAACTACAGTTTCAAGTACAAATATTGATTTAGGCCTACTATTAATTTATTGAAGTTGCTGAAGTAGGACAAGCCTTTCCATTGTCACGTTGATCAATCTTAGTTTAGTAATAGGGACATAGATCTAACACATTAGCCGTTTGGCTATTTCAAGTCCCATCATTTTTATTTTCTTACACTCGTAGTCAAGGTCTGTCGTAGTCGTACGCCCAGTTTTTTGATGATTCATTCATCATATTCTTTTTTAAGTTCAATGTAATGTTTCCAATGGCAATGGTCAAGCTGTTTTTTAAACGAGTTTGTGTTTTGTGCTCTTTTAATTTCGTTTGGTAATTTATTCCATACATGTGCAATTCTATTTGTAAAATAAAACTTTCTAATGTTAGGCTAGTCTTACAATATTCTATAAATATTTTATCAGTATTATTTCTTGTTTTGTCATAATTTGTCAGTTTGAAAAATTCTGTTCTATACTACGCCATCTAGATCTATATTCAAATATTGTTAAAAATCTTGAAACTTTGGATCAGATCTCCCCTCATTCTTCTTGCTTTTAAACTGGGTAAATTGAGTAATTCTAATCTTTCTCTATATGAATAATTTTGAAAACCATGAATTAATTTAGTAGCTCTTATTTGTATCTTCTCTATCAATGCTGACTGTCTTTTAAGACGTGGAAACCAAATAATGTTCATCACATCATCATCATCAGTCCCGTAGTCTGGTTGACCGTTGGGGCACCATTGAAGATTTTGCAACCAACTTCCTCCACTCCTCACGGTCCTCAGCTTTCCGCAGAATGATATTCCATTCAAGGCCAGTCCACTCTCTGATATTGTCTTCCCATCTTTTTCTCTGTCTGCCTCTTCGTCTCCCTCCCTGAACTGTTCCCTGCAAGACGGTCTTGGCCAGTCCAGATGATCGTGTGACGTGCCCGTACCACCTCAGTTTGCGTCTTTTCACTGAGGTCAGGAGGTCTTCATACGGCCCGATGGCGTTTTCGATTCGGGTTTTCACTTCTTTATTGGTTATATGATCTATGTACGAGATACCAAGGAGTTTGCGGAAGCATCTCATCTCCATTGCCTGTATCCTTCTTTCAATGCCTGCTGTTATGGTCCATGTTTCACATGCATACAAAAATATTGACATGACCAGGGAACGCATCAGTCTGATCTTGGAGCCGATTGCGATATTCTTGTCGTTCCAGATGACTTTTAGCTTGGTCATTGCAGCTGTGGTCTGTGCAATCCTGGAAAGTACCTCGGGCTTTGATCCTTCATCTGATACTATAGCTCCCAGATATTTAAATCTATGGACGGTCTCAAGTTTCTTGTTGTCTATGGTAATGTCAGTGCTGATGCCATTGGTATTATTTGTCATCAACTGGGTTTTCTCTGCACTGATCTGCATGCCATATGATGTGGAGGCCTCATCAAGATGTTTTATCAAGCTGACTAGCTCTTGCTCTTGCCCAGCTAGTCCGTCAATGTCGTCGGCAAAACGCAAGTTTGTGATTGTTCTACCTCCGATACTGACTGTTCCCTCGTGGTCTTCAAGTGCGTCAGCCATTATTCTCTCTAAGAAGATGTTGAAGAGAGTGGGGGAGAGCAGGCATCCTTGGCGTACTCCAACTGTGGTTCGGAACCATTCGCCTATGTTGTTGTCATGGTAGACTGCACTGGTCGCCTTTTCGTAGAGGCATTCTATGGTTCTGATCAGGTTGGCATTGATGTTGTACAGCCTCATGGTTGCCCACAAGGCTGCGTGCCAAACTCTGTCGAATGCCTTCTTGAAGTCCACGAAGACGTGGTAAAGGCCTTGCTGGTGTTGCAGGTATTTCTCCAAATAATGTTACCATACTCCAAATGAGGCCTCACTAAGCCTTTGTACAAATATAAAAATGTCTCCCTGTTTATGTATGAGAATGTTCTTTTTATGATTCCAAGCAACTTGTTTGATTATTAACAACATTTTGAATGTGATTATCAAATTTGAAACTTTTATCAAATATTAGATGGTTCCTCTACCCCCGCTCGTTGGGTATCCGAAAAATTAAGATCTCGGGCCTTTATCAGTTTATGTGACCTGCTCGGCTGTTAGATGGTGTCGTGTTTAATGCTTTATCTAACACTGCATTATTTTTTACATACACTGTCTGCTGCTCACTACTGTACTACTACTACTAGTAGTACTCACTAGTAATAAGTAGTAGGCCTAATGCTACAATCGAACGCTATTGTATAATTGTATTAGCTATAATATAATAATATACAGTCTAGGCCTATAGCTTGTTTTCAAGAGTACCAAGTCTGTCTGATCATCATGACGTGATGGTAGTATCTCAAGACTGGTTTAGTTATTGTCTGTATACAGGGTACAGAAATTCAGTTTTCAGCATGCGCGATAATAATAATAATAAGGCACCTAAACATACATGATAATCAGGTATACTTGTGCACACACACGCGCACGCACACATTTGCATTTCAGCCATTCACCTCAAATGTGCATGCATTGACCTGAGATGCGGGAAGCTGGCCTAGAAAGCAAATACACATGTCCATAAATAAATGAAGGATGGGTCTCCTTGGTCTGACTTCATCACCAACATACAAGAGTGAAAACAAATTGCATCAAGCCAACTGGAACAAGATACACACTAACTTGATATAACTTAACCACAGCTCAGCTCATCCAAGAAAATACAATGACTGCTGTGACAAAGTCAGGTAGAGGACATCTAGATCAACTTCAAATCCTCCCTCTTGCATCCCCTGGACAACAGCATCACCCCAGACAATGTCAGAAAACATGCCTGTCTACCATGGATTATTAATTACCAGGAGTGTCTCCATTTTTTAAGTAGGCAGCTGACTCTGAAATCTGTTCACAAAGGTGCTTCTCGACCTTTGAGTACACGTCAGCTTTGAGTCTGAACTGTTATCGTTCTTGGTAAAGAACAGCAGAACGGTGTGGACTGATTACTCTGGAGAAAAAACTAACTTTAACACAATGTGTTGTGACCATTAGAAAATCCTGTTAGTTTTTGTGTGTACTGTTTCTAGAGTGTATGAATGCCGTGACCCCAGCTATTGACATCTGTAGCAACTAAACATGCCTGCTGAAGGAGCATCAGAGCTCTGAAAGCTACGAAAGCTTTTTTAAAAAAATGGTGTTTTCGTGTTTTTATTCGATCATATGGATTATTAATTAATGAGGCGTAGGCCAAACCCTCTGATAGTAGATTCTAGAAGTAATAGGTCTACCAGAAGTAGAAAATCAAATAGCTGTGCTTTCACCATTTGACAGCCATTTACCAGGCCAGTTGTCCTAAGGTACATTTCACCTCTTTTTTTTCCCCTGGCCTGTCTTCTATTAATTCTAATTCCACACCACCTTTGTGTCACTTAGTCATTGAACTCATGCTCATTTTACCTGTACAACACGCCTCTTGTCTAAACCCACTGAAACTGTTGTCACCATGAGAGCAGTTCATGATGGTGTTAACCCTTTGACTCCCGTATCCTGTCCACCAGCATCCTGCATTGTCAACCATTCTAACAAAACAAAAAACAACCCTTCGACTCCTTCACCCTATCCACCACCTTCCTGCAGGAAGCTGGTGGATAGGGTGAAGGAGCTGAAGGGTTAAGTTTTTGCATTTGATGGATAGGGTACAGAAGTCAAAGGGTTAAAGGCCCACACAATGAGACAATTTGTTACAATGCAGAGATAATCCATTGAGAATTAGAATAATGCTGTAAAGTTCCTTTTCTGGTTGAAACTTGAAAACCCTTTATGATTTTAGTACGCAAGGATAAAACTAAAGATTTGACTGAATCTATGGTCAGTGAGAATTGGAAAATTGCTGTAAATTTCCTTTTCTGGTTGAAAATTCAAAACCATTTTTAGTCAAGAATTATAGCATATGAATTGATAAGGTTTCATTGGATCTAATAGCCTACTTGCAGCTAGTTCTTGATGTTTACGTATATTTGTATCTAGGCCTATATGAAACAAATAAGCATACGAACATTAAAAGCCAAATGCAGTAGGCCAAATTAAGACTAGAGAAATGAAATGAAAGTGACATACAGAATTACAACATAAGCCTGTATTAGTAGTGTATAGAGATAGAATTAGAAATACAAGCTGTTTAAATTTTTGTTTTTGTTTTTTAAGCGTTCTAATTTTTATGTATGTATGCATGTCATTTTGCCCAGTGTGCAAACGATATGTCGCTACACAGTGCATAGGCTTGCTCCATCTTTAGTAGGCATGTGTGTAGTGTTTTCATGTTTCAATAACTGTATATAAATAAATAAGACACTGACAGAAACAAACCCCACTGATGTAAGTTGGTGGAGGTTTGGATTTCCAGCCTCCCAGATGCTGTGACTGCTCAGTGCTCCAGAAACTCGGACTGTTCCCACATGAATTAATCTGGATCATAATCTTGGTCACTTCCTGCAGGTAACAGATTCATTCCAGATGTTTTGAATTCTTATGGAGACTGGTTTGCAAGTGTAGGGGTGATCCTTTGATGTTTTGATTTGAATCTTATGGAGACTCGTTTGCAAGTGTAGGGGTGATCCTTTGATGTTTTGATTTTGAATCTTATGGAGACTGGTTTGCAAGTGTAGGGGTGATCCTTTGATGTTTGGAATCTTATGGAGATTGGTTTGCAAGTGTAGGGGTGATCCTTTGATGCTTTGCATCTTATGGAGACTGCTTTGCAAGTGTAGGGGTGATCCTTTGATGTTTGGAATCTTATGGAGACTGGTTTGCAAGTGTAGGGGTGATCCTTTGATGTTTGGAATCTCATGGAAACTGGTTTGCAAGTGTAGGGGTGATCCTTTGATGCTTTGCATCTTATGGAGACTGGTTTGCAAGTGTAGGGGTGATCCTTTGATGTTTGGAATCTTATGGAGATTGGTTTGCAAGTGTAGGGGTGGTCCTTTGGAATCTTATGGAGACTGGTTTGCAAGTGTAGGGGTGCTCCTTTGATGTTTGGAATCTTATGGAGATTGGTTTGCAAGTGTAGGGGTGATCCTTTGATGCTTTGCATCTTATGGAGACTGCTTTGCAAGTGTAGGGGTGATCCTTTGATGTTTGGAATCTTATGGAGACTGGTTTGCAAGTGTAGGGGTGATCCTTTGATGTTTTGATTTTGAATCTTATGGAGACTGCTTTGCAAGTGTAGGGTGATCCTTTGATGTTTGGATCTTATGGAGATTGGTTTGCAAGTGTAGGGGTGATCCTTTGATGCTTTGCATCTTATGGAGACTGCTTTGCAAGTGTAGGGGTGATCCTTTGATGTTTGGAATCTTATGGAGACTGGTTTGCAAGTGTAGGGGTGATCCTTTGATGTTTGGAATCTCATGGAAACTGGTTTGCAAGTGTAGGGGTGATCCTTTGATGCTTTGCATCTTATGGAGACTGGTTTGCAAGTGTAGGGGTGATCCTTTGATGTTTGGAATCTTATGGAGATTGGTTTGCAAGTGTAGGGGTGATCCTTTGATGTTTGGAATCTCATGGAAACTGGTTTGCAAGTGTAGGGTGATGCTTTGCATCTTATGGAGACTGCTTTGCAAGTGTAGGGTGATCCTTTGATGTTTGGAATCTTATGGAGATTGGTTTGCAAGTGTAGGGTGGTTTGGAATCTTATGGAGACTGGTTTGCAAGTGTAGGGGTGTCCTTTGATGTTTGGAATCTTATGGAGATGTTTGCAAGTGTAGGGTGATCCTTTGATGTTTGGAATCTTATGGAGACTGCTTTGCAAGTGTAGGGGTGATCCTTTGAGTTTGGAATCTCATGGGAAATGGTTTGCAGTGTGGGGTAATCCTTTGATGTTTGGAATCTTATGGAGATTGCTTTGCAAGTGTAGGGTGATCCTTTGAGTTTGGAATCTTATGGAGATGCTTTGCAAGTGTAGTGGTGATCCTTGATGTTGGAATCTTATGGAGACTGTTTGCAAGTGTAGGGTGATCCTTTGATGTTTGGAATCTTATGGAGACTGCTTTGCAAGTGCAGGGGTGATCCTTTGATGTTTGGAATCTTATGGAAACTGGTTTCAAGTGTAGGGGTAATCCTTTGATGTTTGGAATCTTATGGAGACTGGTTTGCAAGTGTAGGGTGATCCTTGATTGATGTTTGGAATCTTATGGAAATGGTTTGCAAGTGAGGGTGATCCTTTGATGTTTGGAATCTTATGGAGACTGGTTTGCAAGTGTAGGGTGATCCTTTGATGTTTGGAATCTTATGGAGACTGGTTTGCAAGTGTAGGGGTGATCCTTTGATGTTTGGAATCTTATGGAGACTGGTTTGCAAGTGTAGGGGTGATCCTTTGATGTTTGGAATCTTATGGAGACTGGTTTGCAAGTGTAGGGGTGATCCTTTGATGTTTGATTTGAATCTTATGGAGATTGGTTTGCAAGTGTAGGGGTGATCCTTTGATGTTTGATTTGAATCTTATGGAGACTGGTTTGCAAGTATAGGGTGAGCCTTTGATTTTGAATCTTTGGAGACTGCTTTGCAAGTGTAGGGGTGATCCTTTGTGGAATCTTTGGAGACTGCTTTGCAAGTGTAGGGGTGATGCTTTGCATCTTATGGAGACTGCTTTGCAAGTGTAGGGGTGATCCTTTGATGCTTTGCATCTTATGGAGACTGCTTTGCAAGTGTAGGGGTGATCCTTTGATGTTTGGAATCTTATGCAATTATGGAGACTGCTTTGCAAGTGTAGGGGTGATCCTTTGATGTTTGGAATTTTATGGAGACTGCTTTGCAAGTGTAGGGGTGATCCTTCGTTTTGGATGGACTTTATACTAGGGTAGGACTAGAGTTAATGAAAGTGTCCAAGTTGCTATTTCCTCTTTATGTCACTTATATGCTTTAATTTAGCACTTTCTCTCTGCATGATGTTAGGGTCTTTCCTAAAATAGCCATGTTTGGACATCTCATGCATCTAGAGACTCTATGCCTATCATGTTGGGTTCAAGGCTGGCAAAATAGGACAGGTGAGGTTTTCATGCAGAAACTAGCCAAGTAGGGTTGTTTAGAAGGAAAAAAGATTCTTTTGTCAACTTGCAGTCAGCCTTTTTTTTTTTCAGCCCTACTGCAAAACCGTATTTGGGATGAATTTCTTCAGTGCTGAACAGTCTGAATCATCAGTGGTGAGGAGGGGATCAAAAAGACGTGGTCTTTTTCTAGAGGAAAAAATTTTTTTTAACTGTTGCAGTCCACTTGTTTTTTTATACAGCTGTTCTAATATATTGCAGGTAAATTTGTCATGTATCGTGCAAATGAAATTTTGTCCGTTCAGTGACTGAATACCAGTTCTTAGATCACAAGTGGTGAGGGTGGGGGGATTCAAAAAGTTATCTCTGTGATGGTCTTAGTGGTTCAGCAGCTTATGCAACACAATTTAATTTTAACCCTGTGACTCCCACAGCCTGTCTGCCAGCTTAGATTTGATTTTATCAAGATTTTGCGCTATATAAATAAAATATTGTATTGTAATTTGTATTGTATACTAGCAAAGCAAAAACTTAACCCTCTGACTCCGTCACTCTGATCACCGGCTACGTGCAGGAAGCTGGTTGATAGGGTGTGGGAGTCAAAGAGTTAACCAGCAGCAGTGCAGGATCTCTTCTGGTGGGTGGTCTTATGTGGCTTGACATCTTTGGTTTCCATAAACTTCCTGCCACTGGGAGTTCCAACTGTATGAAGTTGGATGGGTGGTGTGTTTAGGAGCCAGAATGAGTGACGTGGGATCAACACCACTGATGAAGCGTGGAAGTTGGGTCCAGTGAAATACTGACCATGTTCCACGTGTATCTCTCCCACCAAAATTGTCTTGTGATTTCACAGTGAGCCACTCTCAGATTGTTTGTTAAAAGTGGGTTAAGTAAAGTAATCAACTGAGGAATCATTACTGTCTGTCTAGAACTCAGTATTTACTGAACTGAAAAATCTGTAGATGTTTAATGCAATTATTGATGGCTTGATTCGTTTGGCTTTGTATCCTCGGAAAAATCCTCCCTTTTGTCCCTCACACATGACAGACATTGATATATATATATATGTATAAATCATATCCAACAAAAGGTCTTCAGGTTCAATAATGATGTCAATGCACATGAGGAGGACCTAGTAAATCCTCAGATCATTATTACATCAAGCATCTACATTATGACTAATGCATGTCTTGTAGTTATACTATTTTTTTCTGAAATGGCAGTGTGATGGGGGGTTATCATCATTATTACTTATAGTTTGTGGCACTTTGGGCCATTGTGAAAGTAATGCTTTTAAATTACACTGCTGGAACAGAAAGGTTTTGCTTAAATTTTAACAGGCAGGCTTCATTCCAGTTGCATGCCACCAAAGTAGGTGGTAATGGTTCCTTCCCACACCATCACCCACCCCTCTTCCTAAGAGGTGTTTCTGTAATGCATGATAGCCATGAAACGGCCATGAGGACCTGTGAGCGTAAAACAATTTAACAAGACCTTACTAGTTACAGGAACTTACAGCACTGTGGCTGACAGTAAGAGATCAATTCTGGCACTGAACCATCTGTTTAGCAAGACACTGCAGCCAGAATATTGATCTGCTCCTCCTTCCCAAGCACATGACTCATTAACATCAATCTCATGCCATAGGCCCCCCTCCCCCTACACAAGTCAGATCAATACATGTACATTCACTGCATGGCTGAAAATATTCTTTTAAATTAAACATTTTATTTATCTCAACTGTTTATGCATTTTGGCATTAAAAATACAAAAAGGCTGATTGATCGGGTCTTGGTCAGTTGGTGATGTGAAAAAGGGGGATGGTGATGTATTAGCATAATTGTATCCTGGCTGTGAGTCAGGCATGACTGTGTAGTGCGGTGCAGAGGCTGGTCAATTCAGGTCTGCCCTTTCTCTCTTTTTCTCTTGCCCATGACAGATCTCCTCTGCTGCTCCGCTTCTAAATGAAAAGGTGAGTGCAGCAGTCAGGTCTTTCAGTGTTTGCTCTGAACCAATGTTCAGTAAGTGCCAGTTTAGGGGCAATTTGCAGGGAAAAAATCTGAAAGCATAGCCATAGTGTTTCAAATGCTCTTCATAATTTAGTCTAGACAGTCTGTGGTATATCTTCTAAGGCACCGACATCATTGATAGAGAAAAAGACATGCTGTCTCTGATATCATTTATTATCGGTCTTATCATTAAATAGAAAAGTTAATAGAATGTGTTTGATGTGCAATTGCAGAGAAACGTACCCGTAACTTCAATAGCTGGTGGAACTGTGAAGCAGTAGAGACACAATGACAACAGGTAAGATCACCTGATATTGTGATAATGACCTTATGATCAGAAGTCACAAGCTGTGCTTGGAGCGTACCAATTTTTTGCAAATTATAATATTCAGCCAACAATAGGCGCACTGTCTACTGAAGATTTACTGTCAAAATGGTGTTCTTGAAAGGAACTGAGGCAGATCATTCTGGTTTGAGACCCTCTGTGCTCTATCTTCTCCGACTGTCCTAGCATAAAATTTCCACCCACCTCTCTCTCTCTCTCTCTCTCTCTCCTCTCTCTCTCTCTCTCTCTCTCTCTCTCTCTCTCTCTCTCTCTGCACTTACCACATTTAAGAGGAGAATCTTCTATTTCAGTTCTGTACAGACTACAGTCTAACTGGTTATGGGGAGTAGAAGGAGAATAGATATATTATTATTAATCATGTGATGTTATCATTTCTTTTTTTTGTCATGTTTCTGTGTCCAGTGTCACTGTCAGGTAATGTTGTAATTTCTCTCATTTCTTTAGAATGAGGAACAAATGTTCTGTTGGTTTCTGTTAAATGTTTGTATTTTTAATTATGCTAGTGTCATTACTTGGTTATTTTCCTGCATTCTGATGTCAGTGACAAAGTGATTGTGATTCATGGGGTTCTTTGAATGTCTGTCTGCATAAAAAGATTAAAGATTTATTTGTACCAAAGTCATGACAGTTTGAATTGCTGATATTGTCACTGTACTGTTATTTGTTTATTAGACTGCAATAAATAGAACAGGTATTTATCTTTGAATATTATATTACCATCTTGAGAGTGAGACTGTCAAACCTGAACAGTTGAAGACCGTTTTTGACATTTGATTATGTCTTAAGTCTTGCTGCAGATGAGTAGTGTGTGTGTGATTGATTTTGCAATTTATGTAATTAAAATGCAGCGTCTTTTATGACAGTACAGTTTTTAAAAAACAAAGTAATATAATTTTGACTATAATTGTAACTAAGTTTTTCTCAGTGGTATCAGAAGCACACCCTAGTGAATTTGTTTAGCATACTTAATACACTTAAGAGATGCATCATTAGGTCTTTTATTGAGTCCAGTGAAAGAACAGAAAGTGTATTCAATCCAAGCAGCTGAGCATGGCCAGAATGGCATTCTCAGCAAAGTAATGACTGTCACATCAGCCAGACAGAGCAAATCGCCATACATGCTAGTTCTTTATTGATCTGTGTGAGGCTGCACTGTACAGCCCAGCAGAACCTCTCCTGCCAGGCTGGTTGTTCTGGATACTGTCACACTGGCCAGGAGAGATATGAGTCATTACAAAACAGTTCATGGTTATTGGCAAGCTAACCTTGCTAACTGGGATAGTGCCCTCAACAACTGGCACAAGCTGTGAGCTGAAGTGGAGGCATCCTCATCTTTCCATCTGAGCTTTGAAAATTATTGTGTGAATGCATGCATGAGTGATATTCATTAGTGTGTGTCCTTGAAGGCATAAGGTGAGATATAAAATGTCCAGAACAAAGACTTGGTGGCAACAAGTTTCACATCTTCATATTGACATTAAATTTTGGCTGTCAACACATTAGGATAAATCAATATTTGTACGTGTGCACAGGAAACCGGCAAGACTGATCAATCATAGAAATATAATTCCTTTAGAAATTAATATAAAAAATATGCTGAATGGAAGTGGGAACAGGAGAATTAGAATTACAAAAATAGATTTTGATTATTGATAAGATTATTTTACAATATTACTGTCAATGGTTCTGTAATTGACCTATGCTGCAGTTTTTTTTTTTTTTTTTTTTTTTTTTTAAAGAAAAATAAGTTGTGATTTTACAATTTGCAGAAGAAAAACTCCATCTTTGTAATCATTGAAATAGTGTACTGATTTGTGCTTCAACGATACTCAATCATTAACCATATCTTAGATGTCAAAAGTGACAAAATATATGCATGTAGTTAATCTGAATAGTTTGAGTATTTTTTAAATTGTTTAGATAACATTTTAAAACAGTTAATATTTCCAATCAGTGAACATGAAAAAGTTATAAAATTTCTTCATATATTATATGTTATATAACTGTTCATTATGTAGTCATAAAATTAATAGAAGTTCAGGCCAACATCAGTTATCTACGTACTGAAATTAATTAAAACTGAGATAATCATTCAGACAAAAACTATACCCAAAAAGTAAAATTGGAATGTCATGCCAAAAAAGTGAAAAAGTATGAAAAATACATATATAGAGTACAAAACTATAACTATGAAGACTACACAGTATATAATGCACCTGCACACAGGTGTGTTATGAACAATTATGCATTCCAGTGTGTTCTTATAGGGCATCACAATAAAAGATATGTGATATTAAACAGAAACAGTTTCATATATCTGTGTTGGTTTATATAGTGGTTTTAATAATAAGTGGAAGCTGAAATTTATGAGAAAGAATAGATTTATCATCATATCATGGGAGGTTCAGCCAAAAGTATTCATAACATTCATTTGTATGTGTACACATATAACGTAAATTTTCCCTGATTTTCAGGGATTTTTGCTTTTCTTCAGTGGGAGCCCTGATATATATTTAATTGATAATATGACACATTTGCGTGCCTATGATAGTATAAAAGTGGCTTGTTCTACAGAATTTTGTCCTGGAAATCTCTTGTTCCATGAAGTTGTTTACATGTGCTAAGTGCATGCTCACACAGGACCTGGGTTATAAGTCTTTTGAAAGGCTAGCACCCAGACCACCATACATGTGCTAAGTGCATGCTCACACAGGACCTGGGTTATTAAGTCTTGTGAAAGGCTAGCACCCAGACCACCATACATGTGCTAAGTTCATGCTCACAGTCACACAGGACCAGGGTTTATAATGTCTTGTGAAAGGCTAGCACCCAGACCACCACTCAAACTAAAGTTTAGTGGAGTGGGGAAGAAAATCCTTGGCGACCACGAATCAAACCCAGGAACTTTTGTATCCCGGGCGTCATTAACCACTAGGCCACATACTGGTCTAAGAGCACACAACCTAGTCTCAAATACTTATTAAATCATGAATATTGTAGTTTCAATTCATGCCTACATACCTGATAGATAAGGAAACTAGTCTTTGCCCTCTAATGATCATGTACATGCATTGGTTGAACACTCACTTTAAGTTTAACATGCAGAATGGGGAAAAAGTGATATTGCTTTTGTAAGTGGGAAGTTCTAGACAGTTCATGAAAGACGCTACTATGGAGATACTAGAATGACTGGTAAAGTATCTACTTTATAACAAAACTGCTTTCAGTTTCAGGTAATATGTGTACATGTATGCCATGATTATAGTTTCAAGAGCTAAGAAAACAGTTTCATTGTCTTGAGTAGATTGCATGAATTTGTAAGTAATTCTATATGATATATATATGTACTTTATAAAGATATTTCATTCAGTACTGTGCAACCAGTAGTACAGCAGGGAGCTGAAGTATGGGGACTTGAGAACTTTAGGCCTTTTAGTGGGGAAAACATTCATTCACTCCAGATACGTTCCATGGCGATGGTGTTAACTGGCTCAGCCAAAATGATGTGATTTATGGGAATTCTATGGTGTTTACTGACTCGCCCCAAATGATAATGATTGTTGCCCAATGCCGTGGTGTTAATTGACTCGCCCCAAATGATGCCTAATGCCATGGTGTTGACTGACTCGCCCCAAATGATAATGATTATTGGCCAATGCCATGGTGTTGACTGACTCGCCCATATATGATTTATGGCAAGTATGGAAGATTTCCATCACATACAAATTCAGTAGATGCAGAACACATAAAATCAATTTGTATGGATCAGTGCAGCAGACTCCTTAAACTACAGATGTGCAAAAGATACATGATTGGAATTGTAGTAAAGTTCCTCAGCATTGAGTGTTTATTTGAGTTTGTGTAGATACAGGTTTTCTTTTGTTCGAGATAATCAAGGAGTTAATGCAAATGCTTTCATAAAATGCTTCAGAATAATAGATTGTAGATGGCAGGACTGGAAGGCTTGAGTCTCAGACCAGTGGTTAGTATTCTGCAGAATGTTGAAAACAACAAACTGTATTGAATCCTACATTTTGATGCATGTGAATAAGTTTGTCAAACACTCACAAGACTTAGAAATCTGGTATGCCACGTGGTTTGTGCTGCAAATGATAATACAGTACTTATCTTATAAATATATTTTGACATGTGAATTGTGTACTACCAAGGGTGAATTGCATCTTGTGGGGTGTCCTGTTTTTGTTGATCTAAGAAAAGCACTCATTCCACAAAACCACTGGAATTTCTGTACAGATACATTTGACCATACTTCTTTCAGTGGGAAATGAAGAAGGAATGAAAAGCTTGGTGATGTTCTTGTACATGTATATCTTTATAAATGATAAAAGATGACTCATAGAATATGGACAGTTTTATTTTGTCACCAGTTTATGTATGATGGTATTTGCAGTAAAATTGTCTGAATTCTTTGATGGGTTGTGTTATTGGTTTCCAACACATTTATGGCTGTGTTGATGTGTTGATTCACATCTGATAAAAGGCTGTGGCTTAAATGATTAAACTTTAACTCCTCTCTCTCTCTCTCTCTCTCTCTCTCTCTCTCTCTCTTCTCTCTCCCTTCACCTCCTCTCCTCCCTCACCCTCTTTCTCTTGTTCTGTCCTTTTTCTTATTACAGTTTTTCATTGATGTTTGGTTTGCTAATAATAATATAATTTAGAAAAATAGGTGAGCATGCTCTTCTCTCTCTCTCTCTCTCTCTCTCTCTCTCTCTCTCTCTCTCTCTCTCTCTCTCTCTCTCTCTCTCTCTCTGTCTGTCTGTCTGTTCTCCTGCCCCCTGTCAGCTTTTATGACTGACCTTTACCTGCATGTGCCTTTTAAAAAAACATGTTGAAGAAGCTGAGAAAAGAAAAACTTTGAAGTAAAAGTTTTATACTTTTTCTGTTTTAATGTACTGTGCCGTTCTGTCTGTGTGTATTTATTGAAATATAATGACATTGTCTTTTCTGTCAATGCTGCTGGGATAGTGTGCAATTGGTTCACGTTTATGTGTATGCGTGAAAACAAATCACAAAAGCCTCGTAAAGTCCACCCAAACCAGGGTCGATATGATGCTATGGTGGTTTGGAAAGGGAAAGGTAAACGGATCATTTTGATGGAAAGATTTCATGTGTCTTATATTTCGTAAGATTTTACAGGTATTTTGTTTGTTTTTCTGATATTATACTATAGTGAGTAACTCGATAAGTGTTGTCAAATGGATTGGTTTTGAGTGTGGATTTTGTTGTTTTGTGAAAAGTCAGTTCTATTTCACATTTTCAGCAGTAATTATCATTTTCCACTTGACAGCCAGATAATGATATAGTCTGTCATCTGTTGAAGTTTTGGTTCCTTTGATTTTTTTACATCAGTGATGTATCCAGCTGAAGTCATATTGGTATGAATCTCACACTTTTATTTTTGCACCTTTATTTCTTTTATGCTTTCATTTTTTTCTGCATTTTTTTTTTTTTTTTCCTTTTTGAATTTTTTTTTTTTTTTTTTTTTAGTATTCATAACAAAGTATGGTAGAGAATTCTTCTGATTAGCATGGTTGGCGAAAAATGCTTTGTGGATTCCATTTGTGCTGAATCATCCAAATCATCCAACATTGCCACATTGGGCTCCTATTGTGTCTTTTGCTTAGAATAAGTTAGATGATGGCTTTCGGCGCTGAAACTGTTGCATTCGCTCACTCTCTCTCTCTTTTTAAATGCATCCCTTTTTGCTTGACACTAAAGGCTGTCTGTGATTGTCTCCATTTATTCAGAGATCAGCATCATTCTGTCATGTAACTCCATGTCCAGCAACCATGCACTTGCAACATTTATAACTAAAAGATTGTCACTGTCTCATCAGATTCATGCCTTATCCAGCCTCCTTCCAGGTTTATATAATGTGCAATTAAAGAATGATTAAGTTTCTGTGTGCATGATTGTAATCTTGTCATCATACAGTATTTTTGTTGTTGAAGCAATACATTTTTATCGTACTGTCATACTCATATCTTGATTTTTTTTTAATGCTCTTAAAAATGATCTGTTCTTTATTTTATATGACGATGTGAATGAGCTTTGAATCTAATAATAGTTTTTTAAAAAATTCCTTTGTTAACAATTTTGTAAGTCGTGTTCATCATGATATATGATACTGTTTTTCTGTGAAAACTTTTATTGTTGTTCCAAACAGTTAAATTGAAATGATTGATAAATTATAGTGAAATGTGGCTGTATGGATGATAATTCCAGTTTTTAACTCATAATATTGTGTCCGTTTTTGTGTAACATACTAAATATTATATATATATAGTTTTTATATATAACATATTTTGTTAGATTGTTTAACTTGACATATTTAACCTCTGAAACATTTTGATTGATTCTTTGTAAACAAGCGTTATTAGACAGATTACCATAATGATGGAAGAGCATGTAATTGTATATCACACATTTGTACTGCTGTATTACACATTGTAGTATTTTGTGTTAAATCATTCATTATAGAAGGCACAAATATTCACACACACACTACACCACACACACACACACACACACACACACACACACTCACACTCACACTCACACTCACACTCACACTTACACACACATTCATTGTCATGTATTATTTGTGTGCATTTTCCATGCACTTGTTTGTAAGTAAATGGTGATTGATTGATTGTATTGATCTTTCATCAGCTGATAAGCCCATTCAGAGGTCTGGCAGTCTGGCCTTTGAGGTCATCTTGAAGCCAGCTGCTAACAACAGTCCTCTTCGTCCTGCGTCCCCTCCCAAGAACAACCGTGTTTCCTTGTCGGAGGAGGACATCAAAGTCAAATTGCTGAAGGCGGAAGAAAGACGACAGGTTAGTTTTAGTACTGTTAGTATTAGTGTCGGTAAAGGTAAAGTTTTCCCCTCTGATAATCTGGTAATTGAGTTTTATTAGCGTTACAGTGTGTGGAACTGTATTGAGAGCATTTGTAAATTTTGTTAATGATTACATATGATATCATTGCTCTTTGCATGACTGGTTGTGTCCCTTTGGCTGGCTGTTTATGTTGTCTTTGTCAGTTACATATTTTCAGTTCATGTATGGATGTGTCTGCTTAGACTGTCTTGACGGGCATGTGATGGCTTTGAAGAGACATACACAGAAGCCATTGTCTGGTCCATTGATGAGTCAGTCATTATTGTGGGCTGGCTTTTGTCATAATAAAGTTGAGGAATTGAGATCCAATGTCTGACCATTCCAAAAACTGGCCTGTTGCTGCTGCTCTTAATGCTCCCGTCATTGTGGTGATGTGTGCTTAGTGTTTTATAGGTGTTGATCTTTCCGCCAGCCTCAGCCTCAGCCCCAGCCCCAGCCCCACCTCTCTTATTTCAATTTCTTGCCAGCACATAGGTTTTGCGCAGGCTGAAGGAGTCAGCCAGATAACAGATTGGATGGAATGCATGTAGTAACTAGTATTGTCCAAGGGCTATGAATTCATCTTGAATTTTATTTATTTGAAAAAAAAAATTTTTTTTTTAAGAAAAAGAAGCAGTAGCATTCAGTTAACTGCACGAGTGGCGAAATCAGCATCGTCCCTTTGGTAAGTTTAATCTGTACTAGTTACTGTGCATGTTTGTGTGTGTGTTTATACACACACACACACACACACACACACACACACACACACACACACACACACACACACATTGAAATAACAAGTTCAGCATTTTTGTTGGTATGTTATAAATGACTTGATTTCCACTTCTTTTTTCTTTTTTTTAACCTGCAGTATTTGGAAGCTCAGCGCCTTGAACAACTAGCCAAGGAGAGGGAGAAGGCACAGGAGGTGCTGGCCAAAGCTGCCCAGGAAAATCTGGAGTTCTCCAAAGCCACAAAGGAGAAGCTGCGTCGCTCCATGGAGATCAACAAGGAAAACCGAGAGGCCCAGATCAAAGCTCTGCAGGAAAGACTGAGGGAGCATGTAAGCAGTCATGTTTTTTATGTTTGTGAAAGTTAGTGGCTTCATCATTGGAAATGTGGGTTTAAACGCTTTGGGCAGGGCAGGGTGATGTTTGGCAAAATCACACCAAGAAAACACCCTATACATCCTATTATGGAGCCAGTAGGCGGGCAAACCTGCGTGGGTGTGTGTTTTGGTAGTGAGCTAAGGGTAGAGTAACTCCAACAAGAAATCTAGAGGGATTAAGTCAGAGGTACCAGGAGTGAAGACACCTAACAAACAGTAGGACCAGCAATGTAACACAAATTTCTACATGATCATCCACATCAGACAAGAATGGGGCTCGTGCATTAAGGTCCTTGCAGGATAGAGCAGCGCCGGGTCCTGTGCCTCAACAGGATCCACACTGAGCTACTGACAGTCCCTCCCAGCTGTTTTGTCATACCAGAGGACATGGAAGGAAAGCTACTGTCCTCTGATCACTAGGCTCCATGTTAGCCAGCAGGAACTGGGAAAACGGCGCCACATTCATTGCTACATATGACATGACCGTTGAAGAGCGATGAAGAAGAAAAGGCACAGTAGATCATGTGGGGTTTCTTGACAAGGAGTTTCTCGGTTATTTGTGTTCGCTACAAGCATTAACATTCTTCATTGTAAAGCGTAATTTGAAGGTGCTTTTGTATCGGGAATGCATACAAATGTTTTGATCTGAATTATTTTTATTGTCATCTCTGTGTTCTTGTTTGGCCTTGGATAGTCCATCAAAGTGTCCGAGACCTGCAGACAAAGCGACAAGATGGCAGAGGAGTTCCAGGAGAAGATCAACAGCAAAATCTCCCAGAAATTTGAGGTCTACGAAGAGAACAGACAGTTACAGCTACAGAACATGCTGAAGCGACTCAAAGATCATGTGAGTTACCAGGCTGCCGCCCATTGTATACCAAAGTCTGAGGTTACACTAATGAATGTGCCCATGTATTATCTAAACAAGGGGAAGGGGATAAAAAATACATGTGCATGTTTGATCTTTCTTCTGATCCACCTGTCACCAGTCTGACTAGATAATATACTCTATTTTATTTAAGCAAGAAAGATGTGTTTAGAGTTTGAATTGAATACGTTACATTTGCTGTTATTAGAGTGTGGAATGTGGTTAGAATGCAGTGCTGATTTCGTTTTTCATGTGGTTGTATTAGTTTTGTACTAGAGGTGTGTATGCATATGTCTGTGTGTGTGTGTTTTCCACAAATACGTGTGGTCATGAGTTCCTCAACTCTCTGTGGATGGATGTTTTCTGAATTTGGGGCAGAGGTGTGGACCATTCACGACTTGCAAAAATGTAGGAAGTTTGAAAGATAAGGCAGCCAAGTTTGAGGTCACACAAACCCAGAAAGTATGTCAAGTCAGCACTTTTTAATGAAGATGTATGAACAGCAGTTTCTCAAGAACTTCTGACAATTAAAAATCTGTTTTTACAGTTTTGACATTTTTCCATTGCCTTTGATGCACATCAGGTTTTGTTTGATATGGTTGTTCAGGGTCACAATGACGGATATTCTAGACACATCAGGTTTTGTTTCATACGGTTGTTCAGGGTCACAATGATGGATATTCTAGACACATCAGGTTTTGTTTCATACGGTTGTTCAGGGTCACAATGATGGATATTCTAAACACATCAGGTTTTGTTTGATATGGTTGTTCAGGGTCACAATGATGGATATTCTACACACATCAGGTGTTGTTTGATATGGTTGTTCAGGGTCACAGTGATGGATATTCTAAACACATCAGGTTTTGTTTGATATGGTTGTTCAGGGTCACAATGATGGATATTCTACACACATCAGGTGTTGTTTGATATGGTTGTTCAGGGTCACAGTGATGGATATTCTAGACACATCAGGTGTTGTTTGATATGGTTGTTCAGGGTCACAATGATGGATATTCTACACACATCAGGTGTTGTTTGATATGGTTGTTCAGGGTCACAATGATGGATATTCTACACACATCAGGTTTTGTTTCATATGGTTGTTCAGGGTCACAATGATGGATATTTTACACACATCAGGTGTTTCATATGGTTGTTCAGGGTCACAATGATGGATATTCTACACACATCAGGTGTTTCATATGGTTGTTCAGGGTCACAATGATGGATATTCTAGACACATCAGGTGTTGTTTCATATGGTTGTTCAGGGTCACAGTGATGGATATTCTAGACACATCAGGTGTTGTTTCATATGGTTGTTCAGGGTCACAATGATGGATATTCTAGACACATCAGGTGTTGATTCATATGGTTGTTCAGGGTCACAGTGATGGATATTCTAGACACATCAGGTGTTGTTTCATATGGTTGTTCAGGGTCACAGTGATGGATATTCTAGACACATCAGGTGTTGTTTCATATGGTTGTTCAGGGTCACAATGATGGATATTCTAGACACATCAGGTGTTGTTTCATATGGTTGTTCAGGGTCACAGTGACGGATATTCTACACCATCTGTGTCTTCATGATTATCCTGAAACAAAACTTGTCAAAAAATGCAAGGAATCGACTTTCTACATATCAGATCTTAAGAACATAAGTTGTTTCCAGTAGTTACATTCTTCAGTATGCATCTATTGATGTGCTACTGTTTGACCTTGGCGTTGAAGAGAGTATCACAGCAAAAATGTGGTTTTGAGTATCTTCCTTTTCACACTGAAATTTAACGTAAAGAAATTGATGAAATATGTGTTGAAGAGAAAAGTTAATATTATGCTCCCAAAGTTCTCTTTTTATATATATATGTATCAAAAAATGCTTCACCAAATTTGAAAAGGTTTTTCCATACTTTAAAAAAAGAACTATTATGCTCTGAAAGAAATGTTGTTCTTGTTTATACTTTATGTATCGTAAAGCATTTCATCAAATTTGAAATGAGTTTCTTCCATATTTTAAAAAAGATTTTTTTTTTCTCTCTGATGTCTATTTCTAAAAACAGTGCAGCTGTGTGTGATGTAAAGAGTAATTTAATTACACATACTCAGGGCTGTTAGAGTTCAGCGATTTCGCGGAAATCCGCGAATACAGTGATCCCATTTCAGGGAAAGTCAAAGTGCTTCCGCGAAAGAAAAACAAAAACAAAAAAAAAACAAAAAAAAACAACAACAAAAAACCAAGAACCGCGATCGACGGCAGAGCAGAGCAGACGAACTAGTTTGTGAACTAAAAATTACCCAGTTTGCTGCCAGGATAGGCCCTCTAATTGGCTTCAAAATGTCATATTTTCAATTTTCGGCGGGGGGCTTCGCCCCCCTGCACCCCCCACCAGGGCGTTGCCCCTGGACCCCACCGGGGCCTGGGCAGCCCCTGGACCCCGGCCAATTTTCAGGGAAAAACAGATTTTACCACTAACAGCCCTGCATACTATACCGTGGCTCACTAATGCAACTAGCGGCAGCAGTTTGCCATTTCTGCCTTGTAACAGTAAAGTCCGAAAGGACCGTGACTGAGAGTATCCGTGTCTTGCGCATGTGCCTAGTTGTCCTCTTTTCTCGGCAGCCATCTTCCAGCTCGCCTCGTATGCTCTGAGCAGCTAAGTATTTTTCGACTTTGCTTGCAATCGATCGATTGTCGGTGCTGTTTTGTGTTGTCTTGCCTATGTTTTCATCTAAGGGAGAAACTTCCGTGAATCATTTGGGTGGCAAAGCAACGTGTGTGCAGACATAGCTGTCTTGGGGCTTCCTTACAGGATAAGATAACTCACTTTTTTTTTTTTTTTTTCCCTACAGATTTATTGTAGCAGCTGAAGTGGTGTGAGATTTGTTCCTTACAGATCTAGATAGCAGGTCACACACTGATGGCTTTTTTTTTATTGTTCTTTTTTTTTTCTTTTATTTTTTTTTTTTAAGATTGCAACAGTTGATTGTTTAGCCTGATGACAAATTGAAGAGTTTGAATCTCTCTTGCAACAGAGAGATCTAGGCATATTTCTGATCTCTAGGTAAGCATATATCTAGTTCTGTTTTACCATATGGCTATATTAAAACTTGATTGAAATTCTACTATAACTAGTGGGATAATGATTTATGTGTATGTATGTATGTGTGTGTGTATGCATATATATATATATAATATATATATATATATAATATATATATATATATATATATATATATATATATATATATATATATATAATGTCTGAAATTTAAAAGCTTGCAGTGAGAAATGGTTGTGTTAAATATGAACTTTTTTTTTTTTTTTTTTTTTGGTATAATAAAGGATGTTATAGAATGGCTTGGCTTTCTTGGTAATGATTGTGGTAATGATTATTTCTGCTGCTTAGTCAGCGTGTACAGTCTGTTTCCTGGCTTTTATTCTTGTTTGCCAAGTTACGTAGCTTAAACAAAAGGGGAAAAAGGTATCCACTTAGAATTTTGACTTCAGGTTTGTTTGAAATTTATGTCACATATATGTGTGCATGCATGACTGATACATTGGCCATTTTATGAGGAAAGGGGAATTGGAGCACCTGGTCACACCAGGAAAGCTGGAGGGAAAGAGAGCACCAGGTAGACCCAGGGAAAAAAATATTGGACGGACTTGCAGAATAGCTGAAGACAGAGGGTAGAAGATGTGCTTGTGGCAACAAGGGATAGATGCATATGGAGGGCCATGATCGCCAACGCCGTGTAGCAAGGCACTTGATGATGATGGTGATGATGATGATGAAGATGACTGATAGTGATCTGACTACACAAGTTTGAATTAGCTTGAGAAAAGCTTGGTGTATATGACCATCAGTTTAACCAGTAGTGAATGGGTATTTGACCCTGACCTGTATTGGGAAAAAGGTGAGGCGAAGGAGATGGGATCTACTTTTATGGTGCTGGTCATTTTCCTTCAGGATAGTGGGACAGCCTTTAACTTTATGATAAGAGTACACAAATTAAACTGTCTGGGTATGTTGGCTGGCAAACCACATCACCTCTATCTTCATGATAACAGACTGATTGTGTCTGGGTATGTTGGCAGGCAAACCACATCACCTCTATCTTCATGATATCAGACATAGTGTCTGGGTATGTTGGCAGGCAAACCACATCACCTTTATCTTCATGATAACAGACATAGTGTCTGGGTATGTAGGCAGGCAAACCACATCACCTCTATCTTCATGATAACAGACATTGTGTCTGGGTATGTTGGCAGGCAAACCACATCACCTTTATCTTCATGATAACAGACATAGTGTCTGGGTATGTTGGCAGGCAAACCACATCACCTCTATCTTCATGATAACAGACATTGTGTCTGGGTATGTAGGCAGGCAAACCACATCACCTTTATCTTCATGATAACAGACATAGTGTCTGGGTATGTTGGCAGGCAAACCACATCACCTCTATCTTCATGATAACAGACATTGTGTCTGGGTATGTTGGCAGGCAAACCACATCACCTCTATCTTCATGATAACAGACATAGTGTCTGGGTATGTTGGCAGGCAAACCACATCACCTTTATCTTCATGATAACAGACATTGTGTCTGGGTATGTTGGCAGGCAAACCACATCACCTCTATCTTCATGATAACAGACATTGTGTCTGGTATGTTGGCAGGCAAACCACATCACCTCTATCTTCATGATAACAGACATTGTGTCTGGGTATGTTGGCAGGCAAACCACATCACCTTTATCTTCATGATAACAGACTAAACTGTCTGGGGTTGTAGACAGGCCAACCATATCACTTTATGATAACAGTACACAAATGAAGCTGGGTATGTGACAGGCAAACCACATCACCTTTACCTTTGTGACAACAGACTGACAGTGTCTGTGTATGTCGACAGACAAACCACATCACCTTTACCTTTATGACAACAGACTAATAGTGTCTGTGTATGTCGACAGGCAAACCACATCACCTTTACCTTTATGATAACAGACTGATAGTGTCTGTGTATGTCGACAGGCAAACCACATCACCTTTACCTTTATGACAACAGACTAATAGTGTCTGTGTATGTCGACAGGCAAACCACATCACCTTTACCTTTATGACAACAGACTAATAGTGTCTGTGTGTGTCGACAGGCAAACCACATCACCTTTACCTTTATGACAACAGACTGATAGTGTCTGTGTATGTCGACAGGCAAACCACATCACCTTTACCTTTATGACAACAGACTGATAGTGTCTGTGTGTGTCGACAGGCAAACCACATCACCTTTACCTTTATGACAACAGACTGATAGTGTCTGTGTGTGTCGACAGGCAAACCACATCACCTTTACCTTTATGACAACAGACTGATAGTGTCTGTGTATGTCGACAGGCAAACCACATCACCTTTATCTTTATGACAACAGACTGATAGTGTCTGTGTATGTCGACAGGCAAACCACATCACCTTTACCTTTATGACAACAGACTAACAGTGTCTGTGTATGTGACAGGCAAACCACATCACCTTTACCTTTATGACAACAGACTAACAGTGTCTGTGTATGTCGACAGGCAAACCACATCACCTTTACCTTTATGGCAACAGACTAACAGTGTCTGTGTATGTCGACAGGCAACCCACATCCAGGAAGTGTGCCAGGCCAACGAGAACATGGGCAAAATGTGTGAAGAGAAGCTGGTGCAGAAGATGGAAAATGCTTTGCGCAACAGAGAGGAACAGCTGAAGGCTCTGCAGGAACGTCTTCTGGAACATGTAAGCTGGCTTTAACCCTGCCACCCCCCCCCCCCTTCTTTCTTTCTTTCTCTCTCTCTCTCTCTCTCCCTCTCTCTTCCTCCCTCCCTCTCTTCAATATGGAAATGAGCACTGGAAAAATTTTAAACGGCATAAAAATCAGTCCTTGATAGGTATAATTATGGCATTGGATGCAGTAAATATCGGTGATATGTTGCTGTTCTTAACCACACTTGTGAAAACCTCTTACAAATGAAATATAAATCCATCTACTTGAGGTGGTTAGTTTAGTCAACAGAAGGGGTCAGCTGGTGTATCCAGTATTTCTGGCAACATCTGAGCAGAACTCGTCCGTTCTTTGTCTTAACCCTTTTACTCCTGCCTATGCAAACACAGTACTGCCCATGGAACTGACTGCACAGCAAACAAAATTTTAATGGCTTATCTCAGAATGTCACGTGTGTGTGTGCGTGGTGTGTGAGTAGTGGTTGGTAGCTGTAGCATTCTCCATTACAGGTCACCTACCAGTCAGCAGCTTAAGTAATAAAAGGTTTTTGATGCCCCTTCCCCATGCACCAAAAGGGATGATGTCATCATTGTCAGACTTTTTATCTCCCAACTGTGTGGAAAGTCTCCAGATGGGATGAACATGATTGGCTTAGATGTGGAAAGACTATGGATGTGTTCCATCATGTCTTGTTATTACCAGGCATAGGGCTTAGATGTGGAAAGACTATGGATGTGTTCCATCATGTCTTGTTGTTACCAGGCATAGGACTTAGATGTGGAAAGACTATAGATGTGTTCCATCATGTCTTGTTGTTACCAGGCATAGGACTTAGATGTGGAAAGACTATAGATGTGGTCCTTCATGTCTTGTTATTACCAGGCATAGGACTTAGATGTGGAAAGACTATAGATGTGTTCCTTCATGTCTTGTTGTTACCAGGCATAGGACTTAGATGTGGAAAGACTATGGATGTGGTCCTTCATGTCTTGTTGTTACCAGGCATAGGACTTAGATGTGGAAAGACTATAGATGTGTTCCTTCATGTCTTGTTACCAGGCATAGGGCTTAGATGTGGAAAGACTATGGATGTGTTCCTTCATGTCTTGTTACCAGGCATAGGACTTAGATGTGGAAAGACTATAGATGTGGTCCTTCATGTCTTGTTGTTACCAGGCATAGGGCTTAGATGTGGAAAGACTATAGATGTGTTCCTTCATGTCTTGTTACCAGGCATAGGACTTAGATGTGGAAAGACTATAGATGTGGTCCTTCATGTCTTGTTACCAGGCATAGGGCTTAGATGTGGAAAGACTATAGATGTGGTCCTTCATGTCTTGTTACCAGGCATAGGGCTTAGATGTGGAAAGACTATGGATGTGTTCCTTCATGTCTTGTTGTTACCAGGCATAGGACTTAGATGTGGAAAGACTATAGATGTGGTCCTTCATGTCTTGTTGTTACCAGGCATAGGGCTTAGATGTGGAAAGACTATAGATGTGTTCCTTCATGTCTTGTTACCAGGCATAGGACTTAGATGTGGAAAGACTATAGATGTGGTCCTTCATGTCTTGTTACCAGGCATAGGACTTAGATGTGGAAAGACTTTATAGATGTGGTCCTTCATGTCTTGTTACCAGGCATAGGACTTGGATGTGGAAAGACTATAGATGTGTTCCTTCATGTCTTGTTACCAGGCATAGGACTTAGATGTGGAAAGACTATAGATGTGTTCCTTCATGTCTTGTTACCAGGCATAGGACTTAGATGTGGAAAGACTATAGATGTGTTCCTTCATGTCTTGTTACCAGGCATAGGACTTAGATGTGGAAAGACTTTATAGATGTGTTCCTTCATGTCTTGTTACCAGGCATAGGACTTAGATGTGGAAAGACTATAGATGTGTTCCTTCATGTCTTGTTACCAGGCATAGGACTTAGATGTGGAAAGACTATAGATGTGTTCCTTCATGTCTTGTTACCAGGCATAGGACTTAGATGTGGAAAGACTTTATAGATGTGTTCCTTCATGTCTTGTTACCAGGCATAGGACTTAGATGTGGAAAGACTTTATAGATGTGTTCCTTCATGTCTTGTTACCAGGCATAGGACTTAGATGTGGAAAGACTATAGATGTGGTCCTTCATGTCTTGTTACCAGGCATAGGACTTAGATGTGGAAAGACTATAGATGTGGTCCTTCATGTCTTGTTACCAGGCATAGGACTTAGATGTGGAAAGACTTTATAGATGTGTTCCTTCATGTCTTGTTACCAGGCATAGGACTTAGATGTGGAAAGACTATAGATGTGTTCCTTCATGTCTTGTTACCAGGCATAGGACTTAGATGTGGAAAGACTATAGATGTGTTCCTTCATGTCTTGTTGTTACCAGGCATAGGACTTAGATGTGGAAAGACTATAGATGTGGTCCTTCATGTCTTGTTGTTACCAGGCATAGGACTTAGATGTGGAAAGACTATGGATGTGTTCATGTCTTGTTGTTACCAGGCATAGGACTTAGATGTGGAAAGACTATAGATGTGTTCCTTCATGTCTTGTTGTTACCAGGCATAGGACTTAGATGTGGAAAGACTATGGATGTGTTCCATCATGTCTTGTTGTTACCAGGCATAGGACTTAGATGTGGAAAGACTATAGATGTGTTCCATCATGTCTTGTTGTTACCAGGCATAGGACTTAGATGTGGAAAGACTATGGATGTGTTCCTTCATGTCTTGTTACCAGGCATAGGACTTAGATGTGGAAAGACTATGGATGTGTTCCATCATGTCTTGTTGTTACCAGGCATAGGGAGACAAAAACACCAACAGGTGCGCGCAGTAGTCAAACGGACAAACACTGCAGTTTTTAGTCAGAAGTTTCTGGGTTCAATCAGCCTAGACACCTCATGGTGGGTAACAGGTGGAAATGTTTCTGATCTCCCAGGTCTACGTGTGTGGACACCTGCCTGTACCTAAACCCCCTTTCTGTGTGTACATGCAGAATATCAAAATGTGCAGCAAAGGTTCTTTAACCCTTTGACTCCCGCACCCAATCTACCAGCTGCAAAAACTTAACCCTTTTGTTCCCTCACCCTTTCCACCAGCTTCCTGTAGGAAGTTGGTGGAAAGGGTGACGGAATCAAAGGGTCAAGTTTTTGCTTTGGTAGCATGGTTGGAAATGAAGGATGCTGGTGGACAGGGTGCGGGAGTCAAAGGGTTAAAGTCATGTTAGTTACTGGGTCATGGAAACATGTAAAAACACTCCGCATACACACTTACTGAAGACATAGTATGCAGACTGTGCAGCAACATACCACTGCACGGTGTGGGCAAAACAATATCTATATATGCATCCAAGAAAAAAAAGAACAAATGTTTAAAAAAAAGAAAGAAAGAAAAATAAAAGCTTTGTTCCCAAACATGAGAAATCTTGCATAGTGCTGTAAGCGTGTAGAGAAGTCTTGTATTATTTCTTTAATTACGCAACATTGCATGAAGAGAGCCCAGTTTGGATAAATATCGGACCAGAAAAAGGTACCCAAATCACCCTTGTTATGATTATGAAACACAGATTTTGAGATAATCGAGTGTGTGCTAAAATGATATGGGTAGACGCATGTTCTCAGAAATATATCATTGATTGATCATTATTGTTGTATTGATGCAGGCATCAGTATTTTCATGCATGAATTTTTCCCTCATTAAAGACACTTTGTCTTTAAAAGAAACAAAGCCCAAGACAACCAAGGTGATTGCACAGCAGTCCGCCTGCCTTGTCACATATGTGGGTGTGGACAGTAAACTTTTGGTAACTAACATCTTGTAGGACTGTGTGGTGGTTAGTGCAACAGACTTCTGACTGGAAGGCTGAGTTTGAATAATAATTACAATATTTATATAGCGCAAAATCTTGATAGAAATCAAATCTAAGCGCTGAACATACACATACGCACGCGCGCGCACACACACTCACACATGGCTATAAATGGGGAAAAAGAATAAAAGCAATGGAAAATTATAGAGAGCATTATTATATACAAATATATATTACAATGTGATTCCACTCCGAGCAGAGACAGGCTACAGAGGGGGATGAGTGAGGTCAGGATTTCATGCAGAGGAGAAAAGGTGAGTTTTGAGAGCGGACTTGAAGGAGACAAAAGTAGGTTGCTGACGGACTGAGAGAGGAAGTTTGTTCCAGGAAAGTGGACCAGAAACAGAGAAGGCTCATGGACCGTAGGTATTGAGCTTAGTGCGTGGAAAGCGAAAAGTCAGAGGATCGGAGGCAGAGCGGAGGGTACGTGAGGGAAGATAGATCTCAAGTAGGCTTGTCAGGTAATCGGAGGCTGCGTTATTGAGGCTTTTGTAGCACATGGCGTCTGTCGGTACCTTCAAGAATTACTGTGGAATTTTTCGGCTCCAGCCAGCTCCTACCCAGAGTTGAGCATGCTGTGAGCTCATTGGGAAGATTGGGACCACTCAGTCAAATCTCATCCACTTCACAGATGTGTCATTAAGGATGTTGCTCAAATCTTCTTACCATCACAACAAGTGTCTGTCTCTCAGGCCTGTCTCGATGCTAAGATATATTCTGACAGTAAGTATGGAGTACAACCCTGTCATGCAGTCTCAGTCCAAGATGGAACTCCATAGCATCATGATTATCATCCTTATTGCCATATCATCATCACATTGTAACAGCTGCCATCTTCTGTGCTCATTAATTAATGTGGCTTAGAAAATGAGGACCACCCCACCCACCCAAATAAAATCTTGTAAGACAAGCATCATTCTGCAGTTTTCTTAATTTTCAACCTGACTATGAATAACATTAAACTGCTGAAATCTTTCAGTAGTAGGTATGAAATCTTTTAGTAGTAGGTACATCTTGATTGTTGGTCATTTCCGTAGATTTGTGCAGATGTAGTTTTCCGTCACCTGACCCCGACTTGTTCTGTCTGTCGTAGGAACGTCGCATTGAGGAAGTGCAAAAGAAGAAGGTGTGCATGCGGCAAGAGGAGAACGAGAGTGGAGATGCCTAGACGTGAGGAGTGAGGAGCTGAAACAGTCAACATGCATACAGGAAAAGAAACCATCAATCACTGTGACCAGACTGTCTTCATATCAAACGACTGTACAGTACATACAGTATACCACCTAGTCTGTCTGTAGTTGGTACCGGGTGTAACGACTTCAATAAAAGCTTTGGGGGGGGGGGAACAAGTCCAGTAACAGTTCTTATATTCCTTTATTCCTTTCCTGAATCTCATGCATACTGCTCTATGGAAACCTGTCATTCTGCCTGTCTCCGTCTTTGTATTTTCTCCCCCCAGACTTTTTTTTTTTTTTCCCCCTGTCTCTGGCTTTTTGTGCTGTCCACTGTTGATATTTGCATGCACTGTTTTCAGTGTTTGCTTGGACTACCTTCATTTCACTCATGGGTTTTAGCCGCACAATATGCAATGTTTCGATGTGTTCACTGATTTAGCCGCCGCATTGTCTCAAATTTGCCATACCTTGTGTTCAGTCCATACTTCAGGTACATTGTTTAAAATTCATACATTTATTGGTATTGTTTATTTTAGTGATGAGTGTCTCACCAGGATTGATTTGCTGCTGTTGTCCAGGTATAGTTATTACTTTTGTCTTGCGGGTGACATGCGATGATTGGCGTGTGCTGCTTTTGCAACAGCGATGATGTGGTGCAGTGTGAGACTTCTGTGTTAGGTTATTGCTGGTTTGTATCAAACGTGTTTGTATCAAAACGTTGCAATAAGATTTCGGTTTTGGCCAGTGACAGAAGTTATCATGCTAGTCCCTTGTAGAATCGGCCATGTATGGGGTGTTCATGTAGAATCGGCCATGTATGGGGTGTCATGTAGAATCGGCCATGTATGGGGTGTCATGGTGTACTTAGAAATTGAACATAGGGTATCACAGTATTAAGTAAATAGGTCACAACTGAAAATGACATAGCGCAGTATGCTGGTAGGGGCACAGGTTGTGCATTTCTGTCTGGTTACCTAAACTAGCGAGTACATGCACTGTAAATGAAAGAATACACACTGATGATGGCGGAAGGAAATTGTGGCGCTCTGATCATGCTGCTTTTCTCCATCAATGGCTGTCGGTCAGCACAGGGCTGTTTGGCATCACACGTAAGTTGCACACATTTTCATGAGTTTGCCCTCCTTAAGCGATGTACATATATCTCACTCCCAATTACTGCTTGTAACCACAATTTAACCATTGATATTATGCTTCATATTCTTGATATGCTTCACAACTACAATAGCTAGATGTGTTTTGCATGCCAGTTTACAGATTCTATAATGTTTGAACAGTTAGAGGATGTTTTTTTATTCTGAGTTGATTTTTTTTTTTTACTTTATCTGGTACTTGTTCTTCCCATTATTTGAACAAGGAACTTTCGTGGTAAAATTTGCAAGTTTTACTTCTTTGAACTATTATTTAAGCCCAGAAATGAATTGGGCTTTTTTCGTGTTGCTGAAAAATTGAATGGTGTGGATTTTCTTAATCAGTGTTTGCTGTTGATAGAGGACAAAAGAAATGGTGATTGATACTGTGTTGCCTTAAAAAAGTGACTGTTCCGATTTGCTTTGTTTTTTTCCCTTCACCATCATCATACTTCATGTCTTTACAAAACCTTGCGTCAAGAACAACAGCAAAAAAGAAAAAATGCATTTCATTGTCATTCATTGTACTTGGTACAAATTGAAAATTGTTTAGTGTGGTGTGCATTTGTTTCGCTCCAGCTTTTTCAAAGAAAAATCTGCCAGTTTGAATCAGTTTTACTTTGTATTAATGTTAACTATGTAGGTAACCCACCAGCTGTTCAGGATTTTGTTCCTACTTTATGCTAAACTGCTTCAATTAAAGGAAAGTACAAAATACTGGTTGTTTGTTGCTGTTTTATTCTATACCATGAACTCTCTCTCTCTCTCTCTCTCTCTCTCACTCTCACTCTCACACACACACACTTGCTCATTACTCAGTTCTATATATTGCACCAGTCCTTCTCCCTTTCTTGCTCGCTCGCTCTCTCTCCCTCTTGCATATTACAGTTCAGTGTGTTACACCAATGCCTTGTAAGTCTATACCACCCGCATGTTAAAAAGTTTTTGATGGCAAGTTTCCATCATGATCATACACTTACCTCCCTTGTCATGATAACTGGTATCAGTTCGCTGGACAACTAGGCCAATGTGATGTGACGTAATACACTGTTTGGTGCAACACTCACTCACTGGACATGGTCAGCTTGAAATAGATGGAAAATTGGCTTCGAAGTTTACAGTTTTGATCTTTACACACGATTTTGAAACAATTTTTCTTTACACATGATTTTGAAACAATTTTTCCAACTACGCATTACTCCCCTTGGCAGGCCGGGGGTAGGAATGATACGTGAGTGAGGGGAGGTGGATGAATCCTTTGACTCCTGCATGATATCCATCTACTGCAAAAACTTAACCCAATGAGTCCCTCATCCTATCCACCACCTTCCTGCAGGAAGCTGATACATAGTATGAGGGAGTCATAGGGTCAAGTTTTTGCTATGGTAGCATGGTTGAAATGTAGGATGCTGGTGGACAGGGTGCAGCAATCAAAAGGTTATTTGACATAAAAATGAGTTTTGACAGACACGTGGAATGGAGCAGGTGGGAGGCCAGACACCTGCCGGCACCATGCCTGGCAATCTTTGGGACAGCAATCAAGTGTAGGCCAGACGCCTGGCAATCTCTGCGACAGCAATCAAGTGTAGGCCAGACATCTACCAGCACCACACCTGGCAATCTCTGCGACAGCAATCAAGTGTCACAGACTGTCGATGCTGTCAATTCCAGTCTACAAAATTCATGTGCCTTACCTTTTTTTTCTGACCCGCATCATTGGCATTGGTCCACGCCGCCTGTTCCCGCTTCTCAACACACCACCACACACAAGGTCTTTTCAGTGGAATTCACCATTGGCTATTCTGATCCAAGTTTCTTAGGGGAGTACCTACTATACCCCATACTGACGACAGTGCTGGCTCAGTTGTGGAGCTATGTTCAATAAGCAATCTCTTGTAAGGAGGCGAACATGTCCCTCCAATAAATCCTCCACAAACCACTGACATCAAATACCTCAACATGAGTTTTTAACTTGTTCATTGCACTTGGACAATTCCATGTCAGTAATTATCTTGCAGAGTCCTGGAGCCTGCACAAAACTTATGTGCTGACCAGGTCATGAAATGGGAGAGAGAGAGAGGAACTTATGTGCTGACCAGGTCATGAAATGGGAGAGAGAGAGAGGAACTTATGAAACAGGTTGACACCACCAGAATGATTACATTTCTTACCCACTGGACGAGGCGGCAGGGAAGTTTTTAGTCCCGTTTTTATTATCCATTGTTTGGTGTCTGTGATCTGTTTTGTGACCGTGCGTTCGCGCTTGACAAAGGCTAGTTGGCCGAAAATTTGCTTTTGTTTTGTTTTGTTGGATACGCGCTTATATTGGTTTTTTTGTTCTTCTGGTTCCTGTTTGCTTGGGCGCGGGCAGTCACACTTGTTTTGGATCACCAGAATGATGAAAACATTAATGGCAAACAGACCAGTTTTTGATGTTGCGGGCTGGAACTGAACTTGAGATAGATCTCCAGTTCACGGCGTTATCAAAAGAACCAATCAGCCCGGAGAAGAAAAAAAAAGCTAAAATGAATGAATTTCTTTGTGACACAGCAGTGGCAGAGTAAACTGGAACTTGAGGTCACCACGAGATCAGGGCTTCAAGGACCACAGAATTTGTGACAATCATCACACTGCTATGACTCCAGGTAGAAAGAAACTCTAGGGAGAGCTAGACAACAGAAGGTCTTCAGAGAAGTAACCCCCTTTAGACAAGTGTTTCGGCCCTGAATTCCTTACACTCTCGGGGGGCCGGGCCACATCCAGGTCATGACTCCTGGATGCCCTTCTGCTGTTGTCTATTTTTTTTTTTTTTTTCCCACGCCGGGGATCGAACCTGGGCGATTCTGCGCTTCAGAACTGCGGTACGCGGTTTTACCAATGTGCTAACGGGGCACACATCATCTGTAGGGAATTTAATCCTTATGAAGTTCACTTTTTTGGTTCCTCCTTGCCCAGATCCAGCTTGAGCTCCTTTCTGCTGCCTCTGCCATCGCTTTAAGGGCTCTAGTCCTCTTCTTCCCAGAAATGGCGAGTTGTTTCATGAGATCATAAGCGGAGGTGCCCACAAACCCTCTTGCCCCGACCTCTATGGCGAAGATTTTGACCCGCAGACCTGCTTTCTTCAGGGTGCTGGCAAGACCGGCGTATTTTTCGGTCTTGTAGATATGTGCTTCTTCCATTCTGCTTTCGTATGGCACAGTGAGTTCTATCAGAATCACTTGTTTCGAGGAGTCAGAGTGGAGAGCGATGTCTGGTCTCATGCCTGTCTTGCTGATGACATCTGGGTAATTTCTCCACTCTGGGAGGTCTGCTGTACACTCCCAGTCGACTGCTCCATCCAGAAGACCCTTTGGCAATGTGCTGGTTGTCATAGCCCTTTCGGGCCAGACCTGTTTCCCTCCTGCTTTGTAGAACGTTGTCATAGCAATTGGTGCGTTTGGGGTCATGGTTTTTTCGCTAACCACATCTGTGATCACTTTCAGAACTTGGTTGTGCCTCCATGTATACCTTCCTTGGGCTAGCGCTACTTTGCAAGAGCTTAGGACATGTTCCACTGTTTGTTTCTTCTGACAGAGCGGACATGCTGGGTCGTCTGCTTTCCCCCATTTCACTAAGTTTGCATTCGAGGGGAGCAGGTCATATACAGATCTGAGGAGGAAGCTTATCCTTAGAGGAGCCATGTGCCACATATCGTTCCAGCTGAGACTTCTTTGGAGTGCACTGTCCCATGTTGTCCATTGCCCCTGTTGACCTTGCTGGACTGCCTTCTGCACTCTTTTGACATCTTCTTCTTCCTTCAACTCCTGTATGATCATGTCTCTTTTTTCCTTCCCTTTGGCTTTGGACCACCACTGCATTTTTGTTGCTCCCAGTCCCTGTCTGTTGGTTTGCGTGTGTCCAATTATTTCTTTGATGCTGAGGTTTCTCTTGGCATTGTTTACAGCCTCTTGGACTTTCCACTTTCTGCCAGTTCTCAGCTTTGGATGAACTGCTCTCACGATATTGTCCTCCGATTCCTCCAGCATGCTCAACAGTCTTGCTTTTCCAACTTTGTATTCCTCCACTATGGATTTCAGAGGTAGCTTCAGCATTGCTTGACGACAGTAGAATGCAACATCAGTGAGACCAGGTGGGACACCGAGCCATTTTCTTGTGTATTTGTTGATTTTGGCTTCCATTGCTTCGACTGTGCTGGTGCAAATGTCATAGATTAGCAGTGGCCACAGCAGCTTTGGTATCAGCATGAACTGTAGACACCAGACTTTGTATTTGCCTGGCAGTCCGCAGTTATCTATTTTCTTCAGGCCTTCTTCTGCTGTTTGCTTGGTTTCACATCCCCTTTGTGTGTCTTTCAGGGAGTCATCATACCATCTTCCGAGACTTTTTACTGGCTCTTCTGTGACAGTGGGGATGGCTTGGTTGGCTACCATGAATTTGACTGAATCTGCCACTTTTCCTTTTCGCAGTGAGAGACTTCGGGATTTCTTAGGTTTGAACCTCATTCTTGAAGAGGCCACCAGCTCATCCAGCTGCTTTAAGATTTGGTGTGTCTCTTCCTCATCCGTGGACAAGACTGTTGTGTCATCCATGAAAGCTTTCAGAGGAGGCATCTGGTATCCATCTCCCAGATTCACTGGACCTGAACTCTTCATTGCAGCTTTCAAGATGACTTCCATTGCCAACACGAACAGTATGGGAGAGATTGCACAGCCCATTGCAATGCCCACCTCTAGGTCTATCCAGTCCGTGGTGTATTCTTTGGTAGAGAACCGCATTGAGAACCCTTGGAAATACTTCCTCAGCATTGTTCGGATGTTTTCTGGGATGTGATACATTTCAAGAGCCAGCTGGATCATATCGTGTGGAACTGATCCATATGCATTCGCCAGATCAAGCCAAACTACGTCAATGTCTCTCTTCTCTGTTCTTGCTTTTTGGATGGCATCCCAAATCAACGTGGCATGTTCCAAGCATCCAGGCATTCCTGGTATGCCTCCCTTTTGGACTGACATATCCAGATACTTGTTTTCAGTCAGGTATTTTGTCAATCTTGCTGCCATAACAGAGAAGAAGATTTTCCCCTCGACGTTCAGAAGTGATATTGGCCTGAACTGATTGATGCTGCTGGAGTTCTGCTCCTTCGGAATGTACACTCCTTCAGCTCTCATCCATTGGTCGCTGATCTTCTGGTTCCTCCATGCTGATCGAATCATCTTGTGGAGCCACTCGAGCACTTTTGGGCATTTCTTGTAGAGCAGGTATGGTATTCCGTTTGGTCCAGGTGCTGACTTGGCTCTGGCTTTCTTTACTACGTTCTTCACTTCATCCAGTGTTGGTGGTTTGTTATTGAATTTTCCTTCTGGCGCTGCAGGCCAAACCAGATTTTGGATTTCAAGTGGTGCCTCGCGCTGAGAATCGGAATATGTTTCCCTGAGATGCTGCTCTAGGGTTTCCTTGCCCACTGTGAGAGTCCCTGATTTGGGTTGTTCAAACAGCTTTCTTGCAAAGTCAAAGGGATCTTTGAAGAAACGATCTTGAGTCTTCTTCTTTTTGCTCTTTCTTCGCCTTGCTGATTCCACTTTGCTGAGAGCATTGTGTTTGGCCTTCAGATCTTTCCAGAGTTCCAGGAGCCCTTGCTTCTCGAATTCTGAGGCAGTTTTCATTCGCTTTTTAAGCTTCCTTTTCTCCCTCCGGATGCTCTCCATCTGTTGCTGTCTTCTGGATTTCTGGGGAGGCGTTTTTGTCTTTGGCTGCTTCACTCCATAAGTGTCCCTGCAGATAGAGTATATGATGTCTCCGTATGTGTCAAGTTTGTGTTCCAGCGTACTGTTCCCTATTAGCGCATTCAGCTTAAGGACAAGTTCCTCATCTAATTTCTCCCATTGTTCTTTTGCACCGGCAGGCGGCAAATTGAGTTTTCCACGTTTGGCGTTAAGAGCTTGTGCAAAATCCGCATCAGAACCGTCAGCGTGGATGTCCTTGGCACTATGGTTTAATTCCTGGCCTTGGTCATCCAACGTCTCACCTGCTATCGCAGTGCGCTGCTGCTGGTTCGTATGTGTCTTCAAACAGCCCATTTTTGTCCTGTGGATCTTCATGCCGCGTTTGGTGGTGAATCTCCTTCCACACGCACACGGAAATTCCAACTGGTCATCAATCATGGTCCGTTGTGCGTTTCCAGTCGTGATGGAGTCAGTGCCGATGGATTCATCATTCTCTCCCCCTTTCGGTGAATCCTGGGAGCATCTTTCATTTGGAAAACTCGTGGCATGTTATCAAAGGCAAGGTGGGAAGCCAACCCACAAAGCCCGCAGATCTAGTCTTTCCCAGTGTCCTTCGGTCTTTCCCGAATGTCCTCCGAACTATTCCCGGAAGTCAATGGACTGACCATGTGCAGGTAGAAAGAAACTCTAGGGAGAGCTAGACAACAGAAGGTCTTCAGAGAAGTAACCCCCTTTAGACAAGTGTTTCGGCCCTGAATTCCTTACACTCTCGGGGGGCCGGGCCACATCCAGGTCATGACTCCTGGATGCCCTTCTGCTGTTGTCTATTTTTTTTTTTTCCCACGCCGGGATCGAACCTGGGCGATTCTGCGCTTCAGAACTGCGGTACGCGGTTTTACCAATGTGCTAACGGGGCACACATCATCTGTAGGGAATTTAATCCTTATGAAGTTCACTTTTTTGGTTCCTCCTTGCCCAGATCCAGCTTGAGCTCCTTTCTGCTGCCTCTGCCATCGCTTTAAGGGCTCTAGTCCTCTTCTTCCCAGAAATGGCGAGTTGTTTCATGAGATCATAAGCGGAGGTGCCCACAAACCCTCTTGCCCCGACCTCTATGGCGAAGATTTTGACCCGCAGACCTGCTTTCTTCAGGGTGCTGGCAAGACCGGCGTATTTTTCGGTCTTGTAGATATGTGCTTCTTCCATTCTGCTTTCGTATGGCACAGTGAGTTCTATCAGAATCACTTGTTTCGAGGAGTCAGAGTGGAGAGCGATGTCTGGTCTCATGCCTGTCTTGCTGATGACATCTGGGTAATTTCTCCACTCTGGGAGGTCTGCTGTACACTCCCAGTCGACTGCTCCATCCAGAAGACCCTTTGGCAATGTGCTGGTTGTCATAGCCCTTTCGGGCCAGACCTGTTTCCCTCCTGCTTTGTAGAACGTTGTCATAGCAATTGGTGCGTTTGGGGTCATGGTATTTTCGCTAACCACATCTGTGATCACTTTCAGAACTTGGTTGTGCCTCCATGTATACCTTCCTTGGGCTAGCGCTACTTTGCAAGAGCTTAGGACATGTTCCACTGTTTGTTTCTTCTGACAGAGCGGACATGCTGGGTCGTCTGCTTTCCCCCATTTCACTAAGTTTGCATTCGAGGGGAGCAGGTCATATACAGATCTGAGGAGGAAGCTTATCCTTAGAGGAGCCATGTGCCACATATCGTTCCAGCTGAGACTTCTTTGGAGTGCACTGTCCCATGTTGTCCATTGCCCCTGTTGACCTTGCTGGACTGCCTTCTGCACTCTTTTGACATCTTCTTCTTCCTTCAACTCCTGTATGATCATGTCTCTTTTTTCCTTCCCTTTGGCTTTGGACCACCACTGCATTTTTGTTGCTCCCAGTCCCTGTCTGTTGGTTTGCGTGTGTCCAATTATTTCTTTGATGCTGAGGTTTCTCTTGGCATTGTTTACAGCCTCTTGGACTTTCCACTTTCTGCCAGTTCTCAGCTTTGGATGAACTGCTCTCACGATATTGTCCTCCGATTCCTCCAGCATGCTCAACAGTCTTGCTTTTCCAACTTTGTATTCCTCCACTATGGATTTCAGAGGTAGCTTCAGCATTGCTTGACGACAGTAGAATGCAACATCAGTGAGACCAGGTGGGACACCGAGCCATTTTCTTGTGTATTTGTTGATTTTGGCTTCCATTGCTTCGACTGTGCTGGTGCAAATGTCATAGATTAGCAGTGGCCACAGCAGCTTTGGTATCAGCATGAACTGTAGACACCAGACTTTGTATTTGCCTGGCAGTCCGCAGTTATCTATTTTCTTCAGGCCTTCTTCTGCTGTTTGCTTGGTTTCACATCCCCTTTGTGTGTCTTTCAGGGAGTCATCATACCATCTTCCGAGACTTTTTACTGGCTCTTCTGTGACAGTGGGGATGGCTTGGTTGGCTACCATGAATTTGACTGAATCTGCCACTTTTCCTTTTCGCAGTGAGAGACTTCGGGATTTCTTAGGTTTGAACCTCATTCTTGAAGAGGCCACCAGCTCATCCAGCTGCTTTAAGATTTGGTGTGTCTCTTCCTCATCCGTGGACAAAACTGTTGTGTCATCCATGAAAGCTTTCAGAGGAGGCATCTGGTATCCATCTCCCAGATTCACTGGACCTGAACTCTTCATTGCAGCTTTCAAGATGACTTCCATTGCCAACACGAACAGTATGGGAGAGATTGCACAGCCCATTGCAATGCCCACCTCTAGGTCTATCCAGTCCGTGGTGTATTCTTTGGTAGAGAACCGCATTGAGAACCCTTGGAAATACTTCCTCAGCATTGTTCGGATGTTTTCTGGGATGTGATACATTTCAAGAGCCAGCTGGATCATATCGTGTGGAACTGATCCATATGCATTCGCCAGATCAAGCCAAACTACGTCAATGTCTCTCTTCTCTGTTCTTGCTTTTTGGATGGCATCCCAAATCAACGTGGCATGTTCCAAGCATCCAGGCATTCCTGGTATGCCTCCCTTTTGGACTGACATATCCAGATACTTGTTTTCAGTCAGGTATTTTGTCAATCTTGCTGCCATAACAGAGAAGAAGATTTTCCCCTCGACGTTCAGAAGTGATATTGGCCTGAACTGATTGATGCTGCTGGAGTTCTGCTCCTTCGGAATGTACACTCCTTCAGCTCTCATCCATTGGTCGCTGATCTTCTGGTTCCTCCATGCTGATCGAATCATCTTGTGGAGCCACTCGAGCACTTTTGGGCATTTCTTGTAGAGCAGGTATGGTATTCCGTTTGGTCCAGGTGCTGACTTGGCTCTGGCTTTCTTTACTACGTTCTTCACTTCATCCAGTGTTGGTGGTTTGTTATTGAATTTTCCTTCTGGCGCTGCAGGCCAAACCAGATTTTGGATTTCAAGTGGTGCCTCGCGCTGAGAATCGGAATATGTTTCCCTGAGATGCTGCTCTAGGGTTTCCTTGCCCACTGTGAGAGTCCCTGATTTGGGTTGTTCAAACAGCTTTCTTGCAAAGTCAAAGGGATCTTTGAAGAAACGATCTTGAGTCTTCTTCTTTTTGCTCTTTCTTCGCCTTGCTGATTCCACTTTGCTGAGAGCATTGTGTTTGGCCTTCAGATCTTTCCAGAGTTCCAGGAGCCCTTGCTTCTCGAATTCTGAGGCAGTTTTCATTCGCTTTTTAAGCTTCCTTTTCTCCCTCCGGATGCTCTCCATCTGTTGCTGTCTTCTGGATTTCTGGGGAGGCGTTTTTGTCTTTGGCTGCTTCACTCCATAAGTGTCCCTGCAGATAGAGTATATGATGTCTCCGTATGTGTCAAGTTTGTGTTCCAGCGTACTGTTCCCTATTAGCGCATTCAGCTTAAGGACAAGTTCCTCATCTAATTTCTCCCATTGTTCTTTTGCACCGGCAGGCGGCAAATTGAGTTTTCCACGTTTGGCGTTAAGAGCTTGTGCAAAATCCGCATCAGAACCGTCAGCGTGGATGTCCTTGGCACTATGGTTTAATTCCTGGCCTTGGTCATCCAACGTCTCACCTGCTATCGCAGTGCGCTGCTGCTGGTTCGTATGTGTCTTCAAACAGCCCATTTTTGTCCTGTGGATCTTCATGCCGCGTTTGGTGGTGAATCTCCTTCCACACGCACACGGAAATTCCAACTGGTCATCAATCATGGTCCGTTGTGCGTTTCCAGTCGTGATGGAGTCAGTGCCGATGGATTCATCATTCTCTCCCCCTTTCGGTGAATCCTGGGAGCATCTTTCATTTGGAAAACTCGTGGCATGTTATCAAAGGCAAGGTGGGAAGCCAACCCACAAAGCCCGCAGATCTAGTCTTTCCCAGTGTCCTTCGGTCTTTCCCGAATGTCCTCCGAACTATTCCCGGAAGTCAATGGACTGACCATGTGCAGGTAGAAAGAAACTCTAGGGAGAGCTAGACAACAGAAGGTCTTCAGAGAAGTAACCCCCTTTAGACAAGTGTTTCGGCCCTGAATTCCTTACACTCTCGGGGGGCCGGGCCACATCCAGGTCATGACTCCTGGATGCCCTTCTGCTGTTGTCTATTTTTTTTTTTTCCCACGCCGGGGATCGAACCTGGGCGATTCTGCGCTTCAGAACTGCGGTACGCGGTTTTACCAATGTGCTAACGGGGCACACATCATCTGTAGGGAATTTAATCCTTATGAAGTTCACTTTTTTGGTTCCTCCTTGCCCAGATCCAGCTTGAGCTCCTTTCTGCTGCCTCTGCCATCGCTTTAAGGGCTCTAGTCCTCTTCTTCCCAGAAATGGCGAGTTGTTTCATGAGATCATAAGCGGAGGTGCCCACAAACCCTCTTGCCCCGACCTCTATGGCGAAGATTTTGACCCGCAGACCTGCTTTCTTCAGGGTGCTGGCAAGACCGGCGTATTTTTCGGTCTTGTAGATATGTGCTTCTTCCATTCTGCTTTCGTATGGCACAGTGAGTTCTATCAGAATCACTTGTTTCGAGGAGTCAGAGTGGAGAGCGATGTCTGGTCTCATGCCTGTCTTGCTGATGACATCTGGGTAATTTCTCCACTCTGGGAGGTCTGCTGTACACTCCCAGTCGACTGCTCCATCCAGAAGACCCTTTGGCAATGTGCTGGTTGTCATAGCCCTTTCGGGCCAGACCTGTTTCCCTCCTGCTTTGTAGAACGTTGTCATAGCAATTGGTGCGTTTGGGGTCATGGTTTTTTCGCTAACCACATCTGTGATCACTTTCAGAACTTGGTTGTGCCTCCATGTATACCTTCCTTGGGCTAGCGCTACTTTGCAAGAGCTTAGGACATGTTCCACTGTTTGTTTCTTCTGACAGAGCGGACATGCTGGGTCGTCTGCTTTCCCCCATTTCACTAAGTTTGCATTCGAGGGGAGCAGGTCATATACAGATCTGAGGAGGAAGCTTATCCTTAGAGGAGCCATGTGCCACATATCGTTCCAGCTGAGACTTCTTTGGAGTGCACTGTCCCATGTTGTCCATTGCCCCTGTTGACCTTGCTGGACTGCCTTCTGCACTCTTTTGACATCTTCTTCTTCCTTCAACTCCTGTATGATCATGTCTCTTTTTTCCTTCCCTTTGGCTTTGGACCACCACTGCATTTTTGTTGCTCCCAGTCCCTGTCTGTTGGTTTGCGTGTGTCCAATTATTTCTTTGATGCTGAGGTTTCTCTTGGCATTGTTTACAGCCTCTTGGACTTTCCACTTTCTGCCAGTTCTCAGCTTTGGATGAACTGCTCTCACGATATTGTCCTCCGATTCCTCCAGCATGCTCAACAGTCTTGCTTTTCCAACTTTGTATTCCTCCACTATGGATTTCAGAGGTAGCTTCAGCATTGCTTGACGACAGTAGAATGCAACATCAGTGAGACCAGGTGGGACACCGAGCCATTTTCTTGTGTATTTGTTGATTTTGGCTTCCATTGCTTCGACTGTGCTGGTGCAAATGTCATAGATTAGCAGTGGCCACAGCAGCTTTGGTATCAGCATGAACTGTAGACACCAGACTTCGTATTTGCCTGGCAGTCCGCAGTTATCTATTTTCTTCAGGCCTTCTTCTGCTGTTTGCTTGGTTTCACATCCCCTTTGTGTGTCTTTCAGGGAGTCATCATACCATCTTCCGAGACTTTTTACTGGCTCTTCTGTGACAGTGGGGATGGCTTGGTTGGCTACCATGAATTTGACTGAATCTGCCACTTTTCCTTTTCGCAGTGAGAGACTTCGGGATTTCTTAGGTTTGAACCTCATTCTTGAAGAGGCCACCAGCTCATCCAGCTGCTTTAAGATTTGGTGTGTCTCTTCCTCATCCGTGGACAAGACTGTTGTGTCATCCATGAAAGCTTTCAGAGGAGGCATCTGGTATCCATCTCCCAGATTCACTGGACCTGAACTCTTCATTGCAGCTTTCAAGATGACTTCCATTGCCAACACGAACAGTATGGGAGAGATTGCACAGCCCATTGCAATGCCCACCTCTAGGTCTATCCAGTCCGTGGTGTATTCTTTGTAGAGAACCGCATTGAGAACCCTTGGAAATACTTCCTCAGCATTGTTCGGATGTTTTCTGGGATGTGATACATTTCAAGAGCCAGCTGGATCATATCGTGTGGAACTGATCCATATGCATTCGCCAGATCAAGCCAAACTACGTCAATGTCTCTCTTCTCTGTTCTTGCTTTTTGGATGGCATCCCAAATCAACGTGGCATGTTCCAAGCATCCAGGCATTCCTGGTATGCCTCCCTTTTGGACTGACATATCCAGATACTTGTTTTCAGTCAGGTATTTTGTCAATCTTGCTGCCATAACAGAGAAGAAGATTTTCCCCTCGACGTTCAGAAGTGATATTGGCCTGAACTGATTGATGCTGCTGGAGTTCTGCTCCTTCGGAATGTACACTCCTTCAGCTCTCATCCATTGGTCGCTGATCTTCTGGTTCCTCCATGCTGATCGAATCATCTTGTGGAGCCACTCGAGCACTTTTGGGCATTTCTTGTAGAGCAGGTATGGTATTCCGTTTGGTCCAGGTGCTGACTTGGCTCTGGCTTTCTTTACTACGTTCTTCACTTCATCCAGTGTTGGTGGTTTGTTATTGAATTTTCCTTCTGGCGCTGCAGGCCAAACCAGATTTTGGATTTCAAGTGGTGCCTCGCGCTGAGAATCGGAATATGTTTCCCTGAGATGCTGCTCTAGGGTTTCCTTGCCCACTGTGAGAGTCCCTGATTTGGGTTGTTCAAACAGCTTTCTTGCAAAGTCAAAGGGATCTTTGAAGAAACGATCTTGAGTCTTCTTCTTTTTGCTCTTTCTTCGCCTTGCTGATTCCACTTTGCTGAGAGCATTGTGTTTGGCCTTCAGATCTTTCCAGAGTTCCAGGAGCCCTTGCTTCTCGAATTCTGAGGCAGTTTTCATTCGCTTTTTAAGCTTCCTTTTCTCCCTCCGGATGCTCTCCATCTGTTGCTGTCTTCTGGATTTCTGGGGAGGCGTTTTTGTCTTTGGCTGCTTCACTCCATAAGTGTCCCTGCAGATAGAGTATATGATGTCTCCGTATGTGTCAAGTTTGTGTTCCAGCGTACTGTTCCCTATTAGCGCATTCAGCTTAAGGACAAGTTCCTCATCTAATTTCTCCCATTGTTCTTTTGCACCGCAGGCGGCAAATTGAGTTTTCCACGTTTGGCGTTAAGAGCTTGTGCAAAATCCGCATCAGAACCGTCAGCGTGGATGTCCTTGGCACTATGGTTTAATTCCTGGCCTTGGTCATCCAACGTCTCACCTGCTATCGCAGTGCGCTGCTGCTGGTTCGTATGTGTCTTCAAACAGCCCATTTTTGTCCTGTGGATCTTCATGCCGCGTTTGGTGGTGAATCTCCTTCCACACGCACACGGAAATTCCAACTGGTCATCAATCATGGTCCGTTGTGCGTTTCCAGTCGTGATGGAGTCAGTGCCGATGGATTCATCATTCTCTCCCCCTTTCGGTGAATCCTGGGAGCATCTTTCATTTGGAAAACTCGTGGCATGTTATCAAAGGCAAGGTGGGAAGCCAACCCACAAAGCCCGCAGATCTAGTCTTTCCCAGTGTCCTTCGGTCTTTCCCGAATGTCCTCCGAACTATTCCCGGAAGTCAATGGACTGACCATGTGCAGGTAGAAAGAAACTCTAGGGAGAGCTAGACAACAGAAGGTCTTCAGAGAAGTAACCCCCTTTAGACAAGTGTTTCGGCCCTGAATTCCTTACACTCTCGGGGGGCCGGGCCACATCCAGGTCATGACTCCTGGATGCCCTTCTGCTGTTGTCTATTTTTTTTTTTTTCCCACGCCGGGGATCGAACCTGGGCGATTCTGCGCTTCAGAACTGCGGTACGCGGTTTTACCAATGTGCTAACGGGGCACACATCATCTGTAGGGAATTTAATCCTTATGAAGTTCACTTTTTTGGTTCCTCCTTGCCCAGATCCAGCTTGAGCTCCTTTCTGCTGCCTCTGCCATCGCTTTAAGGGCTCTAGTCCTCTTCTTCCCAGAAATGGCGAGTTGTTTCATGAGATCATAAGCGGAGGTGCCCACAAACCCTCTTGCCCCGACCTCTATGGCGAAGATTTTGACCCGCAGACCTGCTTTCTTCAGGGTGCTGGCAAGACCGGCGTATTTTTCGGTCTTGTAGATATGTGCTTCTTCCATTCTGCTTTCGTATGGCACAGTGAGTTCTATCAGAATCACTTGTTTCGAGGAGTCAGAGTGGAGAGCGATGTCTGGTCTCATGCCTGTCTTGCTGATGACATCTGGGTAATTTCTCCACTCTGGGAGGTCTGCTGTACACTCCCAGTCGACTGCTCCATCCAGAAGACCCTTTGGCAATGTGCTGGTTGTCATAGCCCTTTCGGGCCAGACCTGTTTCCCTCCTGCTTTGTAGAACGTTGTCATAGCAATTGGTGCGTTTGGGGTCATGGTTTTTATTAATAGTGATGATTTGGGACAATCATCACACTGCTATGACTCCATATTAATAGTGATGATTTGGGACAATCATCACACTGCTATGACTCCATGTTAATGGTGATGATTTGGGACAATCATCACACTGCTATGACTCCATATTAATAGTGATGATTTGGGACAATCATCACACTGCTATGACTCCATATTAATGGTGATGATTTGGGACAATCATCACACTGCTATGACTCCATGTTAATGGTGATGATTTGGGACAATCATCACACTGCTATGACTCCATATTAATGGTGATGATTTGGGACAATCATCACACTGCTATGACTCCATGTTAATGGTGATGATTTGGGACAATCATCACACTGCTATGACTCCATATTAATAGTGATGATTTGGGACAATCACAATGCTGACTCCATATTAATGGTGATGATTTGGGACAGTCATCACAATGCTGACTCCATGTTAATGGTGATGATTTGGGACAGTCGTCACAATGCTATGACTCCATATTAATGGTGATGATTTGGGACAATCATCACACTGCTATGACTCCATATTAATGGTGATGATTTGGGACAGTCATCACAATGCTATGACTCCATATTAATGGTGATGATTTGGGACAGTCATCACACTGCTATGACTCCATATTAATGGTGATGATTTGGGACAATCACAATGCTATGACTCCATGTTAATGGTGATGATTTGGGACAATCACAATGCTATGACTCCATATTAATGGTGATGATTTGGGACAATCACAATGCTATGACTCCATATTAATGGTGATGATTTGGGACAATCATCACAATGCTATGACTCCATATTAATGGTGATGATTTGGGACAATCATCACACTGCTATGACTCCATATTAATGGTGATGATTTGGGACAATCATCACACTGCTATGACTCCATATTAATGGTGATGATTTGGGACAATCGTCACAATGCTATAACAATCATCACAATGCTATGACTCCATATTAATGATGATGATTTGGGACAATCGTCACAATGCTATGACTCCATATTAATGGTGATGATTTGGGACAATAATCACACTGCTATGACTCCATATTAATGGTGATGATTTGGGACAATCGTCACAATGCTATGACTCCATGTTAATGGTGATGATTTGGGACAATCGTCACAATGCTATAACAATCATCACAATGCTATGACTCCATATTAATGGTGATGATTTGGGACAATCGTCACAATGCTTTAACAATCATCACAATGCTATGACTCCATATTAATGGTGGTGATTTGGGACAATCGTCACAATGCTATAACAATCATCACAATGCTATGACTCCATATTAATGGTGGTGATTTGGGACAATCGTCACAATGCTATAACAATCATCACAATGCTATGACTCCATATTAATGGTGGTGATTTGGGACAATCGTCACAATGCTATGACTCCATATTAATGGTGGTGATTTGGGACAATCATCACAATGCTATAACAATCAGCAATGCTATGACTCCATATTAATGGTGATGATTTGGGACAATCGTCACAATGCTATAACAATCAGCAATGCTATGACTCCATATTAATGGTGATGATTTGGGACAATCATCACAATGCTATAACAATCATCACAATGCTATGACTCCATATTAATGGTGGTGATTTGGGACAATCGTCACAATGCTATGACTCCATATTAATGGTCATGATTTGGGACAATCGTCACAATGCTATGACTCCATATTAATGGTCATGATTTGGGACAATCGTCACAATGCTATGACTCCATATTAATGGTCATGATTTGGGACAATCGTCACAATGCTATGACTCCATATTAATGGTGATGATTTGGGACAATCGTCACACTGCTATGACTCCATATTAATGGTGATGATTTGGGACAATCGTCACAATGCTATGACTCCATATTAATGGTGATGATTTGGGACAATCATCACACTGCTGACTCCATATTAATGGTGATGATTTGGGACAATCGTCACACTGCTATGACTCCATATTAATGGTGATGATTTGGGACAATCGTCACAATGCTATGACTCCATATTAATGGTGATGATTTGGGACAGTCATCACAATGCTATGACTCCATATTAATGGTGATGATTTGGGACAGTCATCACAATGCTATGACTCCATATTAATGGTGATGATTTGGGACAGTCATCACAATGCTATGACTCCATATTAATGGTGATGATTTGGGACAGTCATCACACTGCTATGACTCCATATTAATGGTGATGATTTGGGACAATCGTCACAATGCTATGACTCCATATTAATGGTGATGATTTGGGACAGTCATCACAATGCTATGACTCCATATTAATGGTGATGATTTGGGACAATCATCACAATGCTATAACAATCATCACAATGCTATGACTCCATATTAATGGTGATGATTTGGGACAATCGTCACAATGCTATAACAATCATCACAATGCTATGACTCCATATTAATGGTGATGATTTGGGACAATCATCACAATGCTATGACTCCATATTAATGGTGATGATTTGGGACAATCGTCACAATGCTATAACAATCATCACAATGCCATGACTCCATATTAATGGTGATGATTTGGGACAATCGTCACAATGCTATGACTCCATATTAATGGTGATGATTTGGGACAATCATCACACTGCTATAACAATCATCACAATGCTATGACTCCATATTAATGGTGATGATTTGGGACAATCGTCACAATGCTATAACAATCATCACAATGCTATGACTCCATATTAATGGTGATGATTTGGGACAATCGTCACAATGCTATGACTCCATATTAATGGTGATGATTTGGGACAATCGTCACAATGCTATGACTCCATATTAATGGTGATGATTTGGGACAATCGTCACAATGCTATGACTCCATATTAATGGTGATGATTTGGGACAATCATCACAATGCTATGACTCCATATTAATGGTAATGATTTGGGACAATCATCACAATGCTATGACTCCATATTAATGGTGATGACGATGATCATGCTGTACAATTCTGTGTGGGAAGAGACTGTATGACAAGGCTGTACTCTATGCTTACTTTCATTATATGTACTGTGGTGTTGATCAGAAAATGTGAAGTATACTGTAGCTATGAAAATTGAAATGGTCAAGACTGAAATGTGTGGAACCAGTCTTCCCAATGATCCCAAAGCACTAACCTCTCGAGAATGAAACATTCTACAGTGATAACTCTGTACTGATGGGATTTGAGCCTGCAACGTCCCAATCATGAGTTTATTATGTTAACCACTTCACTACAGTAACTAATCCACATGACCTAAATGTCTGTCAGTTTTCCTGCGAAAGCTGACACTACATGACCAACACAACAATGCCATTTGAATGGGAGACAATTTGACATAGCCTGTTATCAGTAGAAGGCCAATTGAATGGGAGACAATTTGACATAGCCTGTTATCAGTAGAAGGCTTTGTACCATTGTTGCCACAGGCATGGGAGATAATTTGACACAGTTATCAGTAGAAGATACAAGATACAAGAATTTTATTTAGCCCAAAGCATCACAATGGGAAATTGTTTTGGCATTCGCATTAGAATACATATAGGCACAATAACGCATAAACAAATGTACACACATGCTCTTACCCTCTCTCACTCTCTCTTTCACCCCTCTCTCACCCTCTCCCTCCCCTCATCTCTCTCCCCCTCCCTCTTTGTCGAAACAATATAAAAAATAATGACTAATTCTAAAAATGTACGGTTAAAAAAGCACATCATAAGAGTCAGATGCCTTGGTTAGGACTTTTAACAATGGACAAAAAGGGCAAAACCCATTGAAAAACAACTTTGGTAGGTATAGAAAAAAATTGATTAAAGATGCAACGCGATATGCACATTAAAATCAAAATGAGTTAAATACAATAAAATGAGTATGTAGACTAAGAGGACAAGATTAAACAAGAGAAGAACAGGAACAAGATTTTATTTTTGCCCAGTGCTCAGACACATTGAAAATGAAGGCTTTGTAGCCTACTATTTTTGCCACAGGAGTAGGAGATGATAATAATGATAACAATGCTACTACTACTAATGACATTCATAAGGCCACAAACCTTAACACAAGAATCAAACCAAAGTGAAACTTTCATCATTCACCAAAGCAATGACCAAAACCCCGGGTCACAAAGCACACGCGTGCTGGGAGGGTGAGGGCAGAAGGCAGAAGAGTGAACATATAGTGGGGGAAATCTTGGCTGTCCAATACATTGGGGATGATCGTTCCAGTTGTACAGAATGGAATCATTTGACAGTTTATTGTCGGTAGAAGGATTTCAGTATTGTGGAACAGTGGCCTGGTGGTTTAAATCACCTGACTAGGACACAAAAAGTCAGGAGATCGAATCACGATTTGTGCAACGATTTTTCTTCGCCTTCCACTAGAACTGGTGGTAGTCTAGGTTTTAATGTTTTGGACGAGACGGTAATTTGCCCAGTTATGTACCATGTGCAGAACACACTCAGGTCACAGAAAACCTGAAGAAGAAGAAAAAAGAAGAAGAATTCATCAGAACAAGAGTTGTCCATGGTCAGATTCTGTAGAAACATCCATTTCCGTTGGTAGACACAACACTGTTCTTACACACACATACCAAACCAAACACACACACACACACACACACACACACACACACACACACACACACACACACACACACACACACACACACACATACACACACATACCAAACTAAACACACACATACACTCACATACATACACACACACATACCAAACCAAACACACACATACACACACACACACTCACATACACACACATACACACACATACCAAACCAAACACACACATACACACACACACACACACACACACACACACACACACACACACACACACACGTGTGTGTGTGCGTGCTTGCATGTGTGTGTGTGTATGTATGTGTGTGTATGTGTGTGTGTGTATGTGTGTGTGTGTGTGTGTATGTGTGTGTATGTATGTGTGTGTCTGTATGTGTGTGTATGTGTGTGTGTGTGTGTGTGTGTGTGTGTGTGTGTGTGTGTGTGTGCCTGCGCGTGTGTGTGTTTTGTTGATTGTTTAGGGGTTTTGTTTGTTTTATTTAGCGTTCCAATTTTCCCGGATGTATATAAGATGTTTTGCACACAGCGCAGGCTGTACGTTGATGCACAGTCTGCAAACTCCGTCTTCCCTTGTGTGCGTGCATGCTGGGTGTTTCCATATGTGCCTTAAGTCACGAGACACTGACATGACTTACAGCATCTCATAACCAGCATGCAGTACAAACTAGACACCATGTGCTACAAAAGCCTCAATAACGCAGCCCCCGATTACCTGTCAAGCCTACTTGAGATCTATCTTCCCTCACGTACCCTCCGCTCTGCCTCCGATCCTCTGACTTTTCGCTTTCCACACACTAAGCTCAATACCTATAGTCCACGAGCCTTCTCTGTTTCTGGTCCGCTCTCCTGGAACAAACTTCCTCTCTCAGTCCGTCAGCAACCTACTTTTGTCTCCTTCAAGTCCGCTCTCAAAACTCACCTTTTCTCCTCTGCATAAAATCCTGACCTCACTCAACCCCTTCTGCAGCCTGTCTCCGCTCGGAGGGGAATCACATTGTAATATATAATTGTATATAATATGCTCTCTATAATTTTCCATTGCTTTTCTTCTTTTTCCCCATTTATAGCCATGTGTGTGTGTGTGAGTGTGTGTGTGTGTGTGTGTGTGTGTGTGTGTGTGTGTGTGTGTGTGTGCGTGCGTGTGTGTGCGTGCGTGCGTGCGTATGTGTCTGTTCAGCGCTTAGATTTGATTTTTATCAAGATTTTGCGCTATATAAATATTGTAATTATTATTGTTATTATTATTCTGCATGCATCTCATCTGTCGGCATCACCGGGTATGGTGTTGGCCTCTGCAGTCAGTGACACCGACAGGGTTATCCCCCTCCAGTTGTTCCGGTCTTCGCTGGTCCTGCTGACTTCATGGATTCTCATACCGCTGGATTCAGTGATGTTGCCAATGTTATACAGAACCAATACTGTTGTACGGATGCGAGGCGTGGACAGTCAACAAGCAAAGCCAGAGCAAGATTGAGGCAGCCGAGATGTGGTTTCTCAGAAGAATGTTGAGAGTTCCATGGACAGCAAAGAAAACAAACGAGACAGTCTTGATGGAGGCAGACACAAATAGATCACTCATAAGGAAGATTAGGAAAAGACAGGCAACATTTATAGGCCATTTTATGAGGAAGGGGGATTTGTAGCACCTGGTCACAACGGGAAAGCTGGAGGGAAAAGGAGCACCAGGTAGACCCAGGGAGAGAATGCTGGACGGACTTGCAGAATGTCTGGGGATGAGGAGGGTGGGGGAGATGCTGGGGCAACGAGAGATAGAGATGGTTGGAAGTCCATGGTCGCCAACGCTATGCGGCAGGGCACCTGATGATGATGATGTTGCCAATGAGAGAAGCTGGTGGTCTGTCTGTTTTTCTTTTTGCCTCAGTCTTGCCTTGAAAGACAGTCTTCATAAGGTCAGTCTCGGTTTTGTAGCGCATGGCCTACATACCTTAATTGTCTTTCATTTATTATTGACAGAAGTTTTCTTGCCGTTCCCAGTTTGTTTAGTTTGCTTTCATTTGTTCTTCTATCTGTCCAACTGACCCTGATGCAGCCTCCTAAAAAAAACACATCTCAGTTGCTTCAATTCTTTTGTCATCATCTTTTCCTTGTGTCCAGGATTCACAGCCATATAACATGATGGGACACACACACACACACACACACACACACACACACACACACACACACACACACACACACACACACACACACACACATACATACACACACACACACACACACACACACACACACACACACACACACACACACACACACACACACACAGGATTCACAGCCATATAACATGATGGGACACACACACACACACACACACACACACACACACACACACACACACACACACACACACACACACACACACACACACACACACACACACACACACACACACACACAGAGGATTCACAGCCATATAACATGATTGGCCGGCCATACCAGGCATTTCAATATTTTCATTTTTAGATGAGAGGAATGCTGCGATCTTTCCAGATTTTGTTTAGTTGGATCATTCTGCTTTTATCCATGCCTATTCTTGTTTTTGTATCTTTGGTACATGATCCATCATTTGTTTTGACTGAGCCTAGATAATTAAAGTCTTTGACATTTTCTAAAGGAGTTTTATCAATCTTTATTTCATGCTCTGTTTGGCGACTGATTCTGGCAACATACACAAAAAGGGTCTGGACACTGGCAGGTCTGCACACATATCGACAGGGAGACTGAAAACTCTCCACGCTTTACCTTTACCCACCAGGCGGGAGGTACCCAGGCAGGATCGAACTCCAGACCTTCCGATTGGAAATCTGACCTTTACCCACTTTCAGACGAGGTTAGCATACGTGGACTGAATTAGGTGAGGGATCAGACACCTGCTGGCAACATGCCAGGCCATCTCTGGAACCAGTGACACCTATCCGTGGTTCTGTATGGACGCCATCGTATGTGAACTGACTTACCTGGATACTGTCGTTAAGTGGACTTGGGTCCGGGAAATAATAAACGCTCCACCTAATGGGCTTGATTGGTGACGCGAATTCTGTAGCTCATTCTGCCTGCCTGTCTGTCTGTCTGTCTGTCTGTCTCTGTCTGTCTCTCTCTCTCTCTCTCGCTCTCTCTCATGCAATACAACATGAAAAATCTATCTACAAAGTCATCTACATCAGACAGAGGACTGAAGTCAGAGGTACCAGGCCAGCAGGAGGCTTGTAACAAACCATGGCACCATGAAATATAACACAAATATCTACACGGTCATCTACACAGGGCGAGAGTGGTGTGCATTAGTCGAGGTCCCTGTAGGTTGAAGCAGCGCTGGGTCCTGTACCTGAAAGGATCCATCGTCAGCTACTGGAGATCCCTCCCTTCCATCTTGTCGCTAAAGGGACGAGGGAGGAAAGCTATTAAACCTCTGACAACAAAACTCCACGGCATCTAACAGGAACTGGGGAAGAAAAAAACAAACATGTCAACATACATCACCAGATGTGGCTTGACCATATAGATCTAGTCTGTGACCGAAAGAAGTAGGAATCAGTCGAAAATGTCATCATCATCATCATCATCATCATCACCATCATCATCATCATCATCATCATCATCATCATCATCATCATCATCATCATCATCATCATCAAGTGCCCTGCGGCATGGCGTATGTGTATATAGATATCCCTGGTCGCCACAAGCACGTCTTCCACCCTCTCTGTCTTCAACCACCCTGCAAGTCCGTCCAATATTTTCTCCCTGGGTCTACCTGGTATTCTCTTTCCCTCCAGCTTTCCTGTTGTGACCAGGTGTTCTAATTCCCCTTTCCTCATAAAATTTCCTATAAATTCTTTGGCTGGCCATAATTTATCTTGGGAAAATACGATGGTGGTTGTCGAAAATGTGACATCTAAAATTCTAAGGTATGCAGTTTTTGTTATCCCGTTAATGCTTCAACACTCTTTTCGCATGCAAAAGGGACCTTAGAAGCTCAGGGATCGACCCAGGCTCTTGGGAGACTCTGGCGGAAGACAGGGCAGAGTGGAGGACAGCCGTTCAGCAAGGCGTTGTGAATGCGGAGAGGAAGAGAGCAGAAAGCGCAGATGAGAAAAGGGCTCTTCGCAAGCAACGTTCCAGAAACCAGACAACAGCGACTCAGTTTGTATGTGGCAGATGTGACAGAGATTGCCACTCAAGAATCGGCCTGCACAGCCACAGCAGAAAGTGCACGTCATGACCACAACGCCTCCTGGTGCAGACTATCATCTCCTGAGATGTAAAGAGGCCGATGGACTCTTTTCCGCTCTCAAGCAATCGATAAAGACTGTAATTTTTGTTGTAAGGAGCTGAGATATTGGAAAACCATTTGTGCGATATTTACCATTCAAGGCTGATGTGTCCAGTCACTGCCTTGACATAACGGGCTGGCTGTAGGCGGCAGTGTGGGGGTGGGGACTGCAGTGAGGTGTCACAGACTGTTGTTGCTGATAGCCTTGTACCCCAATGCCCGCGTGCCCTGCATGCCTGCCACTGGTCCGTGCCCGCTACAGACGGAAAAGGAAAGCTGACACCACACAACAGCAATGTCTCAGGAATGGCAGTTTGCTGGGTGCGAGGTGTAAGGGAGGTAACACAGTGATGGACAGACAGCTGCCATTGTAGCACGTGCAAACATCAGTTTGTGTAGAACCTCTGGTTGGTCACTGGAAGGTGGGGGGGGGGGGGGGGGGGGGGGGGGGGGGGGGGGGGCAAGCCGTATGGGAGAAGACACACAGCTTGCAGGAACGTGCATATGAGAAATTTGGAATTTGTTCACAATTCGTTCTGAGCGTACTGGGCAATTCCATCTGCGTTCCACCCAAACCTGCCAACAATTATCCAGTAGACCATGTGTGTGTAGACCATGTGTGTGTGTAGACCTTGTGTGTGTAGACCATGTGTGTGTGTAGACCATGTGTGTGTGTAGACCCTGTGTGTGTGTAGACCATGTGTGTGTAGACCATGTGTGTGTAGACCATGTGTGTGTAGACCATGTGTGTGTGTAGACCATGTGTGTGTAGACCATGTGTGTGTGTGTAGACCATGTGTGTGTAGACCATGTGTGTGTAGACCATATGTGTGTGTAGACCATGTGTGTGTGTAGACCATATGTGTGTGTAGACCATATGTGTGTAGACCATGTGTGTGTGTAGACCATATGTGTGTGTAGACCATATGTGTGTGGACCATATGTGTGTAGACCATGTGTGTGTGTAGACCATGTGTGTGTGTAGACTATATGTGTGTAGACCATATGTGTGTGTAGACCATATGTGTGTAAACCATATGTGTGTAGACCATATGTGTGTGTAGACCATGTGTGTGTGTAGACCATATGTGTGTAAACCATGTCTGTGTGTAGACCATGTGTGTGTGTAGACCATATGTGTGTAGACCATATGTGTGTAGACCATATGTGTGTAGACTATATGTGTGTAGACCATGTGTGTGTAGACCATATGTGTGTGTAGACCATGTGTGTGTAGACCATAGTGTGTTTAGACCATTGTGTGTGTAGACCATGTGTGTGTAGACCATGTGTGTGTGTAGACCATGTGTTGTGTGTAGACCATATGTGTGTGTAGACCATGTGTGTGTAGACCATGTGTGTGTAGACCATGTGTGTGTAGACCATATGTGTGTGTAGACCATGTGTGTGTAGACCATGTGTGTGTGTAGACCATGTGTGTGTGTAGACCATGTGTGTGTAGACCATGTGTGTGTAGACCATGTGTGTAGACCATGTGTGTGTAGACCATATGTGTGTAGACCATGTGTGTGTAGACCATGTGTGTGTAGACCATATGTGTGTGTAGACCATATGTGTGTAGACCATGTGTGTGTAGACCATGTGTGTGTAGACCATGTGTGTGTAGACCATGTGTGTGTAGACCATGTGTGTGTAGACCATGTGTGTGTGTAGACCATATGTGTGTAGACCATGTGTGTGTAGACCATGTTGTGTTGTAG
>CM060315.1:3654350-3664350 GCA_030674185.1 Monoplex corrugatus | reverse complement strand
AGACAGAGAGAGAAAGACACAGAAAGAGACAGAGACAGAGACTAGAAAGAGACAGAGAGGAGAGTGGTCATACAATGTTTACCTAGGTCTCTAAGCAACAATCAGTGTTGGACAGCACAGCACAGCACAGCACAGCACTGCCCAAGTCACCAGAGTAGGCTACAGGCTATAGGGGGTAGGTAAGTGTTTGTAGTGCCAACCACAATACACTGCATTAGTAATCAAGGTCAGGAATTTGTACCCTGCCCGCCACTGATCGTGTGTATGTGAGTAAAACAAGTGCCTGGACTGGCTGGTGGCTCAATGGTTAAAACACCTGTCTGGAAAACGGGAGATTCCGGGCTCGATTCTCGCTTGGGTTGTATAGCTGTGAGTGGGTTCCTGTTCCTGTTCAGGGTTGGAGAAGGTAAATCAGCGAAGGAGAGGGGATGAGTACCGCCCTACTAATGTTGGCTTTGAGAACAGTTGAGGTCTCTGCCACCTCACTCCCCTACGATTTCAGAGTTATGGAAACATTTTTACATGTATAGTTTTTGAATCGGCACTGATGACAAATAACGGCTATACTTGTCTCCTGTTAGTTTGCAATTTCTTCAAGAGGGACTCATCACACTCGCTCACACCCAGACCTGCAGGCGATTATCTGGTAGACTCCTTGAGCCTGCGCACATGCCTATGTGCTGGCAAGGTGTTGAAATGGGGGAGGGGAGAGAAGAGGGAGGGACCTGTAAAACAGTAAGCTGACACCATCAGAATGATGGGAACATTAAGATGGGCAGCCAACAGGCCAGTGGACCTATCAAACACTAAGCTGACACCACCAGAATGATGGAAACATTAAGATGGGCAGCCAACAGGCCAGTGGACCTATCAAACACTAAGCTGACACCACCAGAATGATGGGAACATTAAGATGGGCAGCCAACAGGCCAGTGGACCTATCAAACACTAAGCTGACACCACCAGAATGATGGGAACATTAAGACGGGCAGCCAACAGGCCAGTGGACCTATCAAACAGTAAGCTGTCACCACCAGAATGATGGGAACATTAAGATGGGCAGCCAACAGGCCAGTGGACCTATCAAACACTAAGCTGACACCACCAGAATGATGGGAACATTAAGATGGACAGCCAACAGGCCAGTGGACCTATCAAACACTAAGCTGACACCATCAGAATGATGGGAACATTAAGATGGGCAGCCAACAGGCCAGTGGACCTATCAAACACTAAGCTGACACCACCAGAATGATGGGAACATTAAGATGGGCAGCCAACAGGCCAGTGGACCTATCAAACACTAAGCTGACAACATCAGAATGATGGGAACATTAAGATGGGCAGCCAACAGGCCAGTGGACCTATCAAACACTAAGCTGACACCACCAGAATGATGGGAACATTAAGACGGGCAGCCAACAGGCCAGTGGACCTATCAAACACTAAGCTGACACCACCAGAATGATGGAAACATTAAGATGGGCAGCCAACAGGCCAGTGGACCTATCAAACACTAAGCTGACACCACCAGAATGATGGGAACATTAAGATGGGCAGCCAACAGGCCAGTGGACCTATCAAACACTAAGCTGACACCACCAGAATGATGGAAACATTAAGATGGGCAGCCAACAGGCCAGTGGACCTATCAAACACTAAGCTGACACCACCAGAATGATGGGAACATAAAGACGGGCAGCCAACAGGCCAGTGGACCTATCAAACAGTAAGCTGACACCACCAGAATGATGGAAACATTAAGATGGACAGCCAACAGGCCAGTGGACCTATCAAACAGTAAGCTGACACCACCAGAATGATGGAAACATTAAGATGGGCAGCCAACAGGCCAGTGGACCTATCAAACAGTAAGCTGACACCACCAGAATGATGGAAACATTAAGATGGGCAGCCAACAGGCCAGTGGACCTATCAAACAGTAAGCTGACACCACCAGAATGATGGAAACATTAAGATGGGCAGCCAACAAGCCAGTGGACCTATCAAACAGTAAGCTGACACCACCAGAATGATGGAAACATTAAGATGGGCAGCCAACAGGCCAGTGGACCTATCAAACAGTAAGCTGACACCACCAGAATGATGGAAACATTAAGATGGGCAGCCAACAGGCCAGTGGACCTGTAAAAACAGTAAGCTGTCACCACCAGAATGATGGAAACATTAAGATGGGCAGCCAACAGGCCAGTGGACCTGTAAAACAGTAAGCTGTCACCACCAGAATAATGGAAACATTAAGATGGGCAGCCAACAGGCCAGTGGACCTATCAAACACTAAGCTGACACCACCAGAATGATGGAAACATTAAGATGGGCAGCCAACAGGCCAGTGGACCTGTAAAACAGTAAGCTGTCACCACCAGAATGATGGAAACATTAAGATGGGAAGCCAACAGGCCAGTGGACCTATCAAACAGTAAGCTGACACCACCAGAATGATGGAAACATTAAGATGGGCAGCCAACAGGCCAGTGGACCTGTGAAACAGTAAGCTGTCACCACCAGAATGATGGAAACATTAAGATGGGCAGCCAACAGACAAGTGGACCTGTAAAACACTAAGCTGACACCACCAGAATGATGGAAACATTAAGATGGGCAGCCAACAGACCAGTGGACCTGTAAAACACTAAGCTGCCACCACCAGAATGATGGAAACATTAAGATGGGCAGCCAACAGGCCAGTGGACCTGTAAAACACTAAGCTGCCACCACCAGAATGATGGAAACATTAAGATGGGCAGCCAACAGGCCAGTGGATCTGTAAAACACTAAGCTGCCACCACCAGAATGATGGAAACATTAAGATGGGCAGCCAACAGACCAGTGGACCTGTAAAACAGTAAGCTGTCACCACCAGAATGATGGAAACATTAAGATGGGCAGCCAACAGGCCAGTGGACCTATCAAACACTAAGCTGACACCACCAGAATGATGGAAACATTAAGATGGGCAGCCAACAGGCCAGTGGACCTGTAAAACAGTAAGCTGTCACCACCAGAATGATGGAAACATTAAGATGGGCAGCCAACAGACCAGTGGACCTGTAAAACACTAAGCTGACACCACCAGAATGATGGAAACATTAAGATGGGCAGCCAACAGGCCAGTGGACCTATCAAACAGTAAGCTGACACCACCAGAATGATGGAAACATTAAGATGGGCAGCCAACAGGCCAGTGGACCTGTAAAACACTAAGCTGACACCACCAGAATGATGGAAACATTAAGATGGGCAGCCAACAGACCAGTGGACCTGTAAAACACTAAGCTGCCACCACCAGAATGATGGAAACATTAAGATGGGCAGCCAACAGGCCAGTGGACCTGTAAAACACTAAGCTGCCACCACCAGAATGATGGAAACATTAAGATGGGCAGCCAACAGGCCAGTGGATCTGTAAAACACTAAGCTGCCACCACCAGAATGATGGAAACATTAAGATGGGCAGCCAACAGACCAGTGGATCTGTAAAACAGTAAGCTGTCACCACCAGAATGATGGAAACATTAAGATGGGCAGCCAACAGGCCAGTGGACCTATCAAACACTAAGCTGACACCACCAGAATGATGGAAACATTAAGATGGGCAGCCAACAGGCCAGTGGACCTGTAAAACAGTAAGCTGTCACCACCAGAATGATGGAAACATTAAGATGGGAAGCCAACAGGCCAGTGGACCTATCAAACAGTAAGCTGACACCACCAGAATGATGGAAACATTAAGATGGGCAGCCAACAGGCCAGTGGACCTATCAAACAGTAAGCTGACACCACCAGAATGATGGAAACATTAAGATGGGCAGCCAACAGGCCAGTGGACCTGTAAAAACAGTAAGCTGTCACCACCAGAATGATGGAAACATTAAGATGGGCAGCCAACAGACCAGTGGACCTGTAAAACACTAAGCTGACACCACCAGAATGATGGAAACATTAAGATGGGCAGCCAACAGGCCAGTGGACCTATCAAACAGTAAGCTGACACCACCAGAATGATGGAAACATTAAGATGGGCAGCCAACAGGCCAGTGGACCTGTAAAACACTAAGCTGACACCACCAGAATGATGGAAACATTAAGATGGGCAGCCAACAGACCAGTGGACCTGTAAAACACTAAGCTGCCACCACCAGAATGATGGAAACATTAAGATGGGCAGCCAACAGGCCAGTGGACCTGTAAAACACTAAGCTGCCACCACCAGAATGATGGAAACATTAAGATGGGCAGCCAACAGGCCAGTGGATCTGTAAAACACTAAGCTGCCACCACCAGAATGATGGAAACATTAAGATGGGCAGCCAACAGACCAGTGGATCTGTAAAACAGTAAGCTGTCACCACCAGAATGATGGAAACATTAAGATGGGCAGCCAACAGGCCAGTGGACCTATCAAACACTAAGCTGACACCACCAGAATGATGGAAACATTAAGATGGGCAGCCAACAGGCCAGTGGACCTGTAAAACAGTAAGCTGTCACCACCAGAATGATGGAAACATTAAGATGGGCAGCCAACAGACCAGTGGACCTGTAAAACACTAAGCTGACACCACCAGAATGATGGAAACATTAAGATGGGCAGCCAACAGGCCAGTGGACCTGTAAAACAGTAAGCTGACACCACCAGAATGATGGAAACATTAAGATGGGCAGCCAACAGGCCAGTGGACCTGTAAAACACTAAGCTGACACCACCAGAATGATGGAAACATTAAGATGGGCAGCCAACAGACCAGTGGACCTGTAAAACAGTAAGCTGCCACCACCAGAATGATGGAAACATTAAGATGGGCAGCCAACAGGCCAGTGGACCTGTAAAACAGTAAGCTGTCACCACCAGAATGATGGAAACATTAAGATGGGCAGCCAACAGACCAGTGGACCTGTAAAACACTAAGCTGACACCACCAGAATGATGGAAACATTAAGATGGGCAGCCAACAGGCCAGTGGACCTATCAAACAGTAAGCTGACACCACCAGAATGATGGAAACATTAAGATGGGCAGCCAACAGGCCAGTGGACCTGTAAAACACTAAGCTGACACCACCAGAATGATGGAAACATTAAGATGGGCAGCCAACAGACCAGTGGACCTGTAAAACACTAAGCTGCCACCACCAGAATGATGGAAACATTAAGATGGGCAGCCAACAGGCCAGTGGACCTGTAAAACACTAAGCTGCCACCACCAGAATGATGGAAACATTAAGATGGGCAGCCAACAGGCCAGTGGATCTGTAAAACACTAAGCTGCCACCACCAGAATGATGGAAACATTAAGATGGGCAGCCAACAGACCAGTGGATCTGTAAAACAGTAAGCTGTCACCACCAGAATGATGGAAACATTAAGATGGGCAGCCAACAGGCCAGTGGACCTATCAAACACTAAGCTGACACCACCAGAATGATGGAAACATTAAGATGGGCAGCCAACAGGCCAGTGGACCTGTAAAACAGTAAGCTGTCACCACCAGAATGATGGAAACATTAAGATGGGCAGCCAACAGACCAGTGGACCTGTAAAACACTAAGCTGACACCACCAGAATGATGGAAACATTAAGATGGGCAGCCAACAGGCCAGTGGACCTGTAAAACAGTAAGCTGACACCACCAGAATGATGGAAACATTAAGATGGACAGCCAACAGGCCAGTGGACCTGTAAAACACTAAGCTGACACCACCAGAATGATGGAAACATTAAGATGGGCAGCCAACAGACCAGTGGACCTGTAAAACAGTAAGCTGCCACCACCAGAATGATGGAAACATTAAGATGGGCAGCCAACAGGCCAGTGGACCTGTAAAACACTAAGCTGCCACCACCAGAATGATGGAAACATTAAGATGGGCAGCCAACAGGCAGTGGACCTGTAAAACAGTAAGCTGCCACCACCAGAATGATGGAAACATTAAGATGGGCAGCCAACAGACCAGTGGACCTGTAAAACAGTAAGCTGTCACCACCAGAATGATGGAAACATTAAGATGGGCAGCCAACAGACCAGTGGACCTGTAAAACAGTAAGCTGCCACCACCAGAATGATGGAAACATTAAGATGGGCAGCCAACAGCCCAGTGGACCTGTAAAACAGTAAGCTGTCACCACCAGAATGATGGAAACATTAAGATGGGCAGCCAACAGACCAGTGGACCTGTAAAACAGTAAGCTGACACCACCAGAATGATGGAAACATTAAGATGGGCAGCCAACAGACCAGTGGACCTGTAAAACAGTAAGCTGCCACCACCAGAATGATGGAAACATTAAGATGGGCAGCCAACAGGCCAGTGGACCTGTAAAACAGTAAGCTGCCACCACCAGAATGATGGAAACATTAAGATGGGCAGCCAACAGACCAGTGGACCTGTAAAACAGTAAGCTGTCACCACCAGAATGATGGAAACATTAAGATGGGCAGCCAACAGGCCAGTGGACCTATCAAACAGTAAGCTGACACCACCAGAATGATGGAAACATTAAGATGGGCAGCCAACAGGCCAGTGGACCTATCAAACAGTAAGCTGACACCACCAGAATGATGGAAACATTAAGATGGACAGCCAACAGACCAGTGGACCTGTAAAACACTAAGGTGACACCACCAGAATGATGGAAACATTAAGATGGACAACCAACAGACCAGTTTTTGATGTTGTGGGCTGGAACTGAACTCGAGATATCAGATTCTGAGTCCACGGCTCTGTCAAAAGTACCAGTCAGCAAGCCAAGAACAACAACAGCAACAGCAGCAACAACAACAGCAACAACATCAACAACAGCAGCAGCAGCAACAACAGCAAAAGCAGCAACAACAACAACAACAGCAACAGCAACAGCAACAACAACAACAACAATAGCAACAACATCATCAACAACAACAACAACAATAATAATAATCATACAACAATAACAACAACAACAGTAGCAGCAGCAGCAGCAGCAACAGCAACAACAACAGCAACAACAACAGCAACAGCAACAACAACAGCAACAACAACAACAACAATAATAATAATCATAACAACAATAACAACAACAGCAGGAGCAGCAGCAACAGCAACAACAACAACAACAACAACAACAACAGCAACAACAACAATAATAATAATGACAACAATAACAACAACAACAACAATAACAACAGCAGCAACAACAGCAAACAACAACAACAACAAAACCGTATTCCCCTCGAGGATTGAACCGACAACCCCTGAATTATCAGCTTAACGCTCTAACAACAGCTAATGGACACATGAGTTTATAGCCACCATCTTCTCCAGCCGAATGAAACATCAGGGTAGTCTTGATCATGTTTTAGTCAGTCATTTATTCATATTCATATTCATTTTCATATTCATTTTCATATTAACTCTTTTACTAATTTTTTTTAACCAAGACTTCAGAAACAAGGCTAATTGACCTTCAAGGGGAGGGACCTGAGAAACCAACCTGTTTATCCGATGTTTTATACCAGAGCAGCGGGGGCGAATGCCCTGCTCTTCGCGATTTTCAACTGCCGTGGGATCTTTACTGTGCGTAGGCCAGAAAGCACACGGGTCCATTTCATTTTTTTTCTCTGCTCCCGAAGGGCCAACTGTTCAGTTTGATTTTATGGTCAAAGTGAGCAGAACAGTCGAGACCCCAACAGGAAACGAACCCTGGAACCTGGAGTTTAGTTGTTGGCTGGCGAACGTCTGAACCATTCTGCCACTCTTCTTCTTCTCCGCGCCCCTCCCCCCCCCCCCCCATACGTTGTGTGTGTTTGTTCTTTGTTGTCCTTTGTGTACGCTTGACAAAGACCAGCTGGCCGACACTTTGTGTCCGTCTTGCCTTGTGCACTGAATACACGTTGTCTGTGTTTCTCGCTCAGTGGTTTTTAATGGACCTCGTTTGTAGGCATGCTGTGCTGAATGGCGAGCAGTGAAAACACAGCTCGCTTGTCCCATAACCCTAAGGTCATAGGGGAGTGAGGTGGTAGAGACCTCAACATTTCTCGGGGCCAGCATCATGAGGGCTGAGCCCGTCTCCTCTCCCTCACTGTTTTACCTTTCTCTGACCGTGAAGACAGTCAGATAACCATTGACAGCTGTTTGACCTTTCCCTAACTGTCAAGACAGTCAGGTACCCATTGACAGCTGTTTGACCTTTCCCTAACTGTGAAGACAGTCAGGTAGCCATTGACAGCTGTTTGACCTTTCCCTAACTGTGAAGACAGGTAACCATTGACAGCTGTTTGACCTTTCCCTAACTGTCAAGACAGTCAGGTATCCATTGACAGCTGTTTGACCTTCCCCTAACTGTCAAGACAGTCAGGTAGCCATTGACAGCTGTTTGACCTTCCCCTAACTGTGAAGACAGTCAGGTAGCCATTGACAGCTGTTTGACCTTTCCCTAACTGTGAAGACAGTCAGGTAACCATTGACAGCTGTTTTACCTTTCCCTGACTGAAGACAGTCAGGTAGCCATTGACAGCTGTTTGACCTTTCCCTTACTGTGAAGACAGTCAGGTACCTATTGACAGCTGTTTGACCTTTCCCTTACTGTGAAGACAGTCAGGTACCCATTGACAGCTGACAGGTACCCACTGGCAGCTGCTTGACCTTTCCCTTACTGTGAAGACAGTCAGGTAGCCATTGACAGCTGTTTGACCTTTCCCTTACTGTGAAGACAGTCAGGTACCTATTGACAGCTGTTTGACCTTTCCCTTACTGTGAAGACAGTCAGATACCCATTGACAGCTGACAGGTACTGACTGACAGCTGCTTGACCTTTCCCTTACTGTGAAGACAGACAGATACCCATTGACAGCTGTTTGACCTTTCCCTAACTGTAAAGACAGTCAGATACCCATTGACAGCTGTTTGACCTTTCCCTAACTGTGAAGACAGTCAGGTACCCATTGAGAGCTGTTTTAACTTTCCCTAACTGTGAAGACAGTCAGGTAGCCATTGACAGCTGTTTGACCTTTCCCTAACTGTGAAGACAGTCAGGTACCCATTGACAGCTGTTTGACCTTTCCCTGTGAAGACAGACAGGTACCCATTGACAGCTGTTTGACTTTTCCCTAACTGTGAAGACAGTCAGGTAGCCATTGACAGCTGTTTGACCTTTCCCTAACTGTGAAGACAGTCAGGTACCCATTGACAGCTGTTTGACCTTTCCCTACTGTGAAGACAGTCAGGTAGCCATTGACAGCTGTTTGACCTTTCCCTAACTGTGAAGACAGTCAGGTACCCATTGACAGCTGTTTGACCTTTCCCTAACTGTGAAGACAGACAGGTAGCCATTGCCAGCTGTTTGACCTTTCCCTAACTGTGAAGACAGTCAGGTACCCATTGACAGCTTGCTAGCCTGCAGACCCCACGCATGTACAAAGTTCTACGGGCGTGATTCGCATTAACCACAAGTTTAATGTATTTGTCCATGTACAAAACTGGTCTTTTTGTTGTTGGTGTCTTATCGTTAATGTTTCGGGTGTTTGTGTCACTTCTAATTAATACCGAAATGTAAATGCCTCTTGCGGAAAAACATAAAGCTGATAAGACTTGACGTGTAATGTGTTCAGTAATTAAATGGTTCGTGCAGGATGTCCACACATCCAAGCGCCTGGAACAGATGCGATATTAGGGTGCTATGGCTACTATGACTTCTATGGCTACTATGACTTCTATGGCTACTATGACTACTATGACTATTATGATTACTATGACTACTATGGCTACTATGGCTACTATGGCTATTATGACAACTATGACTACTATGGCTACTATGGCTTCTATGGTTACTATGGCTACTATGGTTACTATGGCTACTATGGTTACTATGGCTACTATGGCTACTATGGCTTCTATGGTTACTATGGCTACTGTGGCTACTATGACTACTATGACTATTATGACTGCTATGGCTACTATGACTACTATGGCTACTATGATTACTTACTATGTCTGCTATGGCT
>CM060315.1:3606850-3649350 GCA_030674185.1 Monoplex corrugatus | reverse complement strand
TTGTTTGGTTGGTTTTCTCCGTTTGTTTGTTTGTTTTTGTTTGTTTGTTTGTTTTTCTTTGTTTGTCTTTGTTTGTTTGTTTGTTTTTCTTTGTTTGTTTGTTTGGTTTTCTTCGTTTGTTTGTTTTTCTGTTCCTATTTGCTTGAACGCTGGCAGTCACACTGTGTAAGATTTCTTTTTCCTTTTTTTTCCAAATAGGATTGTTATTTTCTGACTGTACGTCTGCCCGTTGTTTTGCCCACAGCGCTGTGCATCTGCTATGTTGCTGCACAGTCTGCATAGTCCGTCTTCGGTGGGCGTACATGCTGGGTGTTTTGATGAGCCGCCGTACACTGACATGGCTTACAACGTCTTTGACGTTTATATGTGATGTTCTCCGTGTGTATATGTACAGGAAGAGAGTTTAGGCACTGGTAGTCTGCACACATGTTGACACGGGAGACGGGTAAAATCTCCACCCTTTACCCACCACGCGGGAGGTACCCAGGCAGGATCGAACCCCAGACCTTCCGACTGGATGTCTGACTTTTACCCGGTCATCGTCATCATCATCATCGTCGTCGTCGTCGTCGTTGTCGTCGCCGTCATCATCATCATCATGTGCCCTGCCGCATGGCGATGGTGATCATGACCCTCCATACAAATCTATTCCTTGTCGCTGCAAGTACATCTGCTGCCCTCTCTGTCCTCAGCCACCCTGCAAGTCCTTCCAATATTTTCTACCTAGGTCTACCTGGTGTTTCTCTTTTCCCTCCAGCTTTTCTACTGTGACTAGGTGCTCTGATTTCTCTTGCCTCATAAACTGTCCTATAGATGTTGCTTGCTTGTCTTTTCCTAATCTTCTTCATGAATGTTGTGTGTGTGTGGGGTGTGTGTGTGTGTGTGTTGTGTGTGTGTGTGCGTGCGTGCGTGCGTGCGTGTGTGTGTGTGTGTGTGTGTTGTGTGTGTGTGTGCCTTCTTCAAGACTGTCTCGTTTGTTTTCTTTGCTGTCCATGGAACTCAGTTGCCTCAATCTTGTTCTGACTTTGCATGTCTACTGGTTCTATATAACACTCAAGAAATCTCTTCCTGGTGTTAATTTATAGGCATTTGTTAGTAATAATGCTTTTCATGTTCTTGAATGCTGTTTTAGCTCGGCCGATTCTGCTGGCTATTTCTAATGCGCAACTGCCGTCTGGTGAGATGACCGTTCCCAGATATTTAAACTTATCAACCTGTCTCAATGTTGTGCCTGCGAGCACTAGTAGCTCAGTTGGTTTGAGCGTCGGATTCACATGCTAATGGTTGTGGGTTCGAATCCCGGGGTGCGCTATATTAAAACTGGCTTCTCACTGCTCCATCTTTACATCATTGTTGTTCTGGTGGTGTCAGTATAGGATTAGATAAGTCCACATTCCCCCACTTCCCTGGGATGGTTATCCCCGTCGGCCATATCACCTGAGGTCGACGTAAAACCTGAACCAAAACAATCAATCAATGTTGTGCCATTTGCTGTTATTTTGCATGAGGGGATTTCTTGTTTTTACCATGACTTCAGCCTTGTTGCTATTTAGCCCCAGCCTTTTGTTTCTGCTTTCTATTTCCATAATTTTCACAAGATTTTGTAGGGTCTTTTTCATTGTCTGCGATTAGAACGGTGTCATCTGTGTAAAGAAGATTGTTTATCATTTATCCCAGGGCTTTCTTCTAGATTTCTCATGATGGTTTCGCTGTAAAATGAAAACAAATCTGGTGACAGAATACATCCCTGACTAACCCCTCTCTTGTTTTTCGGAAAGATTTTACCCACTACACCTGTTAAATGCTGGCGTTTGTGTTGTCAGAGTACACTTACAAGGAAGGAAACCTGTTTAGTTAAGACACATCACACCTACACATGTTGAAGCTCTGTGTTCACTATCATGTATGACGATTTATGTTGTTGTAAGTGGTACGGTGTCCTTGTCGATGGTCTACTGACAGCCTGAAAATTGTGTGTGTGTGTGTGTGTGTGTGTGTATGTGTGTGTGTGTGTGTGTGTGTGTGTGTAGTGTGTGTGTGTTATGTGTGTGTGTGTGTTGTGTGTGTGTGTATGTGTGTTTGTGTGTGTATGTGTGTGTTATGTGTGTGTGTGTATGTGTGTTGTTGTGATGTGTGTGTTGTGTGTGTGTGTGTGTTAATGTGTGTGTTTGTGTGTGTGTGTGTGTGTTTTAATGTGTGTGTGTGTGTATGTGTGTGTTGTGTGTGTGTTATGTGTGTTTGTGTGTGTGTGTGTGTATGTGTGTGTGTGTGTATGTGTGTGTGTGTGTGGTGTATGTGTGTGTGTGTTGTGTTGTGTGTGTGTGTGATGTGTGTGTATGTGTGTGTGTGCACGTGTGTATGTGGTGTGTATGTGTGGTGTATGTGTGTGCATGTGTGTGCATGTGTGTGTACGAGTGTGTATGTGTGTGTATGTGTGTGTTGGATGTGTATGTGTGTGTATGTGTGTGTATGTGTGTGTTGTGTGTGTGTATGTGTGTGTGTTGTGCACGTGTGTATGTGTGTGTATGTGTGTGTATGTGTGTGCATGTGTGTGCATGTGTGTGTATGTGTGTGTATGTGTGTGTGTATGTGTGTGTATGTGTGTTAATGTGTGTGTTAATGTGTGTGTGTGTTATGTATGTGTGTGTTAATGTATGTGTGTGTGTGTATGTTAATGTGTGTGTGTATGTGTGTATGTGTGTGTTAATGTATGTGTGTGTGTGTGTGTGTATGTGTGTGTTGTTATGTGTGTGTATGTGTGTGTGTGTTGTATTGTGTGTGTGTGTATGTGTGTGTGTGTTATGTGTGTGTTATTGTGTTATGTGTTGTGTGTTATGTGTGTGTTATGTGTGTGTGTGTGTGTCTGTGTGCGGTGTGTGTGTGTGTGTGTGTGTATGTGTGTGTGTGTTAATGTGTGTGTGTGTGTATGTGTGTGTTAATATGTGTGTGTGTGTGTGTTAATGTGTATGTGTGTGTGTGTGTGTGTTAATGTGTGTGTGTGTGTGTGTGTGTGTGTGTGTGTGTGTGTGTGTGTGTGTGTGTGTGTGTGTGTGTGTGGGGTGTAAGTGTATGTGATGTATGACATGACATGTCTCCAGTCTCAATGACCTCGCTTCCCTTTGAAGCACGAATAAAACTTTCACTCTTGAGTGGTGTCAATGAGAGAAACATTCAACAGGCCCAAGAGACAGCAAGATAACACAAGTTTAAAACACACCCGGACGTGAAGCGTGGGCAATCAACACTCAAAGACAGAACAAGACTGACTCAGCTGACATGTAGTTTCTAAGAAGAGTGTTAAGAGCCCAATGGACAGCAAGAAAAAACAAACAAACAAACAAAAACAAAAACAAACGAGACCGTCTTGAAAGAAGCAGACACAAAAAGAACATTGATAAAGAAGATAAGGAAAAGACAAGCGACATTTATAGAACATGGGAAGACTGGTTGACGATGCAGGATAGTAGTAGACAGGGAGCGGGAGTCAAAGGGTTAAGTTTTTGTTTTGCTAGCATTGTTGGCGATGCAGGATACTGGTAAACAGGGAGCGGGAGTCAAAGGGTTAAGTTTTTGTTGTGCTAGCATGATTGACGATGCAGGATACTGATGGCAACGAGTCCGCATACTTCAACGAAATACAGAAACTTGTCAGATGGTGTGACAGTAACAATCTGGAACTCAATGCTGTTAAAACTAAGGAATTGATTGTGGACACCAGAAGATCCAAGACCTCTGTCACTCCCCTTGTGATTAAGGGAGAGTCAGTAGAAGTTGTAGACACATTCAAGATTCTAGGTACGACGATATCAAGCTCGTTGAAGTGGGAGGAAACACCAGCAACATTGTATCAAAATCCCAACAAAGACTGTTCTTCCTCCGCCAACTCAAAAAGTTCGGTGTTAGTCAAAATATACTCGTGCAGTTTCTACCGGGCGGTGATAGAGAGCGTACTGACCTTTTCGATCACTGCCTGGTACGGCGCCCTCCCCGCAGCCGAGAGGGAGAGGCTCAATAGAGTTGTCCGGACCGCCTCGAAAATTATTGGGACCACTTTGGAGCCCCTTGAGTCCATCTATCTTAAAAGAATGGAAAAGAAGGTCAAATCCATCGTGGCCGACGAGGGCCATCCGGCAAATATTTTCTTCTCCCCGTCCCCCCTCCCTTCCGGTAAACGATTCAGGTCCTTTAAGGCCAGGACAAGCCGGTTAAGCAACAGCTTCTATGTGAAGGCTGCCCGTGACACTGTCCCTACTTAGACTTGTTCACGTGAGATGTGCCGGGGCTTTGGAGTTAAGGATGAGCAGAGGAGAGAGCGTGCGGATGTGTACAATTGACTTATGTTGGAGAAAACATTGTGTGCGTAGCATTGTGGGGTTGTATGTGAGAGAGGGTATAGAGAGGGTGTGTGGGTGCGTGCGTGTGCATGTTATGTGTGTGTATTGACTCCGTGCGCGTGCGGGTGTGGTGTGTGTGGGTGTGTGTGTGTGTGTGTGTGTGTGGTGTGTGGTTGGTGTGTGGGTGGATGGGGGGATCGGCTGTTGCTTGTATATGTGTTTCTGTCGGTTGACTTAAAAAGTTTAACCTTGTCCTCTTAGTCTACATACTCATTTTATTGTTTTTACTTCAATTTGATTTTAATGTGCATATTGAATTGCATCTTTAATCAAATTTTTCTATACCTTCCAAAGTTGTTTTTCAATGAGTATTGCCCTTTTTGTCCATTGTTAAAAGTCCTAACCAAGTCATCTGACTTATGATGTGCTTTTTTAACCGTACATTTTTAGAATTAGTCATAATCTTTGATATTGTGTTCGACAAAGAGGGAGGGGGAGAGAGATGAGGGGAGGAGAGGGTGAGAGAGGGATGAGAGAGAGAGAGTGAGAGAGAGTAAGAGTATGTGTGTACATTTGTTTATGCGTTCTTGTTCCTGTGTGTATTTTAATGCGAATGCCAAAACAATTTCCCATTGTGATGTTCTGGGCTAAATAGAATATTGTATCTTGTATCTTATATTTTTAGCCAGGCAGGTTTGACCAGAGTCCACCACTCTACAGCAGTGCTTTGTAACTGCTACGATCTTTCGGGAGGGACGGAGTGTAGGAAGTGACTGATACTGGCACAGAGTAGGCCTAGTCGAATCTAGGTCAATCTGTAAGCCTATACTTCAATGTGTGCCTGTGGCCCACCACTGGATGGGTGAGGGTGGTGTGGAGAGGGGAAGGGAAAGACAGAAGCGCGCTGTTAAATTAATTAGCTGGCAGGGCTAAGGTGGCTTGGATATGGGCGCCTTGGCGTGAGAGTGTGTGTGTGTTGTGTGCGTGTGTTTCTTCGATTCCGTGGATGACCCACGAATTTGTCTTTTATGATGTTGAACATTGTAATTGTTGTGATGCGTGAGTGTGATTGTATGCATAGCCAAAACATTTTCCACGTGTCTGAGCACTGGGCTAAAATAAAATCCTGTTCTTGTTCTTCTCTTGTTTAACCTTGTCCTCTTAGTCTACATACTCATTTTATTGTATTTAACTCATTTTGATTTTAACGTGCATATCGCGTTGCATCTTTAATCAAATTTTTTCTATACCTACCAAAGTTTTTTTCAATGAGTATGCCCTTTTTGTCCATTGTTAAAAGTCCTGACCAAGGCATCTGACTCTTATGATGTGCTTTTTTAACCGTACATATTTAGATTTAGTCATTATCTTTGATATTGTTTCGACAAAGAGGGAGGGGGAGAGAGATGAGGGGAGGAAGAGGGTGAGAGAGGAGTGAAAGAGAGAGTGAGAGAGAGTAAGAGTATGTGTGTACATGTGTTTATGCGTTCTTGTGCCTATATGTATTTTAATGCGAATGCCAAAACAATTTCCCATTGTGATGCTTTGGGCTAAATAAAATTCTTGTATCTTGTATCTTGTATGGACAGGGAGCGGGAATCAAACAGTTTAAGTTAGGTCACCAATCATTCAGTGATGGTGTCAGTTTAACAGTTTCATACATTCCGTTCTTCCCCCACCCTCTCCCCAGTGCAAAACTTGGCCAGTACATAGGGTTTGGGCAGGCTCAACAAATCCGCCAGACAAATTGGTGGCAGATTTGGATGGCGCGCATATGGAATTGTCCGAGTGCCGTAGGTCCCTCTTGAACACTCTCACAAGAAACTAGAAGCTCGGACCGCAGGTTAGTAATCCGATTAACAGTTGCATAACGGTGTGCGTGTGTTGTGTTCGTTCGTTCTTTGATTTAACGTCTTTTCACTATGAGTGATATTAGACTCTTGTGTGTGTGTGTGTGTGTGTGTGTGTGTGTGTGTGTGTGTGTGTGTGTGTGTGTGTGTGTGTGTGTGTGTCTGTGTGTGTGTGTGCACGCGCGCGTGCATGTGTGTGTGCATGTATTGTGTGTGTGTAATGTGTGTATGTGTGTGTTCCTGCGCGCTCGCGCGTGGTGTTGTGTGTGTATGTGTGGTGTATTGTGTCTGTGTGTATTGTGTCTGTGTGTGTATTGTGTCTGTGTGACTGTGTGTGCCTGCGCGTGCGCGTGTGTGTGTGTGTGAGTGAGTGAGTGAGTGAGAGAGAGAGAGAGAGAGAGAGAGAGAGAGAGAGAGAGGAGAGAGTGTTTTAAAATTCTTTTGAGTCTTACGAGAGCTCACGAGATGTCCCTTCTCCAGGCCACCCGCCTTGCTGCTGACAGACGACTGTATCTCCCCGCGACGCCCACCGGTACAAGCGGAAGGAAAAAGTAAAAAGTAAAGTAAGTTTGAGTCTTAAATCGTCGCTGAAAATGAATTGGCGCACATGTATTGACCGCTCCACTGTCGTATGTGGACAGTGGGGTGAGGCCAGATTCAGAGCATATAACACACCACACACACACACACACACACACACAAAGACAACATAAGCATACATTATCAGTTTTTAGGGAAGGGCTCTGTAACTAGATTATGGATTAGCGTTTACAGGCACAGATCAGAATAATCTGCTGGCAAGAAGACATGTACCGACCTGCACTGCTGGCCGTCGTCATTGTTTTTTTACCCAGGTCGGTGAGCGCCCGCGACAAGCAACCACAAGACCAAACACGAAATGTGCCGGCCTGTGTTGTGACGAGGCAACTTCGGGCAACCCGTACCGCCGTATAAAAAGGCCCGCCAGCCCGGTGCTCTGCATTGAGCATTTCTCACTAGGACACTTTGAGTCGGTGTGAGAAAGATTCTCCGTTCATTCTTCTACTTTCTCCCGTTTTGCTGAAAGCTTAAACTTCCACCCATCAACATGGTAAGTTTGCTTGTTTTTTCTTCTGTTGAATGACCGGGACACAGTCGTGAAAACCTGTAGATGATGTTTATTTTGATGTCGAGTTGTGTCGTCGTCCGCACACACTAAGCAGCCGATCACTCCTGTCGTCTGCCCGTGTCCTTGTGGGATAGAGCCGGCTTGTCGCGCCGACTGCCTCACCCACAGTTGACACGTTTGGCGACACGATAAGGTTTTGGTGACTAACCGTCTGTTTTCCCCCCCATGTCGATAAATTGTCCCGTTTATCTGCTCACTGTTTGGGTGGTTATTACTAGATATCTAGTCAATCATTATTTCGGCCCCGAGACTGATAAATATTCATGTGGCATTATGTTAAACTATCATTATGCCGCATCGTCTGCGTGTGGGCCGTGCCCATGGCCATGGCGGCAGTGATCGTAGTATCAGTGCCGGCATAGTTTTCGTGTAGTGAGTAGTCTCTTTCAAAACCTACCTTAACCTTGCTTCTGGTTAGCAAGTATGGAGTTTGATTGACCAGGCAAATAGATGGATAAGACCAGGCAAATGGCTGGATACTTCGTTATTCGTTTTGGTTTGGTGTACTTATTTTAGGCCTGTCTTCAACACATACCAGTACTGACAGACCTACATTCATATCAGCGATGATTAAGCATCCCCCATCGTGCCACAAGTGACATAACATCGCATGGCGGGCATACCGTTTTGGTAAATGCACAACTAAACGGAGCATAGCATAGTTTGGCAGGTGTGAATGTCTGTATAAACTCGCAGTCTGGTAGGATTAGGCTCCTTCATAATCTACATGTAACTAGGCTAGACATCGGTAGCTTATTCCTGCAGGAGTATATATAATCGCCTGTTTATACAGGCTGGTTAACAGGTATACAGGTCGGTTAACAGGTATACAGGTTGAATAACATCCGGCTTTAGTCTAGAAAAATCGATTGGAATGTAGGCTTATGTGTTGTGTATAGCACTAGTACATGTATGTATTGGCAATGTATTGTATATGATATGCGTGCCATTGTTAGGGTGTGGTGCTGTTTGTGTAGGCTAAAGTCTGGAAGTAGAAGCTGGCACAATCATTCAAAGAGGCATTCCGAGACTTGCTAGAAAATTCGTTGAACTGCCGTGGACTCCGATCTGTCTTCAGAGTGCAGTCCCAGGCCGCAATATCTAGTGGCCTGTTCGATGCCCATCTTAATTAATCATGTTCCTTGTACCGGTAGTATCAACATAGTGTTTCAAAGGTCCCCCCCCCCCCCCTTCCTCTCTCCACTTCTCATCTGATCTTTGTCATGGCAAGATTTTGAGCAGGCCTAAAGAATCTGCCAGATAATCGCCCGGCAGATTTGAGTGAAGGGTCTATGGGATTGTTCGAGTGTGATGAATTCCTTTTGAACTTCAAGCTAATGAAGACCTGTTGCATGTCTGGTACTACTCACTGTTTGTAGCTTGTCAAAGATGATTCATTGCACTGGGACAGGTCCTTAATTAAGCGTTCCACCCGCCAGCACTGACGGACTCCTTGAGCCTGCGCAAAACCATACACACAAACAATGCCTTGAAACAGGGAAGTGGAAAGGAAGAGAGAGAGGGGGGGGGGGGATTAAGAGGGAACCTATAAAACACTAACCTGACACAACCAGCACAACTGGAGCATGACAATGGGCAGCTAACGGGCCAGTTTTAAGTTCTGATTGTCGTGGACTGGGATTACACTCGAGAGATCTCCAATCCCTGGCTTTAACGAAAAAAGAACCAAACGGACCAAGTAAAAAAAAAGAGAGAGATATTAGCTGTAGGGTAATGAATAACTCTAGCTTGTTACTATGGGCTTTTAACCAATTCTAGGTCAGTTTCTTACCGCGGTGATAGCTGATAGCTTATCAGAGTGGGGGAGTGCAGAGTGTGTGTGTTAGCACTATGTGATAGTCAAGCTGGTTCGTGTGCATGAAGTATCTGGCTTGGTTGAGTTCTAATCTAGACACGCTCAGCAAGGCTTTAGGGCAGTAAACCCGTGGAGGAGTGGTGCTGGTGGTAGTTAGGTTCTAATCTGTGCCCGCTCAGCAAGGCTTTAGAATCGTTACCCAGTCGTTAATGGGGGAGGGGGTGAGAGAGGGGAGTGGGTGGGGGGGGGGGTCAAGGGGTCGTCGCTATGACTACCAAAGCCGTTGACTGCGATCGGGGTCAGCCGTTGACACAGGTGTGGTGTTCAAATGGTGACCATGGCGGGAAACAATACAGGTAACTGACAGGAGTGGTACAGGCCCCTGTAGACGACTGTTGTGAAGTGGGTTATACGGTAAACAGTGGTGTAAACTACCTGCTGTTTGCATGATTGTTATGGAGGGCCTGGCTATCTTGTAGGCCTACTTCAGATATGTGTATGTTAAAACTACCATTACGTCAATATAGGAATTTAATCATGATTCGGCCTTTTCCTCACACAGAGATAGGATTACTAAATGACACACACACAAGCAAGCAAGCAAGCGCACACGCGCGCGCCGCACACGCACACACACACACACAACACTACACACACAACAACACACAAACACACACGCACATACACACAATATAATATAATATATATAATATACAATATTTTATATAGCGCAAAATCTTGATAAAATCAAATCTAAGCGCTAAAACAGACACACACGCACGCACGCACGCACGGACACACACAACGCACACGCACACGGCTATAAATGGGGAGAAAGAATAAAAGCAATGGAAAATTATAGAGAGCATATTATATACAATTATATATTACTAATGTGATTCCTCGAGTGGGAATCACGCACGCACTCGCACATCATACCACAACGATCACCACACACACAGCACACACACACACCACACACAACACACACACACACACCACACACTCTGAGGCTACAGCACACCTCTGCGAATTGACAGTTTTTTGTTTGTTTTGTTTTTGATAATGATACCACAGACGCACGCCAGCAATTAAAATGGCGAGTGCACGTTTCGGGGAAGGAAAAGATTTGACTGAAATTTAGGCTAAAGCAACGGTTTGCTGTTGTTGGGAAGCTGGTCACCGTAAAGAAAATTAGTAGTGTCGCTGTTTGGGGTGAGTGATACAGAATACAAAACACATAAAATGATAGGTTAATCGTATGGTTTAGGGTTAACCATTGGTTAAGGGGAGGGGGGGGGGGGACGCCTGTCGATTGCTATTATCACGATTATCGCCAAGACGCCCGTAAAACGTAATAAAAAAGTGCACTCGTGAAACGTACTAAAAAAAAGTGCGTTGTGTTTATTTGTATGCGTGTGGTATTACTCATAAAACGTAATGGAAAACGTGCAGCAGATGGTGGTCAAATGTGTGACGGGTGTTTGTTAATTAATGTAGATTTAGTTTTGTCTCCAACTTGCTTTTACTCACTGTAAAGAAGGAACAAGTCTAATTAGCAAAGCGTAAGAAAGAACATATATTATTAGGAAGGCATAAGAAAGAACATTTATTATTAGGAAGGCATAAGAAAGAACATTTATTATCCAGCCATTTACCTGGTCTTATCAAGCCATTTGCCTGGTCAATCAAACTCCATATGCATTTACAGTGGTTTATTTTTCACGTTTTTCCATATACATTTACAGTGGTTTATTTTTCACGTTTTTCCTTATACATTTACTGTGGTTTATTTTTCACGTTTTTCCATATGCATTTACAATGGTTTATTTTTCACGTTTTTCCATATACATTTACAGTGGTTTATTTTTCACGTTTTTCCATATGCATTTACAATGGTTTATTTTTCACGTTTTTCAGTCAGTGTGTGTTCAAAGTGTTGACTTTCTCTGTCCACAGCGTGAGTGTATCTCCATCCACGTCGGCCAGGCCGGAGTCCAGATCGGCAATGCCTGCTGGGAACTGTACTGCCTGGAGCACGGCATCCAGCCTGACGGCCAGATGCCCTCCGACAAGACCATCGGCGGTGGTGACGACTCCTTCAACACCTTCTTCAGCGAGACCGGTGCCGGCAAACACGTGCCACGTGCCGTCTTTGTGGATCTGGAGCCCACTGTTGTCGGTATGTGACTTGTGAGGACGACGTCTTTTCTGTCAGAAGAGTCGAACAAACTTTAGTTCACTTTTGGATCTGATTCCCCACCCTTCCCTTCCTCTCTTGTCCCTGTCTCTTTTGCAGACAAGTACACACACACACATACACACACATACACAACACATACACACACACACATACACACATACACACACACACATACACAAACACACACATACACAAACACACACAGACATACAAACACACCCACATACACACACAACACATACACATACACATACACAACACACACACACACCACACACACACACATACACACATACACAAAACACATACACACACACTACACAAACACACACACATACACACACACATAAAGATATAGACACACCACAACCACCACTACTGTCACACACACACACACATACACAAACACACATACACACACATACACAAACACACATACACACACACACACACATACACACACACATACACACATATATATATATCTATCTGACCTTGTCTTGAAAATGGACTGGCCTACTGTTTTTATTCTCGATGATCTCTTCAAAAATCTGCTAGTTCTAAATGAGGTGGTTGTGTGACATTAAAAAAGTGTCTTGTCAACAGATAATTTTGATCCCTGTCGGCAGAAATAATCGGCTTTGGCATGTTAAAGTCAGACTGTACTCTAGACACTGTCAGTTCTGTTCCACTGATGTTTGTAATCTTGGCCTCATTGGCATTTTGATCAGCAGTTTAATCATGTACAGTATGGAGATAACACATTCATGTAAAAGGAAAAAAAAGTTTCAAGTGCTAAGACGAGTATAGAACATTAAATTTCTTTTTCGTGCCACTTCACGTAAAAGATAAATTCCACGGTTTGAAAAAAACTTGTAATGTGATTATGTTTGATGAATGTTTTTTGATCACCTTTGGCCTAGTAGCTTGGTCATTACAGCGCCATGTGTAGGGGGTGTGAGTTCAGTCCTGGAGCGGGACATGTCTTGTGCAAGCTCAGTGTCTTCCAGATAAATGCTGGCAGATTTGGGTGGAGCGTTTATGGAACTGAGCGCGAGCAATCCCTCTTGAAAACAATTCCAGGCTAAGTCCAACCTTTCTGATAACTTGCAGATGAGGTCCGCACCGGCACCTACCGTCAGCTGTTCCACCCCGAGCAGCTGGTGACAGGCAAGGAGGACGCCGCCAACAACTATGCTCGTGGTCACTACACCATCGGCAAGGAGATCGTCGACCTTGTCCTCGACAGAATCCGTAAGCTGGCTGACCAGTGCACCGGTCTGCAGGGCTTCCTCATCTTCCACTCCTTCGGTGGTGGCACCGGCTCTGGCTTCACCTCCCTGTTGATGGAGCGTCTGTCTGTGGACTACGGCAAGAAGTCCAAGCTGGAGTTCGCCATCTACCCCGCCCCCCAGGTAAGGTGTTGCACGATATACAGGTGTTACAGTACACCATACATGTCCCTGAAAGTAAGGTGTTACATGATACACAGGTGTTACAGTACGCCATAAATGTCCCTTGACTGTTGTTAATTCTGAAGTTGGAAAAATGCTGTTAAATTATGATTGATTCTTGGTGTCCATACGTAAATACAATATGGGTGAAAATGTGGCTACTTGTAGGTGGGTGGGTGAGATGAGACGCAGATCTAGTAGCAGAGGTGAAGCACAAGTTGTAATGGGTATGGGCACGAATGTGTCAAAGAGCTATACTGGTGATTGCCTATTCACATTTTGACTTGCAGTAAGACTTTTGAGTTTGAAGGAAACTTTGCAGTTAAAGTATTTCTGCCATTTATGGATAAAAATCCCAGTCAGTCCGTTCATGTCTACTTTGTCCTGCTTTCAGGTGTCCACCGCAGTGGTGGAGCCCTACAACTCCATCCTGACCACCCACACCACCTGGAGCACTCCGACTGCGCCTTCATGGTAGACAACGAGGCCATCTACGACATCTGCCGCCGTAACTTGGACATTGAGCGTCCCACCTACACCAACCTCAACCGTCTGATCGGCCAGATCGTCTCCTCCATCACCGCCTCCCTGCGCTTCGATGGTGCCCTGAACGTGGATCTGACTGAGTTCCAGACCAACTTGGTGCCCTACCCCCGTATCCACTTCCCTCTGGCCACCTACGCCCCAGTCATCTCTGCCGAGAAGGCCTACCACGAGCAGCTGTCTGTGGCTGAGATCACCAACGCCTGCTTCGAGCCCGCCAACCAGATGGTGAAGTGTGACCCCCGTCACGGCAAGTACATGGCCTGCTGCATGCTGTACCGTGGTGATGTGGTGCCCAAGGACGTCAACGCCGCCATTGCCACCATCAAGACCAAGCGTACCATCCAGTTCGTGGACTGGTGCCCCACTGGTTTCAAGGTCAGTGCTAGGCAATGTAAATTGAAAAATAATGAAGTAAAGTTTATGAAGCTGTATTGTCTTCCTTAGAAAATGGAGGTGTGGAGTTGAAAGATTAATTTCTTTATAATACCATACCGTTTTGTTCAGGTACAGGTTGGTAAATTGTAAAACACTTAGTGTACAAAGGAAGACGAGAATGCAGCACACGCACAATTCTTTGCTCTGTTTCACTGGTTGTAAGGGAAGAATGAAAAAAGTGGGTACATTTAAGCAGCTGTTACTGTTATTTTTGTTTAAAGCCCAGCCGACTGGGTAGATCCATATCAGGGTTATAACCCTTTTCAAAACACTTCAACAAGGAAAAAAAATCAAGCTTGTCTTTAAAACCATAGGTACTAGATCCCAGTTGTACAGTAATCCATGTAAGTCCGTTTTCATGTTTTTAGCAAATGTTGGCAAGCTGATAGTTAACGTTCCTTGAAAGTCTTTTTTCTGTCTTTTGACACTTGTTGCAAACTTCACTTTCGTCTCGGACTTAACCTGGACATAACTGTGTGTGTGTGCAGGTGGGCATCAACTACCAGCCCCCCACTGTGGTGCCTGGTGGTGACCTGGCCAAGGTGCAGCGTGCCGTGTGCATGTTGAGCAACACCACCGCCATCGCCGAGGCCTGGGCCCGTCTGGATCACAAGTTCGATCTGATGTACGCCAAGCGTGCTTTCGTCCACTGGTACGTGGGTGAGGGTATGGAGGAGGGTGAGTTCTCCGAGGCCCGTGAGGATCTGGCTGCCCTGGAGAAGGACTACGAGGAGGTCGGTGTCGACTCCGTGGAGGGTGAAGGCGAGGAGGAGGGTGAGGAGTATTAAACACTCCAACCTTCCCGTCCACAGCAAAACCCGAGAATCTCGGTGGCATGCCTTGGAAAGACTCTTTAAAAGGTCATGCCCCTTGACACCAAAACTGTTTTTGAGTTAAGCGAGCTTTTCGTAAACCGGGATATCATCATGTGTTCTGATTTACTAAAGTTCAAGGAATAAAATCCCTTGACTCTGTTTCTTTCGTTGGGTTCTGTGTGTGTATATCTCAGAGTGCGTGTGTTTGTGTGTGTGTGTGTGCGCGCAAACCTGTATTAAAAGCATGTTATTCTCTTTGTGCGTCTGTGAATGTACAGAGTATACAATTTACTGCAACACTTGTGTATCTGAATCAAATAAAACAAATTCCTGTACTGAAGACAAATCGATCTGATGATTTTCATAAGCTATGTTCATAAAGTTGGCTCTTTTTTAAAAAAAAAACTTTTTAAAATTCATTTTATACGTATGTATACATACAAACACATTGACACACAAAGCAAACTCCCATTATTTCAGTCCATGAAGACAAGCATAAAAGCATAACACGTATCTCACATACATACAGACAATTGTTCCACAGAATTTTTCCCTGATCACCCTCGGCAACATCAAACTGTACAATGACTAATACACGTTGATACATTACCAAAATATGGAGCCTATCATATTTTCCAACCAAAATACATCTTGATCCCCGTCTGATCTCACCAAAGTGCACGCATTTATGCATACACCTATTTTCCTTTTCTCTCTCTTTAAACATTTCAAGTTTCCTTCAAGTCTTTATAAAAAAAAAAACAATTCATTGAAAATTTACCAAGTTCATAATTGATAGCAGCAATGTCTTTTTCAATTTCATGTCTTGTTTTCAGACATTTTTGAAATAGTGAAAAGATAGGTAAACTTTTAAGTTTACATGCATGTATAAAAAAATCTAGTAACAAAATTTAATCGAAATTGGCTCTTTTACATAATGACTTAGCAAATTTCCATGAAGTCACGGTCAAATGGCTTGTTTTACAACAGGAATAAACTCGGCACGGCAAAATAGGCCAATTTCCAACAGGAATAAACTGAACGGTGAAATAGGCCTATTTTACACAGATAACTGAACGATGAAATAGGCTATTTACAACAGATAAACTGAAGGGTCAAGTAGGCCTATTTTACTACAGGAACAGACTTTGAAATGCAATAGTCTCTTCTATGTATTTTAAACGGAAATGAAACATTTAGGTCGCTTTAAAATGAAACCTAAAGACGCCATGCTTTTTGAAGCATTTTAAAACGGAAATAACATGAAAACATCTCAGTCGATTTAATAATGTAATACAATGTGCTTTTTCAATGTAGATGTGGTATTGATTCTGCAGTTTTTGATAAACAGAATCGGCATTATTTTGCATTTTTGTTCCCAAATGAATGTTTAAGATCTTCCTCAGACATAAATTATTGTTTAAAAATAAACAAAAATCTATCAAGTTTATAGAATATACTCTGTTCTTCTATTCTGACGGAGAGAATCGAACAATTTGAAAACGCACACTAAACATCCGTACAGTGCCAACATATCTTGAACACATTCAAGCCGCAGAGCAAAAAGGTGAAGGTCGTCTCAACTCTCTGAGACCGACTTGATTTGATGCCAGCATTATGATGACGGTAACCACCTGTCCATCAAGCTTTGCCTTCACCGACCTTGGTATAATGTGACCGAGCTATGGACAGGATATGGTACCCGTTCAAAAGGTGGGTGTGAAATGACATACACGGTCTGTTAGCCAGTTTCAACCTACATACATAACACGTCCATAAGCATTGGTTAAAACTAGGTAACGTTCATATCAGTAGGAAATCTCAGATTATCCCTGACAAAAATCAGGCATGGGAATTCTCCTCGGATCCGCTATTTTCAGCGGAAATCAACCTAGCGTCCTCGGGGGAAAAAAATTGAGCTGCTCGGATTCTCGAGAAAGGCAAAAAAAAAAAATATTCGTAACCGTGCCGATCCAGAATTTTATAGTGCGCGATTCCGGTGTAGCGTTCAATCTTTGCAGCCGCCCGCTAATGCTGCTAGCAGCGTCCGCGCTTTCTATAGGTAGTTGCATCGCCGGGCACATCCGCTTTTGCGAGTGAGTCAGCGGCTTTGAACGCAGCAATACTATCCCTTCAGCGGCCATTTTTCTTTTTGAAGCATTCGAGGCAGTGAGCGGTTGCATGATTTAAAAACAGTCACACATTCCAGTGAGCGATTGAAGATGTCATCAGTGGCAAGAATTGTTAATCGAACGGACGCACTTTACGAAGAGGGCATATTAACTTATAAAAGTGCCAAATTTGAATAATTTTACAATGGAAATATGCCTGAAAGTGATGCCCAGATATGCCCAGATTGCGCAGATTTTAATGTAGCAGAAAAACATTTTCCGGGGGGGCATGCCCCCGGACCCCCCTAGTTTCAGAGGATTCTCCTTATACCAATTCCCATGCTGAAAAATACCCCGTGAAGATTTCGCAACGAAGAACGAATTGTAGAACTAGATCTACATCGTATGCAGGCAGTTACCGCTTCTGCGGAAAATCATGAGTCAGCACCAAACGACAGATTTTTGAGTTGTAACTTCAAAGTCTATTTGGCTGTAAGGGGCTGGGTAATTATGGTCAAGCATCTTACAACGGGAATTAAAAAACAAACAAACAAACAAAAACAAACAAACAAAACCAACCAACCAACCAAACAAACAAACAAAAACGACTGACAAGTTTATTTTGAATAAAGCTCAGAGTATCTTACTCACAAAGTGTATGCACGAACACGCACTATAATTAGACACACCAACTGAACCTCCACTGGCTTCAAGTACTAAGTAGGTCAATGATATACACACACAACTATCGGCATATGCACGAGGATTGAGGTCTGGCATGCAGGCACCGCCTTACACATCGTGACGGCCTGCCAAGCAATATAACGGAAATGTTTACACGCTGATACATCAGATAAGAATGGTTTTCATCCATTTTGGGTCAAAAGGACCAGACAGCGGAACCAGCCACGTCATCTCTATCAAGTGGAAACAACAAGACACATGGCCTGCAACAGCTTCTCTGACACATGGCCTGATACAATTCTCTGACCAATATCCATTCGACCATATGCGTCGAATGGAGGATGGACGCATACCAAAAGACGTTCTCTACGGCGAACTGGCAAACCGGAAGCGAACTCCAGGATGCCACAGCTACGCTTTGTAGACGCATGCAAAAGGGACCTTAGAAGCTCAGGGATTGACCTAGGCTCTTGGGAGACTCAGGCGGAAGACAGGGCAGCGTGGCGACAGCCGTTCAGCAAGGCGTTGTGAATGCGGAGAGGAAGAGAGCAGAAAGCGCAGATGAGAAAAGGGCTCTTCGCAAGCAACGTTCCAGAAACCAGACAATAGCGACTCAATATGTATGTGGCAGATGTGACAGAGATTGCCACTCAAGAATCGGCCTGCACAGCCACAGCAGAAAGTGTACGTCATGACCACAACGCCTCCCGGTGCAGACTATCATCTCCTGAGATGTAAAGAGGCCGAAGACCAATATCCATGGCAGCTGGCAGGAACTGAAGACTGGCCACATTCATCCCCCGATAACGCCTGAACACGTAGATGGTGAATGAAAGAAAGCACGTGCACACCGTTCATGACTGTCTGTAATGTTGACAGCACACAGTTATTAGGAAGTGCACAAGCCAAAACAGCATTCAAGAAGATGACAAACATTCTTACCAACAAATGCCTATCAATTAACATCAGAAAGAGAGTCCTTGAATGTTATATAGAACCAATACTGTTGTACGGGTGCGAGGCGTGGACAGTCAGCAAGCAAAGTCAGAGCAAGATGGAGGCAGCCGAGATGTGGTTTCTCAGAAGAATGTTGAGAGTTCCATGGACAGCAAAGAAAACAAACGAGACAGTCTTGATGGAGGCAGACACAAGTAGATCACTCATAAGGAAGATTAGGAAAAGACAGGCACCACTTATAGGCCATTTTATGAGGAAGGGAGATTTGGAGCACCTGGTCACAACGGGAAAGCTGGAGGGAAAGAGAGTACCAGGTAGACCCAGGGAGAGAATGCTGGACGGACTTGCAGAGTGGCTAGGGATGAGGAGGGTGGGGGAGATGCTAGGGGCAACGAGAGATAGAGATGGTTGGAAGTCCATGGTCGCCAACGCCATGCGGCAGGGCACCTGATGATGATGATGACACAGATCATGTATATCTGTAATGTGAATCCATGATCCACACAGCTACTGGAAAGTGCACATAGTTCATGGTGTCTGTTATTGTCAGTCTGTGTCTTTGCACATAGTTCATGGTGTATGTCATTGTCAGTCTGTGTCTTTGCACACAGTTCATGGTGTATGTTATTGTCAGTCTGTGTCTTTGCACATAGTTCATGGTGTCTGTTATTGTCAGTCTGTGTCTTTGCACATAGTTCATGGTGTATGTCATTGTCAGTCTGTGTCTTTGCACATAGTTCATGGTGTCTGTCATTGTCAGTCTGTGTCTTTGCACATAGTTCATGGTGTATGTCATTGTCAGTCTGTGTCTTTGCACATAGTTCATGGTGTATGTCATTGTCAGTCTGTGTCTTTGCACATAGTTCATGGTGTATGTCATTGTCAGTCTGTGTCTTTGCACATAGTTCATGGTGTATGTCATTGTCAGTCTGTGTCTTTGCACATAGTTCATGGTGTATGTCATTGTCAGTCTGTGTCTTTGTACATAGTTCATGGTGTATGTCATTGTCAGTCTGTGTCTTTGTACATAGTTCATGGTGTATGTCATTGTCAGTCTGTGTCTTTGTACATAGTTCATGATGTCTGTCATTGTCAGTCTGTGTCTTTGTACATAGTTCATGGTGTATATCATTGTCAGTCTGTGTCTTTGTACATAGTTCATGGTGTATGTCATTGTCAGTCTGTGTCTTTGTACATAGTTCATGATGTATGTCATTGTTAGTCTGTGTCTTTGTACATAGTTCATGGTGTCTGTCATCGTTAGTCTGTGTCTTTGTACATAGTTCATGGTGTATGTCATTGTCAGTCTGTGTCTTTGTACATTGTTCATGGTGTATGTCATTGTTAGTCTGTGTCTTTGCACATAGTTCATGGTGTATGTCATTGTCAGTCTGTGTCTCTTTGTACATAGTTCATGGTGCATGTCATTGTCAGTCTGTGTCTTTGTACATAGTTCATGGTGTATGTCATTGTTAGTCTGTGTCTTTGTACATAGTTCATGGTGTATGTCATTGTCAGTCTGTGTCTTTGTACATAGTTCATGGATGTCTGTCATTGTCAGTCTGTGTCTTTGCACATAGTTCATGGTGTATGTCATTGTCATCTGTGTCTTGTACATAGTTCATGATGTATATCATGTCAGTCTGTGTCTTTGCACATGTTCATGATGTATGTCATTGTCAGTCTGTGTCTTTGTACATAGTTCATGATGTATGTCATTGTCATCGTTCTTTGCACATAGTTCATGAGTATGTCATGTCATCGTTCTTTGACATAGTTCAGTGTATGCATGTTATCTGTGTCTTGTACAAGTCTGATTATGTCATGTAGTTGTGTCTTTGTACATAGTCATATGTATTATGTCAGTCTGGTTTGCACAAGTCATGAGTATGTCATTGTAGTCTGTGTCTATTTGTACATAGTTCATGATGTATGTCATTGTCAGTCTGTGTCTTTGTACATAGTTCATGATGTCATGTCATTGTCAGTCTGTGTCTTTGTACATAGTTCATGGTGTATGTCATTGTCAGTCTGTGTCTTTGTACATAGTTCATGGTGTATGTCATTGTTAGTCTGTGTCTTTGTACATAGTTCATGATGTATGTCATTGTCAGTCTGTGTCTTTGCACATAGTTCATGATGTATGTCATTGTCAGTCTGTGTCTTTGTACATAGTTCATGGATGTATGTCATTGTCAGTCTGTGTCTTTGTACATAGTTCATGATGTATGTCATTGTCAGTCTGTGTCTTTGTACATAGTTCATGATGTATGTCATTGTCAGTCTGTGTCTTTGCACATAGTTCATGATGTATGTCATTGTCAGTCTGTGTCTTTGCACATAGTTCATGATGTATGTCATTGTCAGTCTGTGTCTTTGTACATAGTTCATGGATGTATGTCATTGTCAGTCTGTGTCTCTTTGTACATAGTTCATGATGTATGTCATTGTCAGTCTGTGTCTTTTGTACATAGTTCATGATGTATGTCATTGTCAGTCTGTGTCTTTGTACATAGTTCATGGATGTATGTCATTGTCATTCTGTGTCTTTGTACATAGTTCATGATGTATGTCATTGTCAGTCTGTGTCTCTTTGTACATAGTTCATGGATGTATGTCATTGTCAGTCTGTGTCTTTGACATAGTTCATGATGTATGTCATTGTCAGTCTGTGTCTTTGTACATAGTTCATGGATGTATGTCATTGTCAGTCTGTGTCTTTGTACATAGTTCATGATGTATGTCATTGTCATCTGTGTCTTTGACATAGTTCATGATGTATGTCATTGTCATCTGTGTCTTTGTACTAGTTCATGATGTATGTCATTGTCATTCTGTGTCTTTGTACATAGTTCATGGATGTATGTCATTGTCAGTCTGTGTTCTTTGTACATAGTTCATGGTGTATGTCATTGTCAGTCTGTGTCTTTGTACATAGTTCATGGATGTATGTCATTGTCAGTCTGTGTCTTTGACATAGTTCATGATGTATGTCATTGTCAGTCTGTGTCTTTGTACATAGTTCATGGATGTATGTCATTGTCAGTCTGTGTCTCTTTGCACATAGTTCATGGATGTATGTCATTGTCAGTCTGTGTCTCTTTGTACATAGTTCATGGATGTATGTCATTGTCAGTCTGTGTCTTTGCACATAGTTCATGGATGTATGTCATTGTCAGTCTGTGTCTTTGCACATAGTTCATGGATGTATGTCATTGTCAGTCTGTGTTCTTTGCACATAGTTCATGGATGTATGTCATTGTCAGTCTGTGTCTTTGACATAGTTCATGATGTATGTCATTGTCAGTCTGTGTCTTTGACATAGTTCATGATGTATGTCATTGTCAGTCTGTGTCTTTGTACATAGTTCATGATGTATGTCATTGTCAGTCTGTGTCTCTTTGTACATAGTTCATGATGTATGTCATTGTCAGTCTGTGTCTTTGTACATAGTTCATGGATGTATGTCATTGTCAGTCTGTGTCTTTGTACATAGTTCATGGATGTATGTCATTGTCAGTCTGTGTCTTTGTACATAGTTCATGGATGTATGTCATTGTCAGTCTGTGTCTTTGTACATAGTTCATGGGTGTATGTCATTGTCAGTCTGTGTCTTTGTACATAGTTCATGGATGTATGTCATTGTCAGTCTGTGTCTTTGTACATAGTTCATGGATGTATGTCATTGTCAGTCTGTTCTTTGTACATAGTTCATGATGTATGTCATTGTCAGTCTGTGTCTTTGTACATAGTTCATGGATGTATGTCATTGTCAGTCTGTGTCTTGACATAGTTCATGATGTATGTCATTGTCAGTCTGTGCTCTTGTACATAGTTCATGGATGTATGTCATTGTCAGTCTGGTCCTTTGCACATAGTTCATGATGTATGTCATTGTCATTGTTCTTGTACATAGTTCATGATGTATTCAATGTTCAGTCTGTGTCCTTTGTACATAGTTCATGGTGTATGTCATTGTAGTCTGTTCTCTTTGACATAGTTCATGATGTATGTCATTGTAGTCTGTGTCTCTTGTACATAGTTATGTGTATATCATGTATCTGTTTGTCTATTCATGAGTATTCATGATTGTGTCTCATTGTACATAGTTCTATGTAGTCTTGTCATACTGTCTCTTTGCACATAGTTCATGATGTATGTCATGTATCTGGTCCTTTGACATAGTCATGATATTATATCATGTATCTGTTCCTTTCCATAGTTCTATGAGTATGTCCAATGTAGTCTGTTCCTTGCACATAGTTATGAGTATCAAATTGTATCCTGTGCCTTTGACATAGTCATGAGTATCATTGTATCTGTTCCTTCTGTACATAGTTCATGTCATGTACCAATGTTCTGATTTCCATAGTCTTGTTCATCACATAATGATGTATCATTAGTGTGCTAAGTTCGATTATGTATTATATTTGTCTTGCACAAGTATCTGTCTTCCATTGTACTGGTTTGTACATAGTCAATGTGTATGCTTGTCAGTCTGTGTCATTTGTACATAGTTCACGATGTATCATTGTAGTCCTGTGTCTTTGTACATAGTTCATGGATATGTCATTGTCAGTCTGTGTCTCTTGTACATAGTTCATGATGTATTCATGTCAGTCTGTGTCTTTGTACATAGTTCATGATTATTCATTCATCTTGTCTTTCATGTTCTGGATTAGTCTGTATTGTGTCTTTACATAAGATGTCTTGTAGTTGTGTCTCTTACTATTAATGTATTCAGCAGTCTGATTCCATGTACATAGTTCACGAAATGTATACCATTGTCTATTCAGTGTACTTTGTCATACAAATGTATTCATGATCATCATGAGTTACTTAGTACATATCAATGATGTATTCATTGATTCTTCTTGTAACATATATGATGTTTACAATTGTCATCTGATCCCATTCATATTACATATGTATTCAAATGTTATCTGATTCTCTTGCACATAGTACTATGATGTATCATTGTATCTTGATCTTTCATAGTTACTATAGTCATCCAATGTATCTGGACCTTCATAGTTACTATGATGTATTCATGTATCCTGTCTCTAGTACATAGTATCCAATGTATTCCTGACCCTTTGCACATAGTAGATGTAGTCATTACAATGTCTGACTGTCATAGTATATAGTCATTCACCAATGTATCCTGATCCACTATCCATGAGTACATAGTAGATGCATTCATATGTATCTGTCTCTTCATAGTCTTATGTATACAAATGTATCTGACCTTCATGTATGTAGTCATCAAATATCTGTTCCTGTACTATAGTCATACAATGTATCCTATTCTTCCATAGTATATATGTCATCACCAATGTATCCTGATCTTCTCATAGTACTATAGGTCATCACAAATGTAATCTGACACCCTTTCATAGTACTTAGTCATCACCAAATGTATTGATCCCTTCATAGTACTAGTCATCACCAATGTATTGATCTAGTACTATAGCACATGTTGATCCCTCCATGTACTTAGTCATCACCAATGTATCGACCTTCATAGTACTTGTCATCACAATGTATCTGTCCCTTCCATAGTATATTGAAGTCAATAACAAAGTATCTGATCCCTTATATACATAAGTCATACCAATGTATTGATTTCCATAGTATGTATATAAATGTATCGATCCATAGTATGTAGCATCAATGTATGACATTAGATATGTCTCACCATATGTCTGTTTCTGTATTAGTCAATATGATTATACTATGTTGAGAATATCCTGTCGAAGGCTGTGTAAATCCAAACTTCCTGTGCCATATGATACATTATATATATATATATTATATTTTTTTTTTTGGTTACTGATTTCTGCTCATTGTTTTATTTAATTACTTCTTTCACCGTTTTCTTTTTCTTTTTTTAATGGACGTTCTTGTGTTTGTGTCTGAACACATGCATGATTCACACATGTTTCAGTAATAGTGATACAATTTTCTTCTCGTGAACTCTTTCGAATTATAGAGAGAAGGAATAATTAAAGTAAGAAAAAAATGTAATGAAAATATTAGAATGTAGGATTACTCATAGGGAAAGAGTGATTGGTTATTATCATTACTGTTTTGTTGTTAAAAACAATCATAATGATTGGTTATTATCATTACTGTTTTGTTGTTAAAAACAATCATATAGTACAAGAAAACTTGGTAAACCACTCACAGCAAATACACAATCATCAATAGATATAGGGCACACTGAAATGGTCTATAGGATGAACACTTGTTATTATTGGATTTTAACAAGGGCAATAACTTAGTTCTCAGTCAGTGGTATAAGTACTTAGGGACTGTTGCCCTTGATCTGCTACTGGCGAGCGGGTGCACTGGTTTGTCAGCCTCATGTTTGGAAGAGGAAGAAAATCAAAATCAGTGAGAATAATTTATCAAAGACTCCAGGTATTGCATTGCCATGTTACCTTAAATGCAAGTAGGCCCCTACGTTGTTGCAACTCCAAGTAAATAGAAAGTAGAATTGTCTCCCTTGCAGCTGTAGCGCAAGGCAAATAAAATAAACTTTCTATTGGAATATCTGTCTTTCAGCCATCGAAAATCCGTTGTTGTTGGACGTAGACCTTCCCCAGCTGCTTCCATTCGCTTCGATTTAGCACTTTTCCTCTCCAGTTCTTGTCAAATCCATCTAGGTCGTCTCTCCATCTAGTTTTCTGTTTTCCTCTGTGGCGAGTGCCGTCTCTTGGTATCCTAAACATGGTTTTTGTTGTCCAACGATTGTCCATTCTCCGTGTGAGATGTCCTGCCCAGTTCCATTTCAGTTTGTTGATGGTTTCCAGGATGTCTCGCACTTTTTGTTCTTTCTCTGATCCACTGAGCCGTTATGTGATCTTTCCAGGTGATACCAAACATGATTCTTTCATGTGCTCGCTGCATGCTTCTAACACTTCAAAACGAACTTTTTCGTTTAGATTCCACGTTCCTGCACCATAGGTGACTGTGGGCAGAATGCATTGGTCGAAGATTTTTCGTTTCAGGACAGTTGGAATTTTGTGATTCTCGAAAACCGAACTTGCTCTTCCAAACGCTTGCTCACCAAGGGTTATACTAGTTTGGTTTTTTCATCTAGACAGAACAAACTGATATGAAATACGGAACGAAACAGAAACCTGTGAGGGAGACAACGCTGTTGTAAATTAATGAAAAAGAACAAAAAATCCAAGCCGTCGAAAAGCACCCTTGGTGATTCCCCTCAACCCCCCCCCCCCCCCGCCCCCTACTACAGCGCTGTGTCAGTATTTAGATCTCTGAAGGGGAAGGTTCGCTACATTAAAACTGGCCATTTCATTGTCCCATCTTAACATCATTGTTGTTCTGGTGGAGTCAGTATAGGATTAGACAGGTCCCGCTTCCACCACTTCCCTGGGATGGTTATCCACGTCGGCCATATCATCTGAGGTGGGTGTCGACGTCAAAACTAAACTAAAGGGACGTGTACTGGGAAAGCAGGCGAGGCGTTTCGTTCTGTCCTGCTGTCTGGGACAGCAAGATGACATGGACATCCACACACATGCAGATGGAGTCACCTAAACCTAACCGTCTAATATCACTTACAGTGAAAGACGTTAATCAAGACGAACGAACGAAACTAAACCTTAGATAGCTAGGAAGAAGGATTTTTATTTAATGTCTGCTTACATAGTGATTTTACACACACACACACACACACACACACACACACACACACACACACACACACACACACACACACACACAAATAATATTAATTATAATAATGATGATAATGATAATAAAAATATCAACAACACCAAGAACAATGATAATAAAATAATGTAAAAAAATAATAACAACAAAACAATAAATAAATATAAATAAATAAATAAATAAATAAATAAATAAATAAATAAATAAATAAATAAACAAAAACAACTAAAGGGGTAGGGGGAGACTGGGAGTTGAAGGAGAAGAAGAAGATTTAAATCAGACAACAGTTTATAACAATTAAGTAACAGTGTCAAATCACATTTAAATCAGACAACAGTTTATAACAATTAAGTAACAGTGTCAAATCACAACATTTAAATCAGACAACAGTTTATAACAATTAAGTAACAGTGTCAAATCACAAGCTTTAAATCAGACAACAGTTTATAACAATTAAGTAACAGTGTCAAATCACAACATTTAAATCAGACAACAGTTTATAACAATTAAGTAACAGTGTCAAATCACAACATTTAAATCAGACAACAGTTTATAACAATTAAGTAACAGTGTCAAATCACAAGCTTTAAATCAGACAACAGTTTATAACAATTAAGTAACAGTGTCAAATCACAACATTTAAACCAGACAACAGTTTATAACAATTAAGTAACAGTGTCAAATCACAACATTTAAACCAGACAACAGTTTATAACAATTAAGTAACAGTGTCAAATCACAACATTTAAATCAGACAACAGTTTATAACAATTAAGTAACAGTGTCAAATCACAACATTTAAATCAGACAACAGTTTATAACAATTAAGTAACAGTGTCAAATCACAACATTTAAACCAGACAACAGTTTATAACAATTAAGTAACAGTGTCAAATCACAACATTTAAACCAGACACAGTTTATAACAATTAAGTAACAGTGTCAAATCACAACATTTAAACAGACAACAGTTTATAACAATTAAGTAACAGTGTCAAATCACAACATTTAAATCAGACAACAGTTTATAACAATTAAGTAACAGTGTCAAATCACAACATTTAAATCAGACAACAGTTTATAACAATTAAGTAACAGTGTCAAATCACAACATTTAAATCAGACAACAGTTTATAACAATTAAGTAACAGTGTCAAATCACAACATTTAAATCAGACAACAGTTTATAACAATTAAGTAACAGTGTCAAATCACAAGATTTAAATCAGACAACAGTTTATAACAATTAAGTAACAGTGTCAAATCACAAGATTTAAATCAGACAACAGTTTATAACAATTAAGTAACAGTGTCAAATCACAAGATTTAAATCAGACAACAGTTTATAACAATTAAGTAACAGTGTCAAATCACAACATTTAAATCAGACAACAGTTTATAACAATTAAGTAACAGTGTCAAATCACAACATTTAAATCAGACAACAGTTTATAACAATTAAGTAACAGTGTCAAATCACAACATTTAAATCAGACAACAGTTTATAACAATTAAGTAACAGTGTCAAATCACAACATTTAAATCAGACAACAGTTTATAACAATTAAGTAACAGTGTCAAATCACAACATTTAAACCAGACAACAGTTTATAACAATTAAGTAACAGTGTCAAATCACAAGATTTAAATCAGACAACAGTTTATAACAATTAAGTAACAGTGTCAAATAACAACATATTACAATTAAAGGGAAGGTCTGCATGTTTGCAACGTGCAGAGACATCATGTAGAAACTGATGTTTTCATGATACTTTTCTTCCAAATTCTTGCTTTTACTTTCATTTGGTTCTCTGTTGGTCCTTTAGCTGAAGTTTTGTTTTCTGTCTCATACAATATTTTTCTGTCGAGTGAAAGATCTAATTCGTTTGCTTGTTGTTTGTTTGTTTGTTTTTTGTTTTTTGTTTTTTTGTTTCCTTGTATACTGAAGGAAGACAACTCTATTTGTTGGTGCTACTACAAATTACCCGCATTTACTTTTCTTGGTAATGCAGTATCTGATAGTCATTCTTCTTCAATAAACATTGAACCGAACAAAACTGATTTCCTAGATTGAAAAATATATGTTTTGATTATGCTTTTCTTCCATTTTTAAAAAAACTTTCGCTGTGTACTCTGTTAGTTGTTTAGGTGATGCCTGTCCCCTATGTGAAGTTGTTACCTTAGGTTTGGGTGGCCAGCTCTATATATATGTGGCTGTCACTGCCCTCTGGCTGCTATCCCAGACAACAGGCCTGATAAGTTCCACACAGTACGATACCCACCTCCTGGTAGGTGCACTTACTCTTTAACCCTTCGACTCCCACGCCAAGTCCACCATCATCCTGCATTGTCAACCATGCTAGCGAAGCAAAAACTTAACCCTTTGACTCCCTCACCCTATCCACCAGCTTCCTGCAGGAGTCGAAGGGCTAAGTTTTTGCAGTTGGTGGATAGGGTGCGGGAGTCAAAGGGTTAAGTTTTTGAAGTTGGTGGGTAGGGTGCGGGTGTCAAGGGTTAAGTTTTTGCAGTTGGTGGATAGGGTGAGGGAGTCAAAGGGTTAAGTTTTTGCAGTTGGTGGATAGGGTGCGGGAGTCAAAGGGTTAAGTTTTTGAAATTGGTGGGTAGGGTGCGGGTGTCCAAGGGTTAAGTTTTTGCAGTAGGTGGATAGGGTGCAGGAGTCAAAGGGCTGATCTATAAGTTTTGTAAATTTATGTAGTTATAATCACAACATTTTCCAGTTTGACAGGTACATCCACAAGTAGGACTGTTAATACTGATTGCATTGGGCGTTTGTTTATTTGCTGTGATCGTCCATGCCCCCACTGGACTTTGTTCGAAACGGTTTCATCACTATCAAACAATTCCACACGTTCTCCACTCAAATCTGCCCTCCTGTCCGTATGGAACAAGCTCACCAGTGATGTGTGTGTGTGTGTGTGTGTGTGTGTTGTATGTGTGTGTGTGTGTGTGTGTATGTGTATGTGTGTGTGTGTGTGTGTGTGCATGTGTGTGTGCATGTGTGGGGTGTTTGTGTGTGATGTATGTGCGTGCGTGCTTGTGTATGTGTATGCGTGTGTGTGTGTATGTGTGTTGTGTATGTATGTGTGTTTGTGTGTGTGTGTGCGCGCGCGCGTGTTTGTGTGTGTGTATGTGTGTGTGTTATATATGTGTGTATGTATGTGTGTGTGTGCATGTGTATGTGTGGTGTGTGTGTGTGTGTGTGTGTGTGTGTGTGGGTGTGTGTGTGTGTGTGTGTGTGTGTGTGTGTGGTGTGTGTGTGAGTGTGTGTGTTGGTGTTAAAACGAGATTAAAAAAGGACGCCAAGCAACTGTAGTGCCCCCTACTATCGATTGAACAGTCGGGGAAAGAAACCAGACACTGGATATGACGTTGGCAGGGGATGGGGGGGGGGGGGGGGGGGGGGAGGAGAAATGAAAGAGGAGCCGACTGATAAAAAGAAATACAGACCCCTTTTAACTGGCTGGTGGTTCTTTTAGTAGAGCCGTGGACTCCAGATCTGATATCTATCTTGAGTTCAAACCCAGCCTGTAAGATCCAAAACAAGTGCGACTGCCCGCGCCCAAGCAAACAGGAACCAGAAGAACAAGAAAACCAATGTAAGCGCGTATCCAACAAAACAAAACAAAACAAGCGCAAATTTTCGGCCAACCAGCCTTTGTCAAGCGCGAACGCACGGTCACAAACAGATCACAAACACCAAACAATGGACAACAAAAACAGGACCAAAAACTTCCCTGCCGCCTCGTCCAGTGGGCAAGAAGGGGACCAAATGGAATGCCCATGTCTTCATGAGCAGTAGTAAGAAGTGGGGAGAGGGGAGGCAACTATGATGTCAAAAGGGAAGCCTGTAACATTAAACACTGGTCTGTTGGCTGCCCGTCTTAACGTTTCCATCATTCTGGTGGTGTCAGCTTACTGTTTGATAGGTCCGTTTCCTCCTTCCCATTTTTACACCTTGCCGGCACATTGGGTTTTGTGCAGGGTCAAGGAGTCTGCCAGAGAATTGCTGGCAGATTTGGGTGCAGCGCATATGGAATTGTCAGAGTGCGAAGAATTCCCCGTGACCAGACTCTGTAGTCCGATGAGTCACGGCGTTAGGAGTTGTTCTAGAGGGATTCTTCACACTCGGGCAAATCCATTTCCGCTCCAGCCAAATCTGCCAGTCATTTTCTACCAGACTCCATGAGCCTCCTTAACCCTTTGACTCCTGCACCCTATCCACCAACTGCAAAGACTTAACCCTTTGACTCCTGCACCCTATCCACCAACTGCAAAACCTTAACCCTTTGACTCCGCACCCTATCCACCAACTGCAAAACCTTAACCCTTTGACTCCCGCACCCTATCCACCAACTGCAAAACCTTAACCCTTTGACTCCTGCACCCTATCCACCAACTGCGAAACCTTAACCCTTTGACTCCTGCACCCTATCCACAACTGCAAACCTTAACCCTTTAACTCCTGCGCCCTATCCACCAACTGCAAAAACTTAACACTGCAGGAAGCTGGCGGCAAGGGTGAGAGAGTCAAGGGTTAAGGTTTTACTTTGTTAGCATGGTTGAACCTGCAGAAAGCCGGTAGACAGTGTGAGGGAGTCATAGGGTTAAAACTCTGTGCGCTGGCAAAGTCTTTGAATAGGGAGAGGGAAGAAAAAGACATCAAACCGCATGCTGACACCACCAGAATGATGGAAACGTTAAGACGGGCAGCAAACAGGCCACTTTTGTATGTCTCAAGGCTGGGATTGAACTTGAAGACATGAAAATTTGAGTCCACGGCTCCATCAGCACAGCCCGCCTGTCCAAAAAAACTTCAGTGGTCCGCATGCAGATTTAAACCGACGACCTCCGCGTTATCAACAAGGGGCGGTAAACAGCTGAGTTGAGAGGTCTGACGAGAAACGTGATTCGACTGGGACATGAACCGGTTCACCTGTGTACCAGACGACTGACTGTTCTATCGCTTGACGTGGCGCCATCACACCGTTTCTTTAACCCGCACCCTGTCCACCAGCATCCTGTATTGCCAATCATGCAAGCAAAGCAAAAACTTAACCCTTTGATTCCCTCACCCTATCCACCGGCTTCCTGCAGGAAGGATGAGGGAATCAAAGGTTAAGTTTTTGCGGTTGGTGGATAGGATGCGGGAGTCACAGGGATAATATGGCGGCCAGTGTGTTCAGTCTGACAACAGGACGCTGCAGAGAACAGAAGGGACAGAGAGACGGATGTGTAAAGACACACACACACACACACCCACACACAACACACACACACACACACACACACACACACACACACACACACACACACACACACCTAGACATACACACATACATACATACACACACAGACACACTCATACACACACACACACACATATAAACACACGGTATGCATAAAAAAGAGAATGACAGACAGATAAACAGAGAGAGACAGAGAGAGGAAGACAGAGAAAGAGACACAGAGTGAGTGAGAGAGAGAGAGAGAGAGAGAGAGAGAGAGAGAGAGAGAGAGAAGACAGAGAGACAGAGAGACAGACAGACAGACAAAGAGAGAGAGAGAGAGAGAGAGAAAGAGACAGACAGAGGGAGAGACAGAGAGAGACAGAGACAGAGAGAGACAGAGAGACAGAGAAAGAGAGAGAGAAAGAAAGAGACAGACAGACAGAGGGAGAGACAGACAGAAGGACAGACAGACAGACAGACAGAGAAACAGAGAGGGACAGAGAAACGGGATGTGTAAAGACACAAAAAGCAATCACTCCAACAATAATATTAATAATAAAACACACACTGAGCCGACAAGATTTTACTATCGACACAAGAAGTTGACACGGTTTGTAAATACATCGGCCGTTGATGCTGCTGTTGATTTCCCTTGAATTGTTTGTTCTTGATCAGAGTTGTTATGTTATAATGACTGGCATAATGTCCCCGCTAGCAGATACTGAATGAGTGGCATAGGCAGCTTCCTGCTTACAAAGCATTTTGTGTCCCCGCTATCAGAAACTGAATGAGTGGCATAGACAGCTTCCTGTTTACAAAGCATTTTATGTTAATACTGCTCATCGTTCGTGTCTTCATCTAAATCCCCATCTGTGGCCACCTCCTCGTAGTCTTTTTCCAAGATGGCCAGATCTTCACGAGCTTCGGAGAACTCACCCTCCTCCATACCCTCCCCCACGTACCAGTGGACGAAGGCACGCTTGGCGTACATCAGATCGAACTTGTGGTCCAGACGGGCCCAGGCCTCGGCGATGGCGGTGGTGTTGGTGAGCATACAGACAGCACGCTGCACTTTGGCCAGGTCACCACCAGGTACTACAGTGGGGGGTTGATAGTTGACTCCCACCTGTGGAGATTAAAAACAATATTGGATGTGACTGTTTTCAGTTTTCGTTTCAGTTTTATCAAGACAGAGTTACCATCCAACACAGCATTCAATAAGATGACAAGCATTCTTACCAACAAATACATATCAATTAACATCAGAAAGAGAGTTCTTCAATGTTATATAGAACCGATAATGTTATACGGTTACGGTTGTGAGGCGTGGACAGTCAACAAGCAAAGCCAGAACAAGATTGAGGCAGCAGAGATGTGGTTTCTAAGAAGAATGTTGAGAGTTCCATGGACAGCAAAGAAAAACAAACGAGACAGTCTTGATGGAGGCAGACACAAGAAGATCATTCATAAGGAAGATTAGGAAAAGACAGGCAACATTTATAGGCCATTTTATGAGGAAAGGAGAATTGGAGCACCTGGTCACAACAAGAAAGCTGGAGGGAAAGAGAGCACTGGGTAGACCCAAGGAAAAATATTGGAGGGACTTGCAGAGTGGCTGAGGACAGAGAGGGTGGAAGATGTGCTTGGGGCAACAAGGGATAGATGCATATGGATGGCCATGATTGCCAACACCATGTGGCAGGGCACTTGATGATGATGATGATGATGATGATGGTGATGGTGATGGTGATGGTGATGATGATGATGATGATGATGCTGATGATGATGATGATGATGATGATGATGATGGTGAGTTACCATACTCGGAAGTTTCCAACTGCGTTAATGTGATATGCTGTGAATGTATCCAAACTTATTGTTTCGTTCTTTCTACAGCCAACTCGGAAGACAGGGCAATGCTTCTACGTCTTTACTCGTCACTGTCTGATTCTCAACTGACTACAGTATATATACATATCACAGTGAACAGCAATCAGTTATCATTTAAACGAATATCATGCCGTGCTGTTATCCGCACGCTGTTTACTGTTAACACACGTCACATCTCCCTTTCTTTAAGGAAACAAAATCAATTAATCATTTTTCCTATCTTTCAGTCCATACGAAATAAATGTGTTTCCTACCTTTATCACAACATTAACTTAACAAACACTCATTCTTTCTCTCACGCACAGGGCCCAATCATTCATTCACCTCATTTTACCTCTGATCATTATACTATCCATCATCATCATGTCCATATTTCGCAATGCTTTCACTTTATCTGATTGTGGTAGAGTCTTCAGTTTCATTCATATTTCAGGAAATCTGGCCTTTTGCTTTGTCTTCCAGATCTTGTTCTGAAAGGAGAACTAACTGGTTCGGGTTGTCCTGTCCTTGTTTGTTTGATAACTTCATCTGGCTCCTTGATGCTGGTTGTCTCAGACATTTTGATGACTGGTGACTGATCAGATGAGTTCTCACGGACAGACGATGCTGGCGTCCTGACATCTGTTCCAGTTCCAGTTTTCTTGTTATCTTCCAGCATCTGTTTTGATGGAATGATGATCTGCTGTTGTTTGCCCGAAGTATCGCTTTCCTGATGTCTTCCAGAAATCATCCTTCTCTGGACAAGTCGTTGAGGGTTGATTGTCTGCTGAAGCTCCGTTTCTGTTGTGTCTCGTAGCTGACGACGATTCCTTCTGTACTGACGTCCGTCCTCTGTGCGAATGTTGTATGACCGGATGTTTACCTGTTGGCCTACTTTGGCGCTGATCCACTTTTTTGATCCTGGAGGTTGGAATTTCACAATCTGTCCCGGACTCAGTTCTGTCAGCTCTACTGCGCTTCTGTTGTAGTAGTGCGCTTGCTTCAGTTTCCTTGATTGGTACAACTGTAGGTTGGAGTAATATCTTTGACGTCAGCACTTGTGTTCGTGTTCTTCTGCCGAACAGTCTCTGAACAGGCGAACTGTTTACAGTCTCTGTCGGGATGTTTCTCAGCTCAAACAAAGCGAGGAAGGGATCTTGATTGTTGTGTTCTGCTTTCTTCATGCACGTCTTTGCAGCCTTCACCGCGCTCTCTGCCTTTCCATTGGACTGAGGGTAGTGTGGTGAGCTTGTTACGTGTTCAAACCCATATGTTTTTCTGAACTTTCCAAACTGGTTTGATGTGAATTGAGTTCCACAGTCTGTTGTCAGGCGTTCTGGTATTCCGTGTCTTGCCAAGTGTCTCTTCAGACAGATGATGACCTCTTTGGATTCTCTTGTTTGTAACCGATCAATCTCAAAGAAATCAGAGTAGTGATCGACCGTGACCAGGTATTCATTGCCATTATGTTCAAAGATGTCACAAGCGATGTGTTGCCAGGGCAGGTCAGGGATCTCTGTACTGATAAGTGGTTCCTTCTGCTGACCACGTTGGTATGTGTTACAGGAGCTGCATGTTTTAACAAAATCTTCAATGTCCATGTTCATCCTGGGCCAGTAGACTACCTCACGTGCTCTTCTTATGCAGCTCTGAATTCCTGAGTGGCTTGCATGAAGTTTTCTCAAGGATGTCTGCTCTTTCGCTTTCAGGTACAATTACTCTGTGGCTTTTGAAGACAAGTCCGTTGTGGACTGACAGTTCCTCCCTGAAAGGAAAGTAATCTTGTAACTGTAATGAAAGTTGTTGTTTCTCCTCTGGCCAGCCTTGTAGAATGACAGCTTTCAGGGTTTTCATGGTTGCATCTTCCTGAGTTGCTTGCTGCAGACTGTTCAGTCTCTCTTGGCTGATGGCCAGTTCTTGTAACGAGTCTGTTTTCTCCAGGTCTGTGAGGAAAACGGCTTTCTTGTGAGTGACTTGCTGTTCCGCTTTTCCACAGACTGCTCTGCTGAGGGTGTCAGCCAGATGCATCTCAGATCCACGCTTGTACACTACCGTGTACCTGAACTTCTGAGTTCTGAGTAGCATCCTCTGAATCCTCTTAGGTGCTGAGAGCAGGCTCTTCTTGTGAATGGTCTCTAGTGGTTTGTGGTCGGTCTCCACCTGGATGTCTCTTCCATAGACGTATCTCTCAAACCTTTCCAGACCGAAGAGTATTGCCAACATCTCCTTTTCTATTTGAGCATAGCTTTTTTCTGTCTCGGTCAAGGCTCGTGATGCGTACTGAATCGGTTGACCATCCTGCATGAGACAAGCTCCAAGTCCGAACTGTGAAGCATCACACTGAAGGGTGGTTGTACGCTTTCCTGAAGAGTCAAAGTAGCGAAGTACCGGTGGCTCAGAGAGTATCTTCTTCACTTTCTTCAGGGCTTCTCCGTGGACGTCTTCATCCCATCTGAAGTGGACGTCTTTTTTTTTACCAGTTCTCTGAGTAGTGCTGCTGCCTCAGACAGGTTTGGTGCAAATTTCTGAAGGTATCCGACTACACCGAGTAGTCTCTGTACAGCTGCTTTGTCTTCTGGCACTGGGAGTTGTTGGACAGCGTCCAATTTCTTTGGGTCGGCTTTCAAGCCTTCTCTTGAGAAGATGTGTCCCAAATATGATATCTCTGTTCGTTTCATCTCAACCTTCTCCTTGTTGAGTTTGATTCCAGTCTCTCGGCATCGTTGTAGCAAACGGTTCAGGTTGGTATCATGAACGTGTGCTCCTGCTTCGTCGGTTGGTCCTCTGCCAAAAACAAAGATGTCATCATGAACCGCCACCACGCCTGGCAGTCCTGCCAGAGCGATGTCAATCCTCCTCTGGAATTCTTCTGGGGCTGGTGAAATACCAAAGGGCATTCGTTTCCATCGGTATTTGCCAAAAGGCGTCTCAAATGTTGTTAGGTAGCTGTTGTCTTCGTCCAGTTCAACGTGCCAAAACCCGTTTTTCGCGTCCAGGTGTGTGAAGTATTTTGCATCTTTGAGGAGAGGCAGTACGTCATCAATGGTTGGCATGGGGTACTCGTTTCTCCTGAGGGCTTTGTTCAGTGGCTTAGGGTCGATGCACAGTCTGACTTTCCCATTGCTCTTTGTTGTTACGACCAAACTGCTTATCCACTCTGTTGGCGTGTCTACTTTAGTGACCACGTCCAGTTTTTTCAACCTCTTCAGCTCGTCCTTCACTTTCTCTTGCACTGCTATCGGCCACTTTCTGCAAGGCATCTTCACTGGAGCAATACTGGGGTCTGTTTCTAGGTGTAATTTCCCTTCTAGTTTTCCTTCTTCTTCAAAGACATCGTTGTACTTTGTGAGCATATCTTTTGCATTTTCCTCCTCTTTCTGATTCGCCGCTATCGTTGCAATGTTCTCTTCATTGATCGTCAACAATTGCATGTGCTGTACAGCTTTCAGTCCCAGTACTGGCTTACAGTCCGTTTTGGTGATCGCGAAGTTGACTTTGTATTTCCTTCTGTTCTTGGGGTTTTTCACTCGCAGCACTATCTCCCCCACAGGCTTCATTTCTGTTCCGTTGAACATGACCAGCTTCTTCTTCGTCTCTTGCAGGTCAGACTTTCTTTCATCTCCTGTGACTTCTCTGTACAGGCTCTCAGACATGACGTTTGTTGTTGCACCTGTGTCAAGAAGAAATGTTACCGGCATCTCATTTATCAGCATTTTTGCTCGTATGTTTCTCTCCTTTTTTCTGGTTTTGTCTTCGATCCCAAGGATTTCATTATCGCTTTCAGCGTCAGTCTCTTCTTCTTCGAAGTGCCGAACTCTTGTTTTCTTTTGATTTTTCTTGGGTGTTCTGCAGCATGAAGCAAAGTGATTATTTCCTCCACAAGCTTTGCATTTTCTTCCAAATGCTGGACATTTCCCTTTTGCTCTTGGGTGCTTTCCACCACAATATCCGCATTTCTCTCTGTACTCTGGTTTGTTTCCTTTGCTATACTGCTTTGCTGTCTTCTTTTCTTTGAAAGCTTGGACTTCCTGCGTGTCCTGCGTTTTTCTCATCATTTGGACAGTTTGATGTTGACTTGATTCGTGCGCTCTGCACATATCAATACATGCAGTCAGTGTCAGCTGTCGCACTTCCAGTAATTTTGATCGCAGAGTCTCGTCATGTACACCCAGTACGATTTGATCTCTCAACAGTCTGTCTTCCAGTGGACCATAGTTACAGGTCTTGATCAGTCTCCGCAGTTCTGCTATAAACTGTTCGATAGATTCTCCTGCTGCTTGATGTCTGCAGTTGAATCTGAATGCTTCGTAAGTTTCATTGGTTGAACCCACACAGTATTCTTCGAATTTCTGCAGAACGGTGTCAATGTCATTTCTTTCAGCTTCATTAGCAAATGCCAATCCTTCATAGATGTCCATAGCATCCAGCCCGATGCAAGAAAGAAAAACTGCTGTTCTGTATGTTGAGTCTTCTTCTGTCTGTGTTGTCACAATTTCATAGCTGTCCCAAAGCCTCTTGAATTTCCTCCAGCTGCTCTGCAGGTTTCCTCCATTCACATCAAGTTTAGGAGGCAAGGGAATCTTGGCATGTCGTCGACTGGCTCTTCTCTCTTCTTGTTCATCTTCCATGGTTGAACTTTAGTCTTCAATATTCTGGATTTTTGTTGGAGTTCGTATTCACGATTCTGACACCATGTTTCGTTCTTTCTACAGCCAACTCGGAAGACAGGGCAATGCTTCTACGTCTTTACTCGTCATGTCTGATTCTCAGCTGACTACAGTATATATACATATCACAGTGAACAGCAATCAGTTATCATTTAAACGAATACCATGCCGTGCTGTTATCCGCACGCTGTTTACTGTTAACACACGTCACACTTATCATGGCAAGTGCTATAACTATGAACTTGCACTTAAACACTGTCTTACGTTGAGGTCTGGAATTTCTGCCTGACTTTCCAAGGGCTGGTTGGTTCTTTTGTCAGAGCCATGGACTAAAAATCTGACATTTCGAGTTCAATCCCAGCCTGCAACATCCAAAGCTGATCTGTTCGCTGTTCACTCTTAATGTTTCCATCATTCTGGTGGTGTCAGTTTACTGTTTGATAGGTCCACTGGCCTGTTGGCTGTCCATCTTAATGTTTCCATCATTCTGGTGGTGTCAGCTTACTGTTTGATAGGTCCACTGGCCTGTTGGCTGTCCATCTTAATGTTTCCATCATTGTGGTGGTGTCAGCTTAGTGTTTGATAGGTCCACTGGTCTGTTGGCTGCCCGTATTAATGTGTCCATCATTCTGGTGGTGTCAGCTTAGTGTTTGATAGGTCCACTGGCCTGTTGGCTGTCCATCTTAATGTTTCCATCATTCTGGTGGTGTCAGCTTAGTGTTTCATAGGTCCACTGGCCTGTTGGCTGTCCATCTTAATGTTTCCATCATTCTGGTGGTGTCAGTTTACTGTTTGATAGGTCCACTGGCCTGTTGGCTGTCCATCTTAATGTTTCCATCATTGTGGTGGTGTCAGCTTACTGTTTGATAGGTCCACTGGCCTGTTGGCTGTCCATCTTAATGTTTCCATCATTGTGGTGGTGTCAGCTTACTGTTTGATAGGTCCACTGGCCTGTTGGCTGCCCGTGTTAATGTGTCCATCATTCTGGTGGTGTCAGCTTAGTGTTTCATAGGTCCACTGGCCTGCTGGCTGCCCATCTCAATGTGTCCATCATTCTGGTGGTGTCAGCTTACTGTTTCATAGGTCCCTCTGCCCTCCTCCCTATTCCATGACCTAGTCAACGCATAGGGTTTTGCGCAGGCTCAAGGAGTACGTCAGATAATTGCTGGAAGATATGTGAGGAGCCCATGTGGAATTGTCCTAGTGCCATGAAGACTTCTAGAACAAAAACCAAACTCATGACTTGGAGTACGGAGTCTGTTCTGTTCAGGAAGGATTCATCACATTCGGACAATTTCATATGCGCTCTACCAAAATGTACCAGCAATTATGCAGACTCCTGTAGCCTACGCAAGTCTTGAAATGGGGAGCGGGGGGGGGGGGGCGGGGTGGGTGGGGCAAGGACCTATGAAACATGAAGCTGACACCACCATCAGAATGATGGAAATATTACGATGGACATCAAACAGACCAGTTTTTGATGTTGTGGACTGGGATTGAACTTGAGATACCAGATCTTGTGTCCATAAAATGGGTTCTGTGTACATTGTTACATTCAGTCATAAAGGCATGAAATGATAGATGGAGACACCACCTTAATACAGATTTCAGCCGCCAAACTATAAAATGATAGATGGAAACACCATCTTAATACGGATTTCAGCTGCCAAAATGATAGATGGAGACACCACCTTAACACGGATTTCAGCTGCCAACCATTATGGCCGCCAGCCACTGTGGTGTAATGTTTAACACAATAAACTGACAACAGAAAGGTTGCAGGTGTGAATCCCATCAGTTCAAATCGTTGTGGGATTTTTTTGGCCTCAACCGTTAACTACCTGGAGCTGAATATGCTGTGGGTTCCCTTGGAAGTCTGCAAGTGTTACCAGACAGTGGAGCCTCTTATATTTCAAGAAATCGTCATTAATTAATAACGTGTTTCAGTTGCCGACCAACGTCGCAGGTGTTTGTATCTCTCGGGCTTGGCTGATGCCAGGATATATCATGAAGTGAATGTCTTGAGTACAGCCTGTTTATGCGATCTCAGTCCGAAATAGGACGCAGTAACATTGTCATTATCATCTCATTGCATGGAACATCGTAGCATTTAAGAAGTGTACAAATTCTGTGGCAGTGTATAGCCTGATCTCATGGTGAACTGAGTTTCGGTTTCTTCTGTTGCTTATAATGTCTAAGGTCAGATAAATTCATATGCCTTTGGAACTATGATTCGTCGGGAACGTTGTTGGATACTATAATTACAATATAATAATTAATAATTACAATATTTATATAGCGCAAAATCTTGATAAAATCAAATCTAAGCGCTGAAGCAGACACACACGCAAGCACGCACGCACGCACGCATACACACGCACGCACACACACACACACACACACACACACACACACACACACACACACACACACACACACACACGCATGGCTATAAATGGGGAGAAAGAATAAAAGCAATAAAAGCAAGAATAAAAGCAATGGAAAATTATAGAGAGCATAGCATATACAATTATATATTATAACCATGTGATTCCCTCCGAGCGGAGACAGGCTGCAGAGGGGGGGGGGGGGGGGTTGAGTGAGGTTAGGATTTTATGCGGAGGAGAAAAGGTGAGTTTTGAGAGCGGACTTGAAGGAGACAAAAATAGGTTGCTGACGGACTGAGAGAGGAAGTTTGTTCCAGGAGAGTGGACCAGAAACAGAGAAGGCTCGTGGACCAGAAACAGAGAAGGCTCGTGGACCATAGGTATTGAGCTTAGTGCGTGGAAAGCGAAAAGTCAGAGGATCAGAGGCAGAGCGGAGGGTACGTGAGGGAACATAGATCTCAAATAGGCTTGACAGGTAATCAGGGGCTGCGTTATTGAGGCTTTTGTAGCACATGGTGTCTAGTTTGTACTGTATGCGCTTTGATACAGGGAGCCAGTGAAGTTGTGCCAGGAGAAGGCACACGGATACTGATAATGATATTTTTTTGTCCAATGGTACAAGGTATCTGCTAAAAGCCATTTTTCGAATCTGCCATTGTTTGCATGCTAAGGGTATTCATGTTTCCGTAAGCCAGCCACTGACATGACTTACGGGATCTTTAACGTGTATAGTTGCATGCGTATATACACAGGAAGGGGGTTTAGGCACTGGCAGCTGGGAGATTGGAAGAGATCTTCATCCCTTACCCACCAGGCGGAGATGTCCAGGCGGATCGAACCTAGGACTTCCTGAATGCAAATCCAACGTTTGTCCACTTGACTACCCCACCCTGAGAGGACGTGGTGGGGGTTTAATTAATTATGGGATGGCTTATGCAGTCTGATTCCACTGAACGTTACTGTTTGGAAAACATTGACAGAATGGTTGAGACGTTCGCCTGCGAAAAACTAAACTCGAGGTTCCAGGGTTCGCTCCCCGTACTAGTCACGACTTTTCTCCTCAGTTTGATCGGAAAATCGAACTAAACGTCTAATCCTTCGGAAGGGGACGAAAAACGAATCGGACCCGTGTGCCTTCTGGCTGCGCACGCTAAAGATCACACGGCAGTTGAAAATCGTGAAGAGCAGGGCATTGCCCGGCTGCCTTGGTATAAAACAGAGATAGGTTGATTTCCCAGGTCACCACCCCTTGAAGACCAATTGGCCTTCTTGCTTTACTGAAGTCTTGGTAAAAAAAAAGTGAATATGAATATGAATTTGAAGCGAGGGACAGGGGATGGGCGCCACCCGCGCGGTGCTGGCCCCGGGAAAAGTTGAGCTCTCTGCCACCTCACTCCCCAACGATCCCAGGGTTATGGAACTATCTAGGTAGGACCTCAGTACGTAGCCAGCTCATGGGTTTATGTGCAGGCTTAAGGTTTGTGCCGTGATCATTCTGGATCTTCTTCATCACATGGCACCTGTGACGTTAGTGCATAAGGAATTCATTCCGAACGCGGAGACGTTGTCTTGAGAAACTGAAACTGAAACTGAAACATACTGTTACTAGTAGAGAAGCTGTGAACAGGTAACACAAGTGTCTTGTGTATGCTACGAGCATATCAGAACAGGTACTACTGAACTCGGTCACAATGACCCGGTAGTCTCCTGGTGGATGGATGGCTCCACGGGGGTTAGACATCACCACTTGTATGGACTTCCAGGCAACGGGATTTGGACAGAATGGACTTACACTGGTGGTGTGCTGAAGAATCTAAATGAGTGTAATGAAGGCAACACCACTGAAACCATGCTGAAGATGGGACAACCCTTCCTATCCACCATCATCCTCAATGAACGTTAATACCTTGAAGCCTGTCGGACACCAGTCCACAAACTGGATGTTGCGTCTGGTTTTCACTGAAGCGATGGCGGAGTTGACGTCCTTGGGCACCACATCACCACGGTACAACAAGCAGCAGGCCATGTACTTGCCGTGACGGGGGTCACACTTCACCATCTGGTTGGCGGGCTCGAAGCAGGCGTTGGTGATCTCGGCCACGGTGAGCTGCTCGTGGTAGGCCTTCTCTGAAGACACAACAGGGGCGTAGGTAGCCAGAGGAAAGTGGATGCGAGGATAGGGCACCAGGTTGGTCTGGAACTCTGTCATGTCGACGTTGATGGCGCCGTCGAAGCGCAGGGAGGCGGTGATGGA
>CM060315.1:3591850-3601850 GCA_030674185.1 Monoplex corrugatus | reverse complement strand
CTACACTACACTACACTACACTACACTACACTACATGTACACTACACTACACTACACTACACTACATGTACACTACATGTACACTACACTATATGTACACTACACGACATTACACTACACAACTACACTACACTGCACTGCACTGCACTACACTGCGCTGCACTACACTGCACTACACTACACTACGCACATGCACACACGTACATAGACACATGTGTACACACACACACGCACACACACATACACACACACACACACACACACATACACACACACATGTACACACACACACACACATACACACACACACACATACACACACACACACACATACACATACACACACACTCACACACAACAGAACTAACCGATGACTGTAGGTTCCAGATCCACAAGAACAGCGCGTGGCACGTGCTTGCCGGAAGCAGTCTCAAAGAAGAAGGTGCTGAAGGCATCATCCACGTGCTCCGACTTCTTGTCCTCCGGGATCTGGCCGTTGGGCTGGATGCCATGCTCCAGACAGTACAACTCCCAGCAGGAGTTCCCCATCTGCACTCCCGCCTGGCCCAGGTGAACCGAGATACACTCCCTCTGTGATACAAACACCATCACACCAGTATACTCTGTGATACAGACATCATCACACCAGTACACTCTGTGATACAGACATCATCACACCAGTACACTCTGTGATACAGACATCATCACACCAGTACACTCTGTGATACAGACTTCATCACACCAGTACACTCTGTGATACACACATCATCACACCAGTACACTCTGTGGTACAGAAATCATCACACCAGTACACACTGTGATACAGACATCATCACACCAGTACACTCTGTGATACAGACATCATCACACCAGTACATGCTCTCTCCTTTTTCACTTCGTATTTATCAAACAGAAAACAAACTGTTCTCATCAATGGCACTTACTCTCAACCTGCATACCTGACCTGTGGTGTTCCACAAGGATCTGTCCTTGGCCCTGTTCTTTTCACTCTTTATACCTCCCCCCTGTCCACCATCATCAACTCCCACTCTATAAAACACCACTTCTATGCTGATGACACCCAACTTCAAGACAGTGACTCACCTGATAATATACAGCGCCTGTTGACTCGCACCACTGAGTGTTACTCGGACATTAAGAACTGGATGACACACAATAGACTTCAGCTTAATGACGACAAGACAGAAGCTATCCTCATTGGCACCCGTCAGAAACTTTCCCAGCTGCCTCCTCTTTCTCTCCCATTATGTAACACATCAGTCCCAATTTCTGATTCAGCTAAAAACCTTGGTGTCTGCATTGACTCTACCCTCTCCATGAACAACTTTGTTTCTCAAACTGCCAGATCTTGCTACTATCATCTCCATCATATAAGCCTGATCAGGAAGTATCTCTCTGTCGAAACAACTGCAAAACTCGTTCTCTCCTTCATAATGTCTCGCATTGACTATTGCAATTCACTCCTGTCTGGTCTTCCTGCCTCCACCATTCACATCCTACAGCGCATTCAAAACAATGCTGTACGCCTTGTACTCAAAAAGAAAAAAGCTGACCACATATCTCCTTTCCTGGCACAACTTCACTGGCTCCCTGTATCAAAGCGCATACAATACAAACTAGACACCATGTGCTACAAAAGCCTAATAACGCAGCCCCGATTACCTGTCAAGCCTACTTGAGATCTATGTTCCCTCACGTACCCTCCGCTCTGCCTCCGATCCTCTGACTTTTCGCTTTCCACGCACTAAGCTCAATACCTATGGTCCACGAGCCTTCTCTGTTTCTGGTCCACTCTCCTGGAACAAACTTCCTCTCTCAGTCCGTCAGCAACCTACTTTTGTCTCCTTCAAGTCCGCTCTCAAAACCCACCTTTTCTCCTCTGCATAAAATCCTAACCTCACTCAACCCCCCCTCCCCCCTCTGCAGCCTGTCTCCGCTCGGAGGGGAATCACATGGTTATAATGTATAATTGTATAGGCTATGCTCTCTATAATTTTCCATTGCTTTTATTCTTGCTTTTATTGCTTTTATTGCTTTTATTCTTTCTCCCCATTTATAGCCATGCGTGTGTGTGTGTGTGTGTGTGTGTGTGCGTGTGTGTGTGTGCGTGCGTGCGTGCGTGCGTGTGTGTCTGCTTCAGCGCTTAGATTTGATTTGATTTTATCAAGATTTTGCGCTATATAAATATTGTAATTATTAATTAATTATAATTATTATTATCAGTAGTAGTACACTCTGTGATACAGACATCATCACAACAGTACACACTGTGATACAGACATCACACCAGTACACTATGTGATACAGACATCATCACACCAGTACACTCTGTGATACAGACACCATCACACCAGTACACTGTGATACAGACATCATCACACCAGTACACTCTGTGATACAGACATCACACCAGTACACTCTGTCATACAGACACCATCACACACCAGTACACTGTGATACAGACATCATCACACCAGTACACTCTGTGATACAGACACCATCACACCAGTACACTGTGATACAGACACCATCACACCAGTACACTGTGATACAGACATCATCACACCAGTACACTCTGTGATACAGACACCATCACACACCAGTACACTGTGATACAGACATCATCACACCAGTACACTCTGTGATACAGACATCATCACACCAGTACACTCTGTGATACAGACATCACACCAGTACACTCTGTGATACAGACATCACACCAGTACACTGTGATACAGACATCACCACACCAGTACACTCTGTGATACAGACACCATCACACCAGTACACTCTGTGATACAGACACCATCACACACCAGTACACTGTGATACAGACATCATCACACCAGTACACTAGGTTTGAGAGCAGTACAGGGTATGAATCTCATCACAGTCAACGAAGAGAATATAGCTATAGTGACCACAGAAGAAGGTAATAGTATTTTGGATCAATACAAGGACGTTTTTGATGGAGAAGTTGGTCAGTTTGAAAGAAAATTCCATCTTCAGATAGACAAAGAGACAACTCCAGTCAAAATGACCTGCAGAAAATGGCCACTCTCGGTGAAGAAAAAAGTGAAAGATGAACTGAAAAGATTGGAAAAGTTGGAAGTTGTCAGCAAAGTGGATACTCCAACAGACTGGATCAGGAGTCTAGTGGTAGCAATGAAAACCAATGGGAAGATAAGGCTGTGCATCGATCCTAAACCTTTGAACAAAGCGCTCAAAAGAAATGAATATCCGACCCCAACACTGGATGATGTTCTTCCGAAACTAAAAAAAAGCCAAGTACTTTTCACACTTTGACTTGAAGAATGGGTTTTGGCATGTTGAACTAGACGAGGAAAGTAGCTACTTAACAACATTTGAAACCCCATTTGGAAAATACAAATGGAACAAAATGCCATTTGGAATATCTGTGGCACCAGAAGAATTCCAGAGAAGGCTTGAGCAAGAACTAGCTGATCTACCAGGCGTAGTAGCTGTCCATGATGATATCATCCTTTGGGGAGAAGGTGATTCTGATGAAGAAGAAGGACAGAACCATGATGAGCGTGTGAAGATACTGCTACAAAGATGTCGTGAAAAAGGAACAAAGCTGAACAAAGATAAAGTTGAACTAAAGAAAACGGAAGTCACTTATCTTGGGCATATTCTTACAAGAGAAGGACTTAAACCGTGTGTATGTGTGTGTGTGTATGTGTGTGTGTGTGTGTGTGTGTGTGTGTATGTGTGTGTGTGTGTGTATGTGTGTGTGTGTGTGTGTGTGTGTGTGTGTGTGTGTGTGTGTGTGTGTGTGTGTGTGTGTATGTGTGTAAGAAGGACTTAAACCAGATCCACAAAAGATTGCTGCAGTTCAACAGCTACCAACTCCAGAATCAAAGCACGATGTGCAAAGATTACTGGGAGTTGTGGGCTATCTCAGTGCAAAGATTACTGGGAGTTGTGGGCTATCTCCAAAAGTTTGCCCCACATCTATCCGAAGAAGCAGCCCCGATGAGAGAACTGCTAAAAAAGAAATTCATTTCAAATGGGATCCTGATGTGCATGGCAAGTCACTAGAAAAAGTGAAAAACACTCTGTCCAAACCACCTGTTCTGTCCAAACCACCTGTTCTGTCCAAACCACCTGTTCTGTCCAAACCACATGTTCTGCGCTACTTTGATCAAACTGAAAAGACTAAAATCACTCTTCAGTGTGATGCATCAGCCTATGGCTTAGGCGCTTGCCTTATGCAGAATGGTCAACCAATACAATATGCATCTCGAGCGTTGTCTGAAACTGAAAAAAAATATGCACAAATTGAAAAAGAAATGTTGGCGATAGATTTCGGTCTTGATAGATTTGAAAGATATGTGTTTGGACACAAAGTAATTGTGGAGTCTGACCACAAACCATTGGAAGTGATCACAAAAAGAGTGTACTTTCAGCTCCAAAGAGAATTCAAAGAATGCTGCTACACAACCAGAAGTATGACTACGAGGTGGTTTACAAAAAGGGAACTGAGATGTATCTGGCAGACACACTTAGCAGAGCTGTAGTTGGGAAACCTGAAGAACAAATGAGTCACACAGAACTGATATTCTGCACAGATCTTGAGAACATGGATATCACACAAGAGCTATCAGTCTGTGAGACAACCATGTCCAACCTGCAAAAAGTAACAAAGACAGATGAAAATATGAACCTGTTAATGAAAATCATTCTGGAGGGATGGCCGGAAGAAAAGAAAACTCTATCAGAAAACATGCAAACATTTTTCCCGTTCCGGGATGAACTGTCTGTACAAAACGGTGTGATTTTCAAGGCAGACAAAGTAGTTGTGCCCAAAGAAATGAGACACCACTTCTTAAAGAAAATGCATGCAAGTCATGCTGGTATTCAGGGATGTATCAGACGCGGAAGAGAAGTTGCATATTGGCCTGGAATGAATTATGATATTGAGAGTTTTGTCAAAGATTGCCAAACATGCCAAGAGTTTAGCCAGAGTCAACAAAAAGAACCACTCATCAGCAGTGAAATACCGGAGTTGCCATGGCAGTATCTGGGTGCTGATTTGTTTGAATACAAAAAGAAAAACTATTTGATTGTGGTTGACTACTACTCTGATTTCTTTGAATTTGATGTTCTCAATGCCAAAGACGGTGAAGAAATCATCAAGAAGATGAAGGTCCATTTTGCAAGACATGGACTTCCAGAGAGACTGATAACAGATAAATGGCCACCATTCAACTCTAAGGAATTTCAAATATTTTCTCAGATTTATGGTTTCGAACACGTGACAAGTTCGCCCCATTATCCACAGTCAAATGGTAAAGCTGAAAATGCAGTAAAAATCATGAAGAACATGATACAGAAATGTCACCAAAGTGGTGAGGATGGATATTTAGCCTTGTTGGAGTTGCGAAATACTCCATCAGAATTACTGGGAAGTTCACCTGCACAGAGATTGTTTTCGAGAAGAACAAGAACACAGCTGTCTACAACCAGATCCATGTTGAAGCCTGCAGTGAAAGAAGTGACAATGACAAATACAAACCAGTAACTCAGCCACCGCAAGGCAACTATTGCAATTCACTCCTGTCCGGTCTTCCTGCCTCCACCATTCACATCCTACAGCGCATTCAAAACAATGCTGTACGCTTTGTACTCAAAAAGAAAAAAGCTGACCACATATCTCCTTTCCTGGCACAACTTCACTGGCTCCCTTGTATCAAAGCGCATACAGTACAAACTAGACACCATGTGCTACAAAAGCCTCAATAACGCAGCCCCCGATTACCTGTCAAGCCTACTTGAGATCTATGTTCCCTCACGTACCCTCCGCTCTGCTCCGATCCTCTGACTTTTTGCTTTCCACGCACTAAGCTCAATACCTATGGTCCACGAGCCTTCTCTGTTTCTGGTCCACTCTCCTGGAACAAACTTCCTCTCTCAGTCCGTCAGCAGCCTACTTTTGTCTCCTTCAAGTCCTCTCTCAAAACTCACCTTTTCTCCTCTGCATAAAATCCTGACCTCACTCAATCCCCTCTGCAGCCTGTCTCCAGTCGGAGGGGAATCACATTGCAATATATAATTGTATATAATATGCTCTCTATAATTTTCCATTGCTTTTATTCTTTCTCCCCATTTATAACCGTGTGGTGTGTGTGTGTGTGTGTGTGTGTGTGTGTGTGTGTGTGTGTGTGTGTGAGTGCGTGTGTGAGTGGTGTGGTGCTGCGTGCGTGCAGTGCGTGCGTGTGTGTGCGTGCGTGCGTGTGTGTGTGTGTGTCTGTTTCAGCGCTTAGATTTGATTTTATCAAGATTTTGCGCTATATAAATATTGTAATTATATTATTATTATTATTATTAACAAAAGAACAGTAGCTTTCTACCCTACCAACAGAACGACCCATTTGTTTTCATCAAACATTAAGAACAGATTAAATGATGCAGATAGCGAACAGTCCAAGCAGAAGATTAACAGACCTTACAGACAGCTTACTCCAGGAGCGGATGTTACAAGGAACAGAGAAGCAGAAAATTCAAATACCAGTAGTTTAAGAAATGATCAAGGAATGATGCCAAAACCAGTTGGAGCGCAAGCTGAATGGCAAAAGGAACAGGAACCAAACAGGAACTCATCTCTTGATCAAGAGGAACAAACACCACCTCAACATTCGGATCAAAGACGTACTCGATGTGGTCGCAGTGTAAAAACGCCTGCCTACCTGAATGACTACGTTTAAATGAGAAGATTCAAAACAAGTTGAATTTGAAATTCAATGCAATTGAAACTTACTTGTGTTTTGTTGTGTTAGGTAGGCCTATAATTCAGCAAAGTAAAAAAAAAATTTTGTTGTTGTGTTAATATAATCCAGCAATGCTAAATTTAATTGTTTGTTTTTTTATTATTAGTTTTTTTTTTTAAAGATTAATTTATTTGTTTGTAAAGACAGGGATATGTGACGTATTTAGATTTCGTCTGCTTGTGAAAACTGATAAAGAGTGACTTCCCTTTGGAATGGCCGATGTAAACAAGCCAACGACTTTGAGCAACCTTTTGGATTCCCAAAGACTAAACGACTCTTTCATGGAACAAACCATGACACACCAAAGAAAACACGTTATACTATGTAGGGCCTCAGGACCCGGCCAGCTCATGGGTTTATGTGCAGGTTTAAAGCTTGTGACATGATCACCATACACATGGCACCTGTGACGTTAGTGCATATGGAATTCGTTCCGAGCGCGGACACGTCATCTTAAGAAACTGAAACTTGAAACTGAAACGAAGTCTGTCCTGTCACTGCTGACAGTGAGATGAAGGCAGTCTTCCTCCCCATAATACAAAATGACCGATAAATGACTGGTTTAGTGTTCATCAAATCGCCAAATGGCTCCACTATCCAGCTTCACTGCTTCTCTAGCAAATCTTCTTTTTCTCCTTAACACCGTGAAGAGTCACTGGAGCGCCACGCTAAAGACCTGTTCACCGGATTAGATGAAAGGTGAACTGCGTTATCTCCCATTCCTCACGAAAACGGAACAAACTGACAGTATGACTATATTCATAAAATGACGGAAAAAACAAAGCAAAACAACATAAAAAAACATTCACACACACACACACACACACACACACACACACACACACACACACACACACACACACACACACACACACACACACACACAAAGAGAATCAGAACGCGTATTTGATATAAGAAAACAAGATAGGTGTACATTTTCGACCAACTGGCTTTTGTCAAGCTTATACAGAAAGAAAAACAAAACAAAACAAACAAAACAAAACAAAACGCACAACACTTAGCACACAAGACAGTAGACAATTTTCCGAACACAGCGTCTAGGCTGGGGAAAATGGCCAGTAATTTAACAACATTCATCCCATTTTGTCTATTTCTGTTTTGTGTTTTTCTGGTTCGTGTTTGGTTGAACGCTGGCAGTCAATCAGAGTCAGATTTGATAAAATGACGTCAGCAAACATACATCATAAATGTGATTACGTCACTCACAACACATCCCAAATGCACATATTCCATCAAAGGCGTTACGCAGTCGCTGCAATCAACAGCACTGATGGGTAAAAGTCAGCAGACGAGAAATATCACAAGAAAACGATATAGGTCTATATGATATGTAGTTTGAATTTTGACGATAGACAAAGGCAAACTTTAAGAAAAGTAGCCATCGGTAACGAATGGACAAAACGTCTAACAGAAGCGATATTATCAATAAAAAAATTGTATAAAAAGGAGAGAGATGGAATTAACAATCACTCACAAGAATAAATATTCTTACCATGATTGTAAGGTAGGCCGATGAGGAAGCTGCAGCAGACAAGCAGAGGTTTTTGAGGGAGGAGATGGTAATCGAACTCCCGGCGATGGTAGACCTACTGCCTTCGGTACTCCTGAAACTGCTTTTTGTGCTGTGTCTGGTTTCCTTGGTTACCGGAACGATGTTGACCCATATTGACCAATGGCGTTACGATATTTTGATGACGATATCGAAAAGATATTTACGTCATAATATTACATTTACGTTGGAAATTTACGTCGAGTGTTTGAGGTAGGGGGGAAAGGGGGAGGGGGGGTGAGGAAGAAAAAAATAAAGAAAAGGACATGACTTTATCTAAATACAACAAATGTACTACACTCATCATAAGAAATATACACAAAATAACAACGAACAACCCTGCTATTTCGGACACAGAGAAAGGTGGATATTTCTGATGAAGAGGCCATGGAACCAGAAAAACGTGAAAACGGAAACAAAACGCGTATTTGATAAAACAAGAGAAGACAGGCGCAAAACTTCGGCCAACTGGCCTTTCTCAAGGGAAAGGAAAAAACAACAATAAAAATAGTCAAACAATAAATATAAAAATAAGGAGAAAAGAACAAAACTTTTTTCTCTTAGTTTTTGTGTTTCATGTTTACGTTCATTTAATTTACGCCATTAATTACGCTATTAATGCCATATACGTCCTAAGAACTATCATAGAGAGGTAATTGAGATGAATAAGGATTTGTATTTATGCTTTGTTTACTTACCAAGGACTTTCGATCGGGTAAAACATGAAGAATTGATCAACCAACTGGAGAACTCAATATTGATGGAAAAGTTCTACGAATAATCAGAAATATGTATGGGAACAAACAGCTGCAATGAGAATAGAAAACGATATAAGCTCTTTCCAAAACATCAAAAGAGGAGTCAGACAGGGTTGTGTTTTGTCACCAGATCTGTTTTCACTTTACAGCAAAAACATCAAGAAACCTAGAAGAAGACCCTGAATTAAAGGTTGGAGGGAAAATGATAAACAACATTCGATACGCAGATGACACCGTGCTAATTGCAGAAAATGAAAGGGACCTACAAAACCTTGTGAATATACTAGAAATAGAAAGCAAAGGTAAGGGGTTGGAACTAATACAGCAGGAAGACTGAAGTCATGGTGATCAGTAAAAACATGAAATCCCCTCATGCAAAATAACAGTAAATGGCACAACCTTGACACAGGTTAATAAGTTCAAATACCTGGGAACGATCATGTCATCAGACGGCAGACTGCACATCGGAAATAGCCGGCAGAATCGGCCAAGCCAAAACAGCATTTAAGAAGATGACAAGCATTCTCACCAAGAAACGCCTATCAATTAACATCAGGAAGAGAGTTCTTGAATGTTATATAGAACCAATACTGTTGTACGGATGTGAGGCGTGGACAGTCAACAAGCAAAGTCAGAGCAAGATTGAGGCAGCCGAGATGTGGTTTCTAAGAAGAATGTTGAGAGTTCCATGGACAGCAAAAAAAACAAACGAGACAGTCTTGATGGAGGCAGACACAATAGATCACTCATAAGGAAGATTAGGAAAAGACAGGCAACATTTATAGGCCATTTTATGAGGAAAGGGGATTTGGAGCACCTGGTCACAACGGGAAAGCTGGAGGGAAAGAGAGCACCAGGTA
>CM060315.1:3574350-3586850 GCA_030674185.1 Monoplex corrugatus | reverse complement strand
TTACATAGAGTTAGTGTATCTATGTTACTTTGACATAGAGTTAGTGTATCTATGTTACTTTGACATTGTTACTGTATCTTAGTTACTTTGACATAGTGTTACTGTATCTATTTTTGACATAGTGTTACTGTATCTATGTTACTTTGAATAGTGTTACTGTATCTGTTACTTTGACATAGTGTTACTGTATCTATGTTCTTTGACATAGTGTTACTGTACTTTACTTGACATAGTGTTACTTATCTATTGTACTTTGACATAGTGTTATGTATCTATGTTACTTTGACATAGAGTTAGTGTATCTATGTTACTTTGACATAGTGTTACTGTATCTTAGTTACTTTGACATATGTTATGTATCTATGTTACTTTGACATAGTGTTACTGTATCTATGTTCTTTGACATGAGTGTGTACTGTATCATTCTTACATATTTACTTCTATATTTGACTATGTTACTGTTCTATGTTACTTTGAATAGTGTTCTGTATTATGTCTTTGACATATGTTACTGTATTTGTTCTTTGACATAGTGTTATGTATCTATGTTCTTTGACATAGTGTTCGTATCTTGTTACTTTGACTGGTTACTGTATCTTGTTTTTGACAAGGTACTGTATGTTTCTTGAATAGTGTTACTGATCTATGTTACTTTGACTAGTGTTATGTATCTATGTACTTGACTAGGTTATGATCTATGTTCTTTGACATAGTGTTACGTATCTTGTTTCTTTGACATAGTGTTACTGTATCTTGTTACTTTGACATAGTGTTACTGTATCTGTTACTTTGACATAGTGTTACTGTATCTATGTTCTTTGACATAGTGTTAGTATCTATGTTACTTTGACATAGTGTTACTGTATCTATGTTACTTTGACATAGTGTTACTGTATCTATGTTCTTTGACATAGTGTTACTGTATCTTGTTCTTTGACATAGTGTTACTGTATCTATGTTCTTTGACATAGTGTTACTGTATCTTTTCTTTGAATAGGTTATGTATCTATGTTACTTTGACATAGTGTTACTGTATCTATGTTCTTTGACATAGTGTTACTGTATCTATGTTTCTTTGACATAGTGTTACTGTATCTATGTTACTTTGACATAGTGTTCTGTATCTGTGTTACTTTGACATAGTGTTACTGTATCTATGTTCTTTGACATAGTGTTACGGTATCTATGTTACTTTGACATAGTGTTACTGTATCTATGTTCTTTGACATAGTGTTACTGTATCTATGTTTCTTTGACATAGTGTTACTGTATCTGTGTTTCTTTGACATAGTGTTACTGTATCTATGTTACTTTGACATAGTGTTACTGTATCTGTTTCTTTGATATAGCGTTACTGTATCTATGTTACTTTGACATAGTGTTACTGTATCTATGTTCTTTGACATAGTGTTACTGTATCTATGTTCTTTGACATAGTGTTACTGTATCTATGTTACTTTGACATAGTGTTACTGTTCTATGTTACTTTGACATAGTGTTACTGTATCTGTGTTTCTTTGACATAGTGTTACTGTATCTTGTTTCTTTGACATAGTGTTACTGTATCTGTGTTCTTTGACATAGTGTTACTGTATCTATGTTACTTTGACATAGTGTTACTGTATCTATGTTCTTTGACATAGTGTTACTGTATCTATGTTTGACATAGCGTTACTGTATCTATGTTACTAGTGTTACTTATCTATGTTTGACATAGGTTACTGTATCTATGTTACTTTGACATAGTGTTACTGTATCTATGTTACTTTGACTAGTGTTTACGTTCTATGTTGACTGGTATTCTATGTTACTTTGACATAGTGTTACTTGTTATTTATGTTTCTTTACATATGTGTTCTTATGTATGTTTACTTTGACATAGTGTTACTGTATTAGTTTTACTTTGACATGTGTTACTGTATCTATGTTACTGTTTTGTTCATTTATAGTGTTACTGTATCTATGTTCTTTGACATAGTGTTACTGTATCTATTTACTCTTGACTTGTGTTACTGTATCTATGTTTTGACTAGTGTTACTGTACTATGTATTGACATAGGTTACTGTATCTATGTTTCTTTGACATTAGTGTTACTGTATCTATGCTTTGACATAGTGTTACTGTATTATGTTACTTTGACATAGTGTTACTGTATCTATGTTTCTTTGACATAGTGTTACTGATATGTTTCTTGACATAGTGTTACTGTATCATATGTTCTTTGACATAGTGTTACTGTACTTGTTTCTTTGACATAGTGTTACTGTATCTATGTTACTTTGACTAGGTTATGTATTTTGACATAGTGTTTGTATTATTTTGATAGTTTACTGTTCTATGTTCTTTGACATAGTTTACTGATTATGTTCTTGACATAGTGTTACTGTTTATGTTACTTTACTAGTGTTACTGTATCTATGTTCTTTGACATGTAGTTGTTCTTTGAATTACGTATCTATGTTACTTGACTAGTGTTACTGTATCTATGTTACTTTGACTGTGTTACTGTATCTATGTTACTTTGACTAGTGTTATGTATCTATGTTTACTTTGACATAGTGTTATGTATTTGTTCTTTGACTAGTGTTACTGTATCTATGTTACTTTGACAAGTGTTATGTATCTTGTTCTTGACATTGTTACTGTATCTTGTCTTTGACATAGTGTTACTGTATCTTGTTCTTTGACATAGTGTTACGTATCATGTCTTGCTAGTGTACTGTATCTATGTTCTTTGACTAGTGTTACTGTATCTTGTTCTTGACAAGTGTTACTGTATCTTGTTCTTTGACAATGTACTGTATCTATGTTCTTTGACAGTGTTACTGTATCTATGTTCTTTGACATAGTGTTACTGTATCTATGTTCTTTGACAATGTTACTGTATCTATGTTCTTTGACATAGTGTACTGTATCTATGTTCTTGACTAGTGTTACTGTATTATGTTACTTGACATAGTGTTCTGTATCTTGTTACTTTGAAATGTACTGTATTATGTTCTTTGACAAGTGTTACTGTATCTATGTTACTTTGACATAGTGTTACTGTTCTTGTTATTGACAAGTGTTATGTATTATGTTTGATAGTGTTCTGTATCTTGTTCTTTGACATGTGTTACTGTATCTAGTCTTTGACAGGTTCTGTCTTGTTCTTGACAAGTGTTATGTTTGTTTGAATAGTGTTACTGTATCTATGTTCTTTGATAGTGTTATGTATCTGTCTTTGACATAGTGTTACTGATCTTGTTACTTTGACATAGTGTTACTGTATCTATGTTCTTGAATAGTGTTACTGTATCTATGTTACTTTGACATGTGTTACTGTATCATGTTACTTTGACATAGTGTTACTGTATCTATGTTACTTTGACATAGTGTTACTGTATCTATGTTTTCTTTGACATAGTGTTACTGTATCTATGTTACTTTGACATAGTGTTACTGTATCTATGTTACTTTGACATAGTGTTACTGTATCTATGTTACTTTGACATAGTGTTACTGTATCTATGTTACTTTGACATAGTGTTACTGTATCTATGTTTGAATGTGTTATGTATCTATTTCTTTGACATAGTGTTACTGTATCTATGTTACTTTGACATAGTGTTACTGTATCTATGTTACTTTGACATAGTGTTACTGTATCTATGTTACTTTGACATAGTGTTACTGTATCTATGTTACTTTGACATAGTGTTACTGTATCTATGTTACTTTGACATAGTGTTACTGTATCTATGTTACTTTGACATAGTGTTACTGTATCTATGTTACTTTGACATAGTGTTACTGTATCTATGTTTCTTTGACATAGTGTTACTGTATCTATGTTTGACATAGTGTTACTGTATCTATGTTACTTTGACATAGTGTTACTGTATCTATGTTACTTTGACATAGTGTTACTGTATCTATGTTACTTTGACATAGTGTTACTGTATCTATCTTTCTTTGACATAGTGTTACTGTATCTATGTTTGACATAGTGTTACTGTATCTTTTTTACTTTGACGTAGTGTTACTGTATCTATGTTACTTTGACATAGTGTTACTGTATCTATGTTACTTTGACATAGTGTTACTATATCTATGTTACTTTGACAGAGTGTTACTGTATCTATGTTACTTTGACATAGTGTTACTGTATCTATGTTACTTTGACATAGTGTTACTTTATCTATGTTTCTTTTCATTTCATTGTTGCTGATTTCTGTGAGGAGAAGAGTGGCAGAATGGTCCAGACGTTCGCCTGCCAATAACCAAACTCGAGGTTCCAGGGTTCGTTCCCCGTAGAGGCCTCCACTTTTCTCCTCAGTTTGACCGGAAAATCGAACTGAACGTCTAGTCCTTAGGAAGGGGACGAAAAACGAGTCGGACTCGTGTGCCTTCTGGCTGCGCACGCTAAAGATCCCACGGCAGTAGAAAATCGTGAAGAGCAGGGCATTGACCAGCTGCCTTGGTATAAAACATTGGAGAGATAGGTTGATTTCTCAGTTCCCACTTCTTGAAGACCAGTTAGCTTTCTTGCCTTTCTGAAGTCTTTGCAAAAAAATGTGGATATGAGTATGAATTTGAAGAGAGGAAGAGAGGTTGTGCTCCGCCCTCGTGATGCTGGCCCCGGGAAAAGATGAGGTCTCTGTCACCTCACTACCCTACGACCCCAGGGTTATGGAACTATTTAGGTAGGACCTCAGGACCTGGCCAGCTCACGGGTTTATGTGCAGGCTTAAGGCTTGTGCCGTGATCATTCTGGATCTTCTCCATCACTTTGAACTTGTCTTGTTAGTGCATATGGAATTCGTTCCGAGTGCGGAGACGCCATCTTGAGAAACTGAAACTGATTTCTGTGTTAATAACAATAATTGTTTCATTTATTCAGTGACAGACAGGCAGACAGAGGGGAGGGAGAGAAAGAAGAATGGAAAAGAAAGACGGAAGGAAAGACAGAAAGATAGTTGATTGGCCGGTCACGTTAGTAATTACGTCCTTGAGAAGGTTTTTGCTCCGTCGTCGTAACCCTGACTTACAATCGCTGTCTGTGTCAGCTGAATGCAATGATACAATAAAGGCAGACTGACGGGAAGGACAAAGACAAAAGGGACAGAACAAAGAAACAAAGACAGACAGAATGAACGAATGATAGGAAGAAAAATGATGGGTCAATCATACCACCATTCTATCATGCACACAATCATTTTTGAATCAATCCACTCCACAGTCATGAGATTAAAGAAAGACACAAAGACAGGAAAGAAAATGGCAGTTTGATCAATTAACAATTTTTTGATACATTCTTTGTCTGTCTGTCTATCTGTCTGTCTGTCTGTCTGTCTCTCATTCTCTCTCTGTCACTTTCTCTCTCTCTCTGTCTCTCTCTCTGTGTCTCTCTGTGTCTCTCTCTCTCTCTCTCTTTCTCTCTCTCTCTCTCTCTCTCTTTCTATCTCTCTTTCTCTCTGTTTGTCTCTGTCTCTTTCTCTCTCTGTCTCTCTCTTTCTCTCTCTCTCTCATTCTCTCTCTCTCTTTCTCTCTCTCTCTCTTTCTATCTCTCTTTCTCTCTGTTTGTCTCTGTCTCTCATTCTCTCTATCTCTCCATTCTCTCTATCTCTCATTCTCTCCATCTCTCATTCTCTCCATCTCTCTCTCTCCCCCCTCCTTCTCTTGTATGTCACCAGCTACTTTTCATCGTAGCTATTGTGAGCAGCTGACAACGAACCACGTGTGAGGGGTCCTGCTGTATGGGACCCCTGGTTCTGGTCACACCCTGATGGCCAGACCCTGATGGCCAGACACTGATGGCCAGACTCTGATGGCCAGACCCTGATGGCCAGACCCTGATGGCCAGACCCTGATGGCCAGACTCTGATGGCCAGACCCTGATGGCCAGACCCAGATGGCCAGACCCTGATGGCCAGACCCAGATGGCCAGACCCTGATGGCCAGACCCAGATGGCCAGACACTGATGGCCAGACACTGATGGCCAGACACTGATGGCCAGACCCTGATGGCCAGACCCTGATGGCCAGACCCTGATGGCCAGACCCAGATGGCCAGACCCTGATGGCCAGACCCTGATGGCCAGACCCTGATGGCCAGACTCTGATGGCCAGACCCTGATGGCCAGACCCTGATGGCCAGACCCAGATGGCCAGACCCTGATGGCCAGACCCTGATGGCCAGACCCTGATGGCCAGACCCTGATGGCCAGACTCTGATGGCCAGACCCTGATGGCCAGACCCAGATGGCCAGACCCAGATGGCCAGACCCTGATGGCCAGACCCTGATGGCCAGACCCTGATGGCCAGACTCTGATGGCCAGACCCTGATGGCCAGACCCTGATGGCCAGACCCTGATGGCCAGACCCTGATGGCCAGACCCTGATGGCCAGACTCTGATGGCCATACCCTGATGGCCAGACTCTGATGGCCAGACACTGATGGCCAGACACTGATGGCCAGACCCTGATGGCCAGACCCTGATGGCCAGACCCAGATGGCCAGACCCAGATGGCCAGACCTGATGGCCAGACCCTGATGGCCAGACCCTGATGGCCAGACCCAGATGGCCAGACCCAGATGGCCAGACCCTGATGGCCAGACCCTGATGGCCAGACCTTGATGGCCAGACCTTGATGGCCAGACCAGATGGCCAGACCCTGATGGCCAGACCCTGATGGCCAGACCCTGATGGCCAGACCCAGATGGCCAGACCCTGATGGCCAGACCCTGATGGCCAGACCCTGATGGCCAGACCCTGATGGCCAGACCAGATGGCCAGACCCTGATGGCCAGACCAATAGGCAAGATGCTGAGAGCACGTGAGCCAAAAATTGTGAACGAGCCACATATCCTGGACAAACATGTGGGACAGTCAGAAACAATGTCAGGAAACAGTTTGTTAATGCAGAGGAGGAAGAAGAGATGTGTGGCGTCAACAGTGGGCTTCACATCGTCATCTTTGACGACATTGATGGCATCTGCAAGGCCAGGAGGTCTGTGACAGAGACGTCAGCAGTGCACGACGTGATGATGATGATGACTTTCCTCTGGATTTGAACAAGTTGTTTTCTTTCGGGGGCGGGGGCGGGGGGGGTGGGGGGTGGGGGGTGGGGTTAGAACACTCTGGTTGTTGAGGTGGAGTTAGAACACTCAGGTTGTTGGGGTGGGGTCAGAACACTCAGGTTGTTGAGGTGGAGTTAGAACACTCACGTTGTTGAGGTGGGGTTAGAACACTCAGGTTGTTGAGGTGGAGTTAGAACACTCACATTGTTGAGGTGGGTTAGAACACTCAGGTTGTTGAGATGGAGTTAGAACACTCACGTTGTTGAGGTGGGGTTAGAACACTCAGGTTGTTGAGGTGGGGTTAGAACACTCAGGTTGTTGAGGTGGGGTTAGAACACTCAGGTTGTTGAGGTGGGTTAGAACACTCAGGTTGTTGAGGTGGGGTAAGAACACTCAGGTTGTTGAGGTGGGGTTAGAACACTCAGGTTGTTGAGGTGGGGTTAGAACACTCAGGTTGTTGAGGTGGGGTTAGAACACTCACATTGTTGAGGTGGGGTTAGAACACTCACGTTGTTGTGGTGGGGATAGAACACTCACGTTGTTGAGGTGGAGTTAGAACACTCACGTTGTTGTGGTGGGGTTAGAACACTCACGTTGTTGAGATGGGGTTAGAACACTCAGGTTGTTGAGGTGGGGTTAGAACACTCAGGTTGTTGAGGTGGAGTTAGAACACTCATATTGTTGAGGTGGGGTTAGAACACTCAGGTTGTTGAGGTGAGGTTAGAACACTCAGGTTGTTGAGGTGGGGTTAGAACACTCAGGTTGTTGAGGTGGGGTTAGAACAGAACACTCAGGTTGTTGAGGTGGGGTTAGAACACTCACATTGTTGAGGTGGGGTTAGAACACTCAGGTTGTTGAGGTGGGGTTAGAACAGAACACTCAGGTTGTTGAGGTGGGGTTAGAACAGAACACTCAGGTTGTTGAGGTGGGGTTAGAACACTCAGGTTGTTGAGGTGGGGTTAGAACACTCAGGTTGTTGAGGTGGGGTTAGAACACTCAGGTTGTTGAGGTGGGGTTAGAACACTCAGGTTGTTGAGGTGGGGTTAGAACACTCAGGTTGTTGAGGTGGGGTTAGAACACTCAGGTTGTTGAGGTGGGGTTATTGGAAACACTCAGGTTGTAGTTGAGGTGGGGGTTAGAACACTCAGGTTGTTGAGGTGGGGTTAGAACACTCAGGTTGTTGAGGTGGGGTTAGAACACTCAGGTTGTTGAGGTGGAGTTAGAACACTCAGGTTGTTGAGGTGGGGATTAGAACACTCAGTTGTTGAGGTGGAGTTAGAACACTCAGGTTGTCGGGGGCATGTACATTGATAAGGTGACGTCACTATGCTGGCTGAAATGGCCTGATCTTTACCAGACAGATCGTCAGAGCTGTCTACATGTCAACCACTACGTCAAGCCTTTGTCAGGACAAATGTTGCAAAACTTTCTGTGTGTATGTGGCTCTGTCCGTTGTGTGTCTACATGTCAACCTCTGTGTGAGGCCTTCATGTGGACCGGTACCTGCTGTGTGTGTGGCTCTGTCCGTTGTGTGTCTACATGTCAACCTCTGTGTGAGGTCTTCATCTGGACCGGTGCCAGCTGTGTGTGTGGCTCTGTCCGTTGTGTGTCTACATGTCAACCTCTGTGTGAGGTCTTCATCTGGACCGGTGCCAGCTGTGCGTGTGGCTCTGTCTGTTGTGTATCTACATGTCAACCTCTGTGTGAGGTCTTCATCTGGACCGGTGCCAGCTGTGTGTGTGGCTCTGTCTGTTGTGTATCTACATGTCAACCTCTGTGTGAGGTCTTCATCTGGACCGGTGCCAGTTGTGTGTGTGGCTCTGTCTGTTGTGTATCTACATGTCAACCTCTGTGTGAGGCCTTCATCAGGTTGGTGCCAGCTGTGTGTGTGGCTCTGTCTGTTGTGTATCTACATGTCAACCTCTGTGTGAGGTCTTCATCTGGACCGGTGCCAGCTGTGCGTGTGGCTCTGTCTGTTGTGTATCTACATGTCAACCTCTGTGTGAGGTCTTCATCTGGACCGGTGCCAGCTGTGTGTGTGGCTCTGTCTGTTGTGTATCTACATGTCAACCTCTGTGTGAGGTCTTCATCTGGACCGGTGCCAGCTGTGTGTGTGGCTCTGTCTGTTGTGTATCTACATGTCAACCACTACTTGAGGTCTTCATCAGTGCTGGCTGTGTGTTTGTCTCTGTGTTTTTGTGTGAGTGTCGGTCACGTGATGTGAAAACTTCTCTGTATGTTGTCGGATAGGCTTCACCATGATTATCATCCACTGCTGCCATCCTCAAATATTTGTGGATTGATGGGACCAGACAAAGGGTGTAAATGTAGTGTACAGAAAAACATCACATCTCTCCATCAATGCTGTCCCAGTGGCAGAATGGTTCAGACGTTCACCTGCCAATAACTAAACTCGAGGTTCCAGGGTTCGCTCCCCATAGAGGTCTCGACTTTTCTCCTCAGTTTGACCGGAAAATCGAACTGAACGTCTAGTCCTTCTTAGGAAGGAGACGAAAAACGAATCGGACCCGTGTGCCTTCTGGCTGCACACGCTAAAGATCCCAGGGCTGTTGAAAATCGTGAGGAGCAGGGCATTGCCTGGGTGCCTTGGTATAAAACATTGGAGGGATACGTTGATTTCCCAGGTCCCACCCTTGAAACTTATTAAACCCTATTGCCTTTCTGAAGTGTTGGTTAAAAAAAGTGAATATGAATATGAATTTGAAACGAAGGAGAGGGGATGAGCGCCGCCCTCGTGGTTCTGGCCCCGGGAAAAGTTGAGGTCTCTGTCACCCCACTCCCCTACGATCCCAGGGTTATGGAACTGTCTAGGTAAGACCTCAGGACCTGGCCAGCTCATGGGTTTACGTGCAGGCTTAAGGCTTGTGCCGTGATCATTCTGGATCTTCTCCATCAAATGGCACCTGTGACGTCAATGCATATGGAATTCATTCCAAGCGCAGAGACGTCATCTTGAAAAATTGAAACTGGTGTCCCCGTTTGATACATTCCAATCTCTCACTGGTAGAGAGAACCAGAGACAGGGGTGTGGTTATCACCATTCCTAGAGCCACCAGGAGAGGGAACAAGGGTCACAATCCGTGAAACTGTTATCATCAGCTTGTGATGTGCATGTATAGAGTTGTTTCCCTTCTGCTAGATCACAGTCCTTAGATTGGTAACGTGTAATCATCACCCAACGCTGTGTGAATTCATCCACATAATTGTTGAGAACGAAATTGGCTTATTTCTCACCCTGCCTCACATGGTACTCTGTTAATTGTTCAATATCTTTGTACAACCCAGCATCGTGAGATTATTGATTGACTTTTTATTGTTGTATTTTGTTCTGTTTTGTCTTGTTTTGGTCTGGCCATGAATTTGCTTGGGAAAGTACGATGGTGGTTTCCCGTTGCCTTCCATCGGTTTGTGTACGGTCTCTCCGATAGCCTTTGTCGTTCCCATGACAACCTACAAGGCAGTAGGGGTGATTTTTTTCAGGGTTCACTCCCTTAGCCTTATTCTCTCCCGAGATATCTACAAGGCAGTGGAGCTATTTATCCATAGCTGGGGGTCTGGTTCATGGGCACCAGGGCATATCCACGTGCCGGTGGGCCTGCGTGCCGCACGTCTGGGAGCCAGACCTCCGCCGAGTCCCTCGAGATTTAGCCTGAGTCCATGAGGTGCTCAGTTACCGCATGTCGCCATGAGGAAGCATAACATAGTGCTTGCTGATGGAGAGGCTATGTACTGACAGAGAGAGACTTACGCATTCTGCTCTTCTTTTCGCATAGCTGCAAGCAGCAGTGCTAGCCAGTGGTGCAGGCTGAAAGTGAGAGGTGACAAGCACACAGTCACTAGCCAACACACTAGACACATCACATCTGCCATTTGACATGCTGACGACAGAGAGGGTGGAAGATGTGCTTGCGGCAAGGGAAAAATGCATATGGAGGGCGATGATCGCCAACGCTATGTGGCAGGGCACTTGATGATGATGATGATGATGATGATGATGATTTTGTTCTGAGCAATGTTTCCTTGAAGGTATGTAGAGACACAATGCCACTGTACAGTCTGCATATTCTGTCTTCAGTGGGTGTGCATGCTGGGTGGATATTTTCGTGTTTCCATAAGTCTGTTTGCTCTTGATTATTGATGGTTCCTGCACATTATACAGTGTGTTCGCTGTTGATTTTTTTTATATGAGTATCATGTAGCCTGAAGTGTTGCCCATCTTTCTCACCTACTCTACCCCTGTAGCCTACTCTCTCCCATCACCTACTTTACAAAACAAACAAGACAGTCTTGATGGAGGCAGACACAAGAAGATCATTCATAAGGAAGATTCGGAAAAGACAGGCAACATGTATAGGCCATTTATGAGGAAAGGGGAATTAGAGCACCTAGTCACAACAGGAAAGCTGGAAGGAAAGAGAGCACGTGGCAGACCCAGGGGAAAATATTGGACAGACTTGCAGGGTGGCTGAGGACAGAGAGGGTGGAAGATGTGCTTGCGGCAACAAGGGATAGATGCATATGGAGCGCCATGATCGCCAACGCTATGTGGCAGGGCACTTGATGATGATGATGATGATGAATACACAATTAACATAGATTTTCTCACACATACCGGAGTTTTACACAATGTTTGATGATCCACGAAAAGAAGACATACATGTTGAAAATGAAAAGTCAATAACTGCTTCACAAAGACTTCAACGTATTTGTTCTGTACACAAGTGTGCATAGTCACAGTACAAAACTCTGCCTCAGGATAAAATCAGACCGAAATGCTGTGACACATGGGAAGTAAAACTGAGTGAAGAGATCATAATTTATGGTGTGACTGGTTGAATAAATGATATGGTGTATTTTAATTATAGGTGTAAAAACTCAGTGAAATTAAAATGAAATGGTTTTGAATGACGTTGGTACCACGTATACTGGCAACAAGTGGTGTTATGACACACACAGGTGTAAAGAACAATAACTCCTGTCCATTCCGCAAAAGTGAACTTACAGGGATGTGGGATTTGTTTGGAATTGTTCAAGAGAGATTCATTGCACTCAGACAAATCCATATACGCTCCACCCAAAGGCAGCGATGATCTGGCTGACTCCCTCAACCCGCGCTAAATTCTGTGAGCTAGCAAAGTCTTGAAATGGGGAATTAGGGTGAAGAAGGGAGCTATGAAATATTAAGCTGATACCACCAGAATGATGAAAACGTCAAGATGGGCAGCCAACAGGCCAGTTTTTGATGTTGCCGACTGGGATTGAACTCAAGATATGATTCATCGAGTTTAACCGCTTGGCTCTCGTACTCCTATCCACCAACTGTTAAAACGTAACCCTTTGACTACCTCACCCTATCCACCAGCTGCCTAATACAGCCATTCTGACAACAGTGAACAACTTCAAACACACCTATC
>CM060315.1:3526850-3566850 GCA_030674185.1 Monoplex corrugatus | reverse complement strand
TTGGTTTGGCCGATTCTGCTGGCTATTTCTGATGTGCATCTGCCGTCTGGTGAAATGGTCGTTCCCAGGTATTTAAATTTATCAACCTGTCTCAAAGTTGTGCCGTTTGCTGTTATTTTGCATGAGGGGATTTCATGTTTTTTACTGATCACCATGACTTCAGTCTTCCTGCTGTTTAGTTCCAGCCCCTTACCTTTGCTTTCTATTTCTAGTATATTCACAAGGTTTTGTAGGTCCCTTTCACTTTCTGCAATTAGCACGGTGTCATCTGCGTATCGAATGTTGTTTATCATTTTTCGTCTAACCTTTAATCCAGGGTCTTCTTCTAGGTTTCTCATGATGTTTTCGCCGTAAAGTGAAAACAGATCTGGTGACAAAACACAACCCTGTCTGACTCCTCTTTTGATGTTTTGGAAAGAGCTTATATCGCTTTTTTATTCTCATTGCAGCTGTTTGTTCCCAATACATATTTCTGATTATTCGTAGATCTTTTCCATCAATATTGAGTCTTTCTAGTTGGTTGATCAATTCTTCATGTCTTTCCCGATCGAAAGCCTTGGTGTAGTCAACAAAGCATAAATATAAATCCTTGTTCACCTCGATTGACCTCTCTATGATAGTTCTTAGGATGTATATGGCATGAATAGTTCCTTTCCCTTCCACAAATCCACACTGTTCATCTGCTATTTCTCTTTTGATTCTATTCCTTGTCAGATAGATAGATAGATAGATAGATAGATAGACAAACAGACAGACAGAGAGACAGACAGATAGATAGATAGATAGACAGACAAACAGACAGACAGACAGACAGACAAATGATAGGAAGACAGATGTGCACACTGAGTATTTTCATCCGCTGAAACAGGCTAATCAGTGGGCATGACATGAAACTTCCAACCTACAAATAATAAATGAATTGAATGAATGAATAAATGAATGAATGAATGAATGAATGAAGGAAGGAAGGAAGGAAAGAATAAATGAATTAATGAATGGGTGAATGACTGAATGATATGTCCACCGATACCTTTATGTCTATAAATCAATAACAAATAGATAGATAAATGAATGAATGAATAGATTGATTGATTGATTGATCGATTGATTGATTGATTGATGATTGGTTGATTGACTGACTGACTGATTAATAAGCAAATTAATAAACAAATTCATTAACTAATTCCATTTGTAATAATAAGAGAAAGTAGGAGTGTTGTGTAATAATGAAGGTAGGAGTGTTGTGTAACAATAAAGGTAGGAGTGTTGTGTACAATAAAGGTAGGAGTGTTGTGTACAATAAAGGTAGGAGTGTTGTGTAACAATAAAGGTAGGAGTGTTGTGTACAATAAAGGTAGGAGTGTTGTGTAACAATGAAGGTAGGAGTGTTGTGTACAATAAAGGTAGGAGTGTTGTGTACAATAAAGGTAGGAGTGTTGTGTAACAATAAAGGTAGGAGTGTTGTGTACAATAAAGGTAGGAGTGTTGTGTACAATAAAGGTAGGAGTGTTGTGTACAATAAAGGTAGGAGTGTTGTGTAACAATGAAGGTAGGAGTGTTGTGTACAATAAAGGTAGGAGTGTTGCGTAACAATAAAGGTAGGAGTGTTGTGTAACAATAAAGGTAGGAGTGTTGTGTAACAATGAAGGTAGGAGTGTTGTGTACAATAAAGGTAGGAGTGTTGTGTAACAATAAAGGTAGGAGTGTTGTGTAACAATAAAGGTAGGAGTGTTGCGTAACAATAAACGTAGGAGTGTTGTGTACAATAAAGGTAGGAGTGTTGTGTAACAATAAAGGTAGGAGTGTTGTGTACAATAAAGGTAGGAGTGTTGTGTACAATAAAGGTAGGAGTGTTGTGTAACAATAAAGGTAGGAGTGTTGTGTACAATAAAGGCAGGAGTGTTGCGTAACAATAAAGGTAGGAGTGTTGTGTACAATAAAGGTAGGAGTGTTGTGTACAATAAAGGTAGGAGTGTTGTGTAACAATAAAGGTAGGAGTGTTGCGTAACAATAAAGGTAGGAGTGTTGTGTAACAATAAAGGTAGGAGTGTTGTGTACAATAAAGGTAGGAGTGTTGTGTACAATAAAGGTAGGAGTGTTGTGTACAATAAAGGTAGGAGTGTTGTGTACAATAAAGGTAGGAGTGTTGTGTAACAATAAGGTATGGAGTGTTGTGTACAATAAAGGTAGGAGTGTTGTGTACAATAAAGGTAGGAGTGTTGTGTACAATAAAGGTAGGAGTGTTGTGTACAATAAAGGTAGGAGTGTTGTGTACAATAAAGGTAGGAGTGTTGTGTACAATAAAGGTAGGAGTGTTGTGTACAATAAAGGTAGGAGTGTTGTGTATAATGAAGGTAGGAGTGTTGTGTACAATAAAGGTAGGAGTGTTGTGTACAATAAAGGTAGGAGTGTTGTGTAACAATGAAGGTAGGAGTGTTGTGTACAATAAGGTAGGAGTGTTGTGTACAATAAAGGTAGGAGTGTTGTGTACAATAAAGGTAGGAGTGTTGTGTACAATAAAGGTAGGAGTGTTGTGTACAATAAAGGTAGGAGTGTTGTGTAACAATAAAGGTAGGAGTGTTGTGTAACAATAAGGTAGGAGTGTTGTGTACAATAAAGGTAGAGTGTTTGTGTAACAATAAAGGTAGGAGTGTTGTGTACAATGAAGGTAGGAGTGTTGTGTAACAATGAAGGTAGGAGTGTTGTGTAACAATGAAGGTAGGAGTGTTGTGTACAATAAAGGTAGGAGTGTTGTGTACAATAAAGGTGGAGGTGGAAAGGTGGTTGTGTACAATAAAGGTAGGAGTGTTGTGTACAATAAAGGTAGGAGTGTTGTGTAACAATAAAGGTAGGAGTGTTGTGTAACAATGAAGGTAGGAGTGTTGTGTAACAATAAAGGTAGGAGTGTTGTGTAACAATGAAGGTAGGAGTGTTGTGTACAATAAAGGTAGGAGTGTTGTGTAACAATGAAGGTAGGAGTGTTGTGTAACAATAAAGGTAGGAGTGTTGTGTACAATAAGGTAGGAGTGTTGTGTAACAATGAAGGTAGGAGTGTTGTGTAACAATAAAGGTAGGAGTGTTGTGTAACAATGAAGGTAGGAGTGTTGTGTAACAATAAAGGTAGGAGTGTTGTGTAACAATGAAGGTAGGAGTGTTGTGTAACAATGAAGGTAGGAGTGTTGTGTAACAATGAAGGTAGGAGTGTTGTGTAACAATGAAGGTAGGAGTGTTGTGTAACAATGAAGGTAGGAGTGTTGTGTAACAATGAAGGTAGGAGTGTTGTGTAACAATGAAGGTAGGAGTGTTGTGTAACAATGAAGGTAGGAGTGTTGTGTAACAATGAAGGTAGGAGTGTTGTATAACAATGAAGGTAGGAGTGTTGTGTAACAATGAAGGTAGGAGTGTTGTGTAACAATGAAGGTAGGAGTGTTGTGTAACAATAAAGGTAGGAGTGTTGTGTAACAATGAAGGTAGGAGTGTTGTGTAACAATGAAGGTAGGAGTGTTGTGTAACAATGAAGGTAGGAGTGTTGTGTAACAATGAAGGTAGGAGTGTTGTGTAACAATGAAGGTAGGAGTATTGTGTAACAATAAAGGTAGGAGTGTTGTGTAACAATGAAGGTAGGAGTGTTGTGTAACAATGAAGGTAGGAGTGTTGTGTAACAATGAAGGTAGGAGTGTTGTGTAACAATGAAGGTAGGAGTGTTGTGTAACAATGAAGGTAGGAGTATTGTGTAACAATGAAGGTAGGAGTGTTGTGTAACAGGACAGATGGAGGTGTGTATGCAGCCTCAGTGGGGTGTGGGGAGTGCTGACGACGCCTTTGCGTTACGTTGCGGGGTGAGGACCTACTTTCACCAACGCGATCTACGGGCCACTTTCATGGCTCTACCCTTTGACTACAATCACTCTTCTTCTGAACTCCAGTTCAACCACTCCTTGTGGACGCTGGTCAGTGCCTGTCTGTCGGTCTGTCTCTTTCCTACAGTGTTAATGACAGTAATAATGACAATAACAATATTGATGATGACGACAATAATAACAAGTCAGCCAATCAATCAATCAGTCTGTCGATCAGCCAGCCAGCCAGTCAGTCAATTAATCAATCAATAAGTCAATCGATCAGTCTGTCAGTCAATTAGTCAATTATCAGCCAGTCAATCAGTCAGTCAGCCAGCCAGTCAGCCAATCCCCTGTGGGGATGCCCGGGACTCTTTCAGCATTAAAATCGTATCCCCACCTCCTGGAAATTCTTTAACCAGAAAAAACAGGAAAAAAGAATCAGAACGCGTATTTAATACAACCAGACAAGACAGGCGCAAATTTTCGCCTTTGTCAAGCGTAGACGTAAGATCACAAACAAACAAACACCAAATACAAAATTTAGGAGAAAAAGATTGTAACATCCCTGCTGCTTTGTCCAGTGTGAGAAAAGGACTAAAATGACTGAAATGCCATCATGATTGTTTGTGAGTAAATATGATGTCTGTTGGTTTAGAATGTTTTTCTTTCTGCCCATTCCAAGGTCAGACTGGATTCGTTGCACTAGGCACGTTCCATTTATATCAGCCATACCTCTCGATTATATATTTTCCCATTCAGTCGGTCATATGCTGATATTTTCTCTTATGCATCATTTAATAGTAGGATCCTTTACATTCTAAACACTACTCTTAGCTAGTGCATCATAGTTTTAGTTTTAGCCCTGGACCCTCTTCAGAATAAAACAATATTAATATGGCATGACCACTTTTCAAATTGCAGAATTTATCTCATTTCCGCTCTGACATCATACTTACTCACAAACACATTATGATGTCATTTTAATCCTTTTCTCACACTGGACGAAACAGCAGGAAGCTTCAGTCTTTTTCTCCTAATTTTTGTATTTGGTGTTTTGTTCGTTTGTGATCTTACGTCTACGCTTGACAAAGGCCAGTTGGCTGAAAATTTGTATCTGTCTTGTCTGGTTGTATTAGATACGCGTTCTGATTCTGTTTTTTCTGGTTTCTGTTTGCTCGAAAGCGGGCAGTCACACTTGTTTTGGATTTGGAAATTCTGTGCTAGAAATTTCTTCTTTTCAGTCAGTCTCTTTGTTTCTGCCTTTTCCCTTTGCTTTCTGTCATTTCTACCTATCATTTTCTGCCTTGATTGGTTCATTCACCTGTACGTGTTCGGTAAAGTCTTGCGTGCTTTCTCTTAGGATTGATAATTGGGTACATGTATTAAGTGCATTTTTGGCATTAGGGAGGTGAGATATGCAGAAGCAATTTTAGGTAATTTAAACCTGTTTTTATGTACGTTTTGGTGTCCTTAGTTATTGGTATTCAGGTTTTTTTTAAATCCCCTGTGCGATAAATTGGACGGAGTGGTCAACTTCAGTGTCATGTCCTTGGATCATGTACCCGATTGCACTGATATGTATACATTCTTTTCTTTTCTCATTTATTTTTCCTGTTGAAGTTTTGTATGTTTTGAAGCGATGTATTGCCCTGATATGGCTCGACGCAGTCGACTGCGCTTTAAACAACGAATGACAAGTCAGTCTGTCAGTCAGTCAGTCAGTTGGTCAGTCAGCCAGTCAGTCAATCAGTCACTCAGTCAGTCAGTCAAAGCCAAAATCAGTTAAGGAAACGTACGTTTTTGATCTGACCTGTCTTTGACTTGACCCAGGACGGCCGCAACGTGTTCCTGGACGCCCAAGACCCCCTGAAGCTATCGGCCACAGCCCGGCACTGGATAGCGGGCCTTGTGGAGCACGCCCCCGCCCTCAACGCCCTCTCCTCACCCACCCTCAACTGTTACCGCCGTGTGGGCCTACACCACGTGCCGGACCTCATCTGCTGGGGCATAGACCACCGCGGCACTGCCATCCGTGTGAGGAACACAGGCGGCAACGTCTTCATGGAGAACAGGTAAGATGAAGGACGGTTAAGGTCAGGGTAAGATGAACAGATCATTGTGCTGGTGGTAGTATTGCCGTGAGTTCATTCACTTCCATTCAATTCAATATTACTTTATTGATCCATATGGAATCCAAAAAACAAATGTGACTGCGCGCGTTCAAGCAAACAGGAACCAGGAAAAAAAAACACGAAAAAAGAATAAGAGCGCGTGTTTAATACAAGACAACACAGGCGCAAATTTTCGGCCAACTGGCCTTTGTCAAGCGAAAGATCACAAATTAACAAACAAACATCAGATGCAAAAATTAGGAGAAAAAGACTGAAACTTCCCTGCTGCTCTGTCCAGTGAGAGAAAAGAAATAAACTGACTAAAATGACATCATGGTGTGTTTGTGAGTAAATATGATGTCAGAGCGGAAGTGAGACGAATTCTGGAATTTGTAAAGTGGTCATGCCATATTAATATTGTTTTATCCTGAAGAGGGTCCAGGACTAAAATGAAAAGTATGATGCACTAGCTGAGAGTAGTGTTTAGAATGTAAAGGATCCTACTATTAACTAAAACGTAAGAGAAAATATCAGCATATGGACATTCTTTTGTGGAATTACAGGCTCGTAAAAAAAAACATACATAAAAAGTGACAGACGCACATCGGTAAGAAATCAAAATTGTTCAAATAGAAATCCACCAGTGAGGCCTGTAAACTCATACAGACCTTGAGATATCACTGTTTCAGCACATACTCCTGCAGTCAAGACACTGAACCACAAAAAGTAACAACAACAACAACAACAACAACAACAACAACAACAACAACAACCGTCACATCACGCACACACGTAAAACCATTTCAGAATGCTCAAATATAACTCCTGTGAAAAATTCTATAAAACGATTCATTTTTCACTCACAATAGAATGTAAAACAAAGATGGTGGGTTAATCAGCGCATAGATTTGATTTTATCAAGATTTTGCGCTATATAAATATTGTAATTATTATTATTATTAAATATTGTAATTATTATTAATCAAAATTGTATTAACACCAATATAAATTTCATAATGCACGATTTCACATAAGAAATAAATTGCCTGTAAGCGGCAACAACAACACACCACAATCTTCCGTCTTAGGATTGGACTCTGTCGACTACTTCAACAAATGTGTCAGTTAGGGCTGTCCCACACAGAGGGGTGTCCATACCAGACAGGACCACAGTCACCAACATATGTGTCAGTTAGGGCTGTCCATACCAGACAGGACCACAGTCACCAACAAATGTGTCAGTTAGGGCTGTCCCACACAGATGGGTGTCCATACCAGAAAGGACCACAGTCACCAACATATGTGTCAGTTAGAGCTGTCCCACACAGATGGGTGTCTATACCAGACAGGACCACAGTCACCAACATATGTGTCAGTTAGGGCTGTCCCACACAGATGGGTGTCCATACCAGACAGTACCACAGTCTCCAACATATGTGTCAGTTAGGACTGTCCCACACAGATGGGTGTCCATACCAGACACTACCACAGTCACCAACATATATGTCAGTTAGGGCTGTCCCACACAGATGGCTGTCCATACCAGACAGGACCACAGTCTCCAACATATGTGTCAGTTAGGACTGTCCCACACAGATGGGTGTCCATACCAGACAGGACCACAGTCACCAACAAATGTGTCAGTTAGGGCTGTCCCACACAGATGGGTGTCCATACCAGACAGGACCACAGTCACCAACAAATGTGTCAGTTAGGGCTGTCCCACACAGATGGGTGTCCATACCAGACAGGACCACAGTCACCAACATATGTGTCAGTTAGGGCTGTCCCACACAGATGGGTGTCCATACCAGACAGGACCACAGTCACCAACAAATGTGTCAGTTAGGGCTGTCCCACACAGATGGGTGTCTATACCAGACAGGACCACAGTCACCAACATATACATGTGTCAGTTAGGGCTGTCCCACACAGATGGGTGTCCATACCAGACAGGACCACAGTCACCAACATATGTGTCAGTTAGAGCTGTCCCACACAGATGGGTGTCCATACCAGACAGGACCACAGTCACCAACATATACATGTGTCAGTTAGGGCTGTCCCACACAGATGGGTGTCCATACCAGACAGGACCACAGTCACCAACATATGTGTCAGTTAGGGCTGTCCCACACAGATGGGTGTCCATACCAGACAGGACCACAGTCTCCAACATATGTGTCAGTTAGGGCTGTCCCACACAGATGGGTGTCCATACCAGACAGTACCACAGTCACCAACATATGTGTCAGTTAGGGCTGTCCCACACAGATGGGTGTCCATACCAGACAGGACCACAGTCACCAACATATGTGTCAGTTAGGGCTGTCCCACACAGATGGGTGTCCATACCAGACAGGACCACAGTCACCAACATATGTGTCAGTTAGGACTGTCCCACACAGATGGGTGTCCATACCAGACAGGACCACAGTCACCAACATATGTGTCAGTTAGGGCTGTCCCACACAGATGGGTGTCCATACCAGACAGGACCACAGTCTCCAACATATGTGTCAGTTAGGGCTGTCCCACACAGATGGGTGTCCATACCAGACAGTACCACAGTCACCAACATATGTACCAAACAGGACTGTCCCATACAGATATCCATACCAGACAGTACCACAGTCTCCAACATATGTACCTAACAGGACTGTCCCATACAGATATCCATACCAGACAGTACCACAGTCTCCAACATATGTACCTAACAGGACTGTCCCACACAGATGTCCATACCAGACAGTACCACAGTCTCCAACATATGTACCTAACAGGACTGTCCCATACAGATGTCCATACCAGACAGTACCACAGTCTCCAACATATGTACCAAACAGGACTGTCCCACACAGATGTCCATACCAGACAGGACCACAGTCACCAACATATGTACCAAACAGGACTGTCCCACACAGGTGTCCATACCAGACAGGACCACAGTCACCAACACCTGTACCAAACAGGACTGTCCCACACAGATGTCCATACCAGACAGGACCACAGTCACCAACACCTGTACCAAACAAGGACTGTCCCACACAGATGTCCATACCAGACAGGACCACAGTCACCAACACCTGTACCAAACAAGGACTGTCCCACACAGATGTCCATACCAGACAGTACCACAGTCACCAACACCTGTACCAAACAGGACTGTCCCACACAGATGTCCATACCAGACAGTACCACAGTCACCAACACCTGTACCAAACAGGACTGTCCCACACAGATGTCCATACCAGACAGGACCACAGTCACCAACATATGTGCCAAACAGGACTGTCCCACACAGATGGGTGTCCATACCACTACACCTCCCATCTCTTGACGCCAAACGGAAGGAATTTCGCCAAGGAAAGGGGGGTGGGGTGGGGTGGGGTGGGGAGCTGTCCAGTGCCAGTCATCAGTTACCTTGTTTACAAGGTGAACGGCAAGGTGTGGAGACGACAAACCCCGGGACATGGCCACACAACGAGCACCAGTCAGGTCCAGCCCAGCCACCGGACTTTGTTTACAGTTTGGAGTCGGTTTAGGAGAGATTCACCGCGCTCGGACAACTCCATATGCGCTCCACCCAAATCTGCCAGCAATTTATTTTAGAGACTCCCTGAACCTACACCAAACATTATGTGCTGGCAAAAGGCTAGATGGGTGAAGGAACCTATGAAACACTCAACTGACACCAGCAGAATGATGAAGACACTGAGACAAGCAGCGAACAGGCCAGTCTTCAATGTTGTTCAATACAATACAATATTTTATTTGTATAGCGCAAAATCTTGATAAAATCAAATCTAAGCGCTAAAACAGACACGCACGCACGCACACACACACACACACACACACACACACACACACACACACACACGCACGCACGCACGCACGCACACGCACACGGCTAAAATGGGGAGAAAGAATAAAAGCAATGGAAAATTATAGAGAGCATATTATATACAATTATATATTACAATGTGATTCCCCTCCGAGTGGAGACAGGCTGCGGTCAGGATTTTACATGTATGCAGAGGAGAAAAGGTGAGTTTTGAGAGCGGACTTGAAGGAGACAAAAGTAGGTTGCTGACGGACAGAGAGAGGAAGTTTGTTCCAGGAAAGTGGACCAGAAACAGATAAGGCTCGTGGACCATAGGTATTGAGCTTAGTGCGTGGAAAGCGAAAAGTCAGAGGATCGGAGGCAGAGCGGAGGGTACGTGAGGGAACATAGATCTCAAGTAGGCTTGACAGTAATCGGGGGCTGCGTTATTGAGGCTTTTGTAGCACATGGTGTCTAGTTTGTACTGTATGCGCTTTGATACAGGGAGCCAGTGAAGTTGTGCCAGGAGAGGAGATATGTGGTCAGCTTTTTTCTTTTTTAGTACAAGGCGTGCAGCATTGTTTGCTGGGATTGAACTCCAGAGATCAGATCTTGAGTCCGTGGCTAAAACAACTAACCTCCGGACCATCGGACCAAGAGAAGAATGAAAGATCGCTCCTTTGCCTTACTCTGGGCCTTCATCTCTCTATTGGGCAGCCTACCCACCGCCAGCTTGTACAGCTGCCAGTTCTTTCCACTCACTACAGTCTCCACACTTCGTCATCATCATCATCATCATCATCATCATCATCATCATCATATCATCATGTGCCTTGCCGCATGGCGTTGGCGATCATGGCCCTCCATATGAATCTATCCCTCGTCGCTGCAAGTACATCTTCCACCCTCTCTGTCCTCAGCCACCCTGCAAGTCGTCCAATGTTTTCTCCCTGGGTCTACCTGGTGTTCTCTTTCTCTCCAGCTTTCCTGTTGTGACCAGGTGCTCTAATTCCCCTTTCCTCATAAAATGGCCTACAAATGTTGCCTGTCTTTTCCTAATCTTTTTTTTTTATCAATGATCTTCTTCTGCCTGCCTCCTTCAAGACTGTCTCGTTTGTTTTCTTTGCTGTCCATGGAACTCTCAACATTCTTCTAAGAAACAAGTCAATCTTGTTCTGGCTTTGCGTGTTGACTGTCCACGCCTCACAACCGTATAACATTATCGGTTCTATATAACATTCAAGAACTCTCTTCCTGGTAATGGCTACCTGGCTGAACCTGTCTCTCAGTGACAAAAAAAGCTACTGTACTTACTGCGTAGCTTTCATCGGCGATCCGGCTGACTTCTTCCTGATATTATTTGATAGTCATTTGATGGGAAGAATGCTTTCCATCTTCTTGAATGCTGTTTTGGCTTGGCCGATTCTGCTGGCTATTTCACACTTGCAGTCAGATTCCTTTTACAGTCTCACACGCAGTCAGAGTCTTCTCCCTTTACTCACAGTCTCTCACACTCCCTAGCAGTCAGAGTCTTCTCCCTTTTACTATACTCAGTTACTCCACACTTAGCCATCAGAGTCTTCTCCCTTTACTACAGTCTCCACACTTAGCTGTCAGAGTCTTCTCCCTTTACTACAGTCTCCACACTCAGCAGCAGAAACCTCCCAACGTTGTTTCACCACAACCACAAGGGGTGTTCTACCATTGCAAAAGCAGTCGGGCATTATGCTTCAGATAGACACAGCCTATTCAGCTTTTCAGCCAGATCTAACATTGCCCCATCACATTCACACAGCACACAGCACACAGCACACAGCACACAACACACACACACAGCACACAGCACACAACACACAGCACACACAGCACACAGCACACAGCACACACAGCACACACAGCACACAGCACACAGCACACACAGCACACAGCACACACAGCACACAGCACACAGCACACAACACACAATACACAGCACACACAACACACAGCACACAGCACACAGTACACAGCACACAACACACAGCACACAGCACACAACAGCTGCTATTCAACAGAAGAGAGATGGTAGAAGCAGAACCCAAAGCCACATGACGCCTACCCATGCAGTGTCTGCTGAAGACCTGTGGCCATGGGATGGGATGTGGTGTCCAACATGAAGACCTACACCAGCCGGTCACAGGACTACTATGTCCATCTGCTGGATCGACGGGAGAGTCTATCATCATCATCATCATCGTCGTCATCATCGTCGTTGTCGTCATCACCGTCATCACCGTCGTCATCATTATCATCGTCGTTGTCGACGTCGAAATCGTCATCATCACCGTCATCGTTGTCGTCGTCGTCGTCGTCGTCATCGTCATCATCTCTATCATCATCTTCATCATCATCATCATCGTCGTCATCATCGTCGTTGTCGTCATCACCGTCATCACCGTCGTCATCATTATCATCGTCGTTGTCGACGTCGTCATCGTCATCATCACCGTCATCGTTGTGTCGTCGTCGTCGTCGTCATCATCATCATCATCATCACCGTCGTTGTCGTCATCATCATCGTCGTTGTCGTCATCACCGTCGCCATCATCATCATCATCGTCGTCGTCGTCGTCATCGTCGTCATCACCATCACCATCATCATCATCACCATCATCACCATCACCATCATCATCATCATCATCATCATCATCATCTCATCATCATCATCATCATCATCATCATCAATGGTTTTGTAGTATTATGTTTGATGCTATAAGGAATCTCATCGCTGAAGAAGTTTTATTTAACTGGGGCTTGTTGATTTTCAAAGTTAAAAAAATCGTAACGGGTAAAATGAACACAGAAAGGGACATGGAGAGCATGGCTTGACCGTCCTAGTGTGTGTGTGTGTGTGTGTGTGTGTGTGTGTGTGTGTGTGTGTGTGTGTGTGTGTGTGTGTGTGTGTGTGTTGTGTGTGTGTGTGTGTGTGTGTGTGTGTCTGTGTCTGTGTGTGGTGTGTGTGTGTCTGTGTGTGTCTGTGTCTGTGTCTGTGTTGTGTCGTGCGTGCGTGCGTGTGTGTGTGTGTCTGTGTCTGTGTGTGCGTGTGTGTGCGTGTGGTGTGTGTGTGTGTGTGTGTGTCTGTGTGGTTGTGTGTTGTGCGGCGCGTGCATGCGTTTTCTCCAGACTGCCCTCCGCTGCCTGCAACCCTTACCTGGCCTGGCGGCCACTATAGCTGCGGGCCTGGACGGTGTGGACAGAAAGCTGACCTGTCCCGACCCAGGCAGGATTGCCTCAGCCAGACAGCTGCCTGGGTCATTGGCTGAGGCTTTGGACGCCTTGGAGAAGGACAAGGTTCTGACAGAAGCCCTGGGCGGCAAGTTGGTGGAGTACTACCTCACCGTGAAAAGGGACATTGAGATCAAGCATTTCCAGACTGGCCGTGCCCTGTCTGCTGAAGAACTAATGGCGAAAGAACGAGAGTATTATATGTATGTCATGTGAGGACAGGTCATCAGGCTGAACAATGCTATTCTCCATTAACTCTGTGAATAGGTATTAGGGAACCACACCATATAACTGTACACCATATAACTGTTCACCATATAACTGTTCACCATATAACTGTAGGTTAACCACACCATATAAATGTTCACCAGATTCTTACAGTTCTGTAGGTTAACCACACCATATAACTGTTCACCATATAACTGTAGGTTAACCACACCATAAAACTGTTCACCATATAACTGTAGGTTAACCCACACCATATAACTGTTCACCATATAACTGTAGGTTAACCACACCATATAACTGTTCACCATATAACTGTAGGTTAACCACACCATAAAACTGTTCACCATATAACTGTAGGTTAACCACACCATAAAACTGTTCACCATATAACTGTAGGTTAACCACACCATATAACTGTTCACCATATAACTGTAGGTTAACCACACCATTAACTGTTCACCATATAACTGTAGGTTAACCACACCATATAACTGTTCACCATATAACTGTAGGTTAACCACACCATATAACTGTTCACCATATAACTGTAGGTTAACCATACCATATAACTGTAGGTTAACCACACCATATAACTGTAGGTTAACCACACCATATAACTGTAGGTTAACCACACCATATAAATGTTCACCAGATTCTTACAGTTCTGTAGGTTAACCACACCATATAACTAGGTTAACCACACCATATAACTGTAGGTTAACCACACCATATAACTGTAGGTTAACCACACCATATAAATGTTCACCAGATTCTTACAGTTCTGTAGGTTAACCACACCATATAGCTAGGTTAACCACACCAGATAACTGTAGGTTAACCACACCATATAACTGTAGGTTAACCATACCATATAAATGTAGGTTAACCACACCATATAACTGTAGGTTAACCACACCATATAACTGTAGGTTAACCACACCATATAACTAGGTTAACCATACCATATAACTGTAGGTTAACCACACCATATAACTGTAGGTTAACCACACCATATAACTGTAGGTTAACCACACCATATAAATGTTCACCAGATTCTTACAGTTCTGTAGGTTAACCGCACCATATAACTGTAGGTTAACCGCATCATATGACTGTAGGTTAACCATACCATATAACTGTAAGTTAACCACACCATATAACTGTAGGTTAACCATACCATATAACTGTAGGTTAACCATACCATATAACTGTTCACCAGATTCTTACAGTTCTGTAGTGTTAACCATACCATATAACTGTAGGTTAGCCACACCATATAACTGTAGGTTTAACCATACCATATAATGTTCACCACATTCTTACAGTTCTGTAGGTTGTATGCCAAAGCCTGGGTCTCTCTGTAAATAGTTCTTCTATCTATTGTTGTCATGGCTGTCAGTCCATCGTTCTCTCCATCTTTCACCCCGTCTCCATCCCACAACGGTTCCCTGGAGGAACGATTTATCAAGGTCATTGGATCTTGCTACATGGCCATACCAGTTCATTTTCTTTTTTTCAACTAATGTCAGCATGTCTTTATGTGGTCTAGTGTGTTGTCTGATGTTTTGACAAACTTGTTCATTGGTGATATAATCAGTGTTTGATGTTTGTATCTTGTGGTGATATAATCAGTGTTTGATGTTTGTATCTTGTGGTGATATAATCAGTGTTTGATGTTTGTAACTTGTGGTGATATAATCAGTGTTTGATGTTTGTATCTTGTGGTGATATGATCAGTGTGATGTTTGTATCTTGTGGTGATATGATCAGTGTTTGATGTTTGTATCTTGTGGTGATATAATCAGTGTTTGATGTTTGTATCTTGTGGTGATATAATCAGTGTGTGATGTTTGTATCTTGTGGTGATATAATCAGTGTGTATGATGTTTGTATCTTGTGGTGATATAATCAGTGTGTGATGTTTGTATCTTGTGGTGATATGATCAGTGTGTGATGTTTGTATCTTGTGGTGATATGATCAGTGTGTTTGATGTTTGTATCTTGTGGTGATATAATCAGTGTTTGATGTTTGTATCTTGTGGTGATATGATCAGTGTTTGATGTTTGTATCTTGTGGTGATATAATCAGTGTTTGATGTTTGTATCTTGTGGTGATATGATCAGTGTGTGTGATGTTTGTATCTTGTGGTGATGTGATCAGTGTGTTGATGTTTGTATCTTGTGGTGATATGATCAGTGTTTGATGTTTGTATCTTGTGGTGATATGATCAGTGTGTGTGATGTTGTGTAATCTTGTGGTGATATGAATCAGTGTGTGATGTTTGTATCTTGTGGTGATATGATCAGTGTGTATGATGTTTGTATCTTGTGGTGATATAATCAGTGTGTGTGATGTTTGTATCTTGTGGTGATATAATCAGTGTTTGATGTTTGTATCTTGTGGTGATATAATCAGTGTGTGATGTTTGTATCTTGTGGTGATATAATCAGTGTGTGATGTTTGTATCTTGTGGTGATATGATCAGTGTATGATGTTTGTATCTTGTGGTGATATATATCAGTGTGTGATGTTTGTATCTTGTGGTGATATAATCAGTGTTTGATGTTTGTATCTTGTGGTGATATAATCAGTGTTTGATGTTTGTATCTTGTGGTGATATAATCAGTGTGTGATGTTTGTATCTTGTGGTGATATAATCAGTGTTTGATGTGTTGTATCTTGTGGTGATATAATCAGTGTGTGATTATTGTATCTTGTTGGTGTATGATCAGTGTGTGATGTTTGTATCTTGTGGTGATATGATCAGTGTGTATGATGTTTGTATCTTGTGGTGATATGATCAGTGTGTGATGTTTGTATCTTGTGGTGATATAATCAGTGTGTTGATGTTTGTATCTTGTGGATGATATGATCAGTTGATGTTTGTATCTTGTGGTGATATGATCAGTATGATGTTTGTATCTTGTAATGATATGATCAGTGATGATGTTTGTATCTTGTGGTGATATGATCAGTGTGTGTCATGTTTGTGTCTTGTGGTGATATGATCAGTGTGTGTGATGTTTGTATCTTGTGGTGATATGATCAGTGTGTGTGATGTTTGTATCTTGTGGTGATGTGATCAGTGGTGATGTCTGTATCTTGTGGTGATATGATCATGTGTGTGTGATGTTTGTATCTTGTGGTGATATGATCATGTGTATGATGTTCTGTATCTTGTGGTGATATGATCAGTGTGTGTGATGTTTGTATCTTGTAGTGAAATGATCAGTGTGTGTGATGTTTGTATCTTGTGGTGATATGATCAGTGTGTGTGATGTTTGTATCTTGTGGTGATATGATCAGTGGTGTGTGATGTCTGTATCTTGTGGTGATATGATCAGTGTGTTGATGTTTGTATCTTGTGGTGATATGATCAGTGTGTATGATGTTTGTAATCTTGTGGTGATATGATCAGTATGATGTTTGTATCTTGTGGTGATATGATCAGTATGATGTTTGTATCTTGTGGTGATATGATCAGTGTGTATAATGTTTGTATCTTGTGGTGATATGATCAGTGTTGTGATGTTTGTATCTGGTGGTGATATGATCAGTGTGTATGATGTTTGTATCTTATGGTGATATGATCAGTGTGTGTGATGTTTGTATCTTGTGGTGATATGATCAGTATGATGTTTATATCTTGTGGTGTGTATGATGTTTGTATCTTGTGGTGATATGATCAGTGTGATGATTTTGTATCTTGTGGTGATATGATCAGTGTGTATGATGTTGTATCTTGTGGTGATATGATCATGTGTATGATGTTTGTATCTTGTGGTGATATGATCATGTGTGTGATAGTTTGTATCTTGTGGTGAATATGATCAGTGTGATGTTATATGTATCTTGTGGTGATATGATCAGTGTGTATGATGTTTGTATCTTGTGGTGATATGATCAGTGATGTGATGTTTGTATCTTGTGTGATATGATCAGTGTGTATGATGTTTGTATCTTGTGTGATATGATCAGTGTGTGATGTTTGTATTTGTGGTGATATGATCAGTGTGTTGATGTTTGTATCTTGTGGTGATATGATCAGTTGTTGTTTGTATCTTGTGGTGATATGATCAGTGTGTTGATGTTTGTATCTTGTGGTGATATGATCAGTGTGTATGATGTTTGTATCTTGTGGTGATATGATCATGTGTTGATGTTGTATCTTGTGGTGATATGATCATGTGTTGATGTTTGTATTTGTGGTGATATGATCAGTTGTTATGATTTGTATCTTGTGGTGATATGATCAGTGTGTATGATGTTTGTATCTTGTGGTGATATGATGTGTTAGATGTTTGATCTTGTGGTGATTTGATCATTGTATGTTGATCTTGGTATATGATCGTTGTTGATGTTGTATCTTGTTGGTGATTATGATATTGTGTTATGTATGTCTTGTGGATTGATCAGTTGTGTTTGTATCTTGTGTGAATGATCAGTATGATGATGTTTATCTTGTGGTGATATATACATGTGATATGTTTGTATCTTGTGGTGATATGATCAGTTGAGTGTTTACTATGTGTTGTATCATTTGTGTATATGATCTTGTTGATGTTTGTATTGTGGTGTATGATCTGTGATGATGTATTGTATCTTGTGGTGATATGATCATTGTGATGATGTTTGTATTTGTGTGATATATATTGTATATTGTATCTTGTGGTTGATAGTTATTTTGTGTATCTTGTGGGATATGATCTTGTGTGATGTTTGTATCTTGTGGTGATATGATAGTTTGTTTTATATTTGTTGATATGATTGTGTATTTTATGTTTGTATCTTGTGGTGATATGATGTGGTATGATGTTTGTATCTTGTGGTGATATATCGATATGTGTTTATTTGTGTATTGTGTATGAGTTTATCTTGATATTGTGATTGTTCTTGGTGCTGTGATTTTATCTGGTGTATCATTGTTTGTATTTGGGATTCGTGATTGTATTTGTGGGATACGTTGATTGACTTGGTTCTGTTATGTTTGATGTTTATTTGTGGATGCTGTTTGTTTCTTGGTAAGTTGATGTTTCTTGGGATATCATTGTTTCTTTGGAAATATGTTTGATTGTGAGTCAGTTGAGTTGCTTGTTGTTCGATGTTTTGTGTTATTGTTTTTTGATGCAGTGTCTTGTGTGATATGAATAGTGTTTTGTGAAATGTGTGAGTTAGTTGTGTGAGTTGTTATTGTGATGTGGTTTTATTTGTGGATATTGTTTTTGTATGTTGATTTTGTATTGGATAAGGTGTGTGTTGTACTTGTGATTGATATTGTTGTGTTAGTTTTGATTCGTGAATGTGTGTTGTGTTTGTTGTGAATCATTGATTGACTGTGGTGATAGTCAGTGTGTGATGTTTGTATCTTGTGGTGATAATCATTTGTTTTCATTGTGGTGATATGATCAGATGATGTTTGTATCTTGTGGTGATATGATCAGTGTGATGTTTGTTATCTTGTGGTGATATGATCAGTGTGTGATGATGATTTGTATCTTGTGGTGATATGATCAGTTGTGATGATGTTTGTATCTTGTGGTGATATGATCAGTGTGTTGATGTTTGTATCTTGTGGTGATATGATCAGTGGTGTGATGTTTGTATCTTGTGTGATATGATCAGTATGAATGTTTGTACTTTGTGGTGATATGATCATGTGTTGATGTTTGTATCTTGTGTGATATGATCAGTATGTGATGTTTGTATCTTGTGGTGATATGATCAGTGTTGATGTTTGTATCTTGTGATGATATGATCAGTGTGATGATGATGTTAGTATCTTGTGGTGATATGATCAGTAGTGATGTTTGTATCTTGTGGTATGTATATGATCTGTATGTATAATGATGTTTGTATCTTGTGGTGATATGATCAGTTGTATATGTTTGTATCTTGTGTGATATGATCAGTTGTGATGTTTGTATCTTGTGGTGATATGATCAGTGTTGATGTTTGTATCTTGTGGTGATATGATCATGTGTGATGTTTGTATCTTGTGGTGATATGATCAGTGTGTATGATGTTTGTATCTGTGGTGATATGATCAATGTGATGTTTGTATCTTGTGGTGATATTCAGTTTTGATGTTTGTATCTTGTGTGATATGATCAGTGTGTGATGTTTGTATCTTGTGGTGATATGAACAGTGTTTGGATGTTTGTATCTTGTGGTGATAGATCAGTGAGTGATGATTTGTATCTGTGGTGATATGATCAGTGTGAGTGATGTTTGTATCTTGTGGTGATATGATCAGTGTGTGTGATGTTTGTATCTTGTGGTGATATGATCATGTATGATGTTTGTATCTTGTGGTGATATGATCAATGTGATGTTGTATCTTTAGTCAATATTCCTTATTATGGCTTGGGTTGTATGTCATCTGCTTATGAGTCATGAACGCAAGATGTAATCTTTACGATGCCATGGTAGATATGATGCAGTGATGTAGAGCAGACATGTTTCATGAGATGTTCTTGTCCTTCCATACAGAGTTCAGCCTTGGACAGTGCCGAAATCATGAGCGCTGCCATGGTTGTATAAGTCTCAGACATTGTATCACAGCACGAAGTTTTTTTCTTCTGTATTTCCAGCTGGGGTGTATGGAGTAAGGTCCTACATGTTGTTCGGGTTGTGTGTCGTACACTCCGCAGGCGTTATGTCGCTGCATAGGCTGTATACTCCGTCTTTGGTGGCTAGTGTGAAGGTTAGTGCCTGACTTGTTATTGATAACAATGAGAAATCTTTTTTACTTTTAAGGTCGACATTGGTTGACATTGCACATGAGCTTGTGGCGGTACAAAGCTATGCTCATCCAGAAAGACAAACAAATTAAAAGAAAATAAAGAAGAGAGACAGAGACAGAGACAGAAAGAGAGACAGAGAGAGAGACAGACAAGACAGAGAAAGACACAGAGAAAGAGACAGAAAAAGAGAGAAAGAAAGAAAGAATGTTCTGATTCAATTTTTTGTTGTTGGTATTTTTCTGGTTCCTGTTTGCCTAAAGGTTATAACCGCTTTGATTCAGATTTCATCATTTTATCTGCCAAACATTTCCTGCACGAAGTTGAAGCTGAAGTTTACCGCCTTCTAAGTCAAAAATATATCTTGTTTCAATGGTGTTTGAGTTCGTGTGATTAATTATGTGTGTGTGTGTGTGTGTGTGTGTGTTGTGTGTGTGTGTGTGTGTGTGTGTGTGTGTGTGTGTGGTGTATGTGTATGTGTGTGTGTGTGTGTATGTGTGTGTGTATGTATGTATGTATGTATGTATGTATGTATGTATGTATGTATGTATGTATGTATGTATGTGTGTATGTATGTATGTATGTATGTATGTATGAATGTATGTATGTATGTATGTATGTATGCATGTATGTATGTATGTATGTATGTATGTATGTATGTGTGTACGTATGTATGTATGTATGTATGTATGTATGTATGTATTAACACAGTAGTATCTTTAGCTCTCGGACTTTATTGTTATTATCATTTTTTATTCAATCCCAGCCGACTGCGTAGAGCCATATCAGGGCTATAACCGTTTCAAAACATACACAATACTTAACGGGACAAAACAAAAAACAGAAACAAAAAAACAGAAAAAAAAGGAAAAGAAAATTAAGTAGACATATCAATGCATTCGCGCACATGATCTAAGGACATGCTTCCGGCGTTGATCACTCCGTCCAATTTATCGCACAGGGGATTTGAAAAAAACTGAATACAAATTGAAACATAACGAAGGATAATACAACATATAGAAAACCAGACCTAAATTACTTAAAATTGCTTCTACATACCTTACTTCCCTAGAGCCAAAAATATACTTAGTACAAGTACCTAGTTACCAATCCTAAGAAAAAGTATGTAAGGCTGTATCGAACAATACAGGTGAATGGACCAGCAAGGCAGAAATCGATAGAAGTAAATGACAGAAAGCAAAGGAACAAGACAGAAACAAGGACAGTGACAGAAAAGAGGAAATTTCTAGCACAGAATTTCCAGAAGGTGGGGATACTATTTTTACTGAAAGAGCCCCCGACATCCCCATGAGGGTATCTCTCGGATCTGGTTCACACTATAATTATTGTAGAATGTATTAAAAAAAAAAAAAACAGTAAGCGTAGAGTACAACCTTTCACGTCGTCCCAATCTGAAATGGTATTGTGTAGCATCATCGCTATTGTTCCTTTTCTACATGTAATCATCACAGTGACTCTTACAGCGTGGAATGGAAAGTGTGGAATGGAAAGTGTGGAATGGAAAGTGTGGAATGGAAAGTGTGGAATGGAAAGTGTGGAATGGAAAATGGAAAGTGTGGAGTGAAAGTGTGGAATGGAAAGTGTGGAATGGAAAGTGTGGAATGGAAATGGAAAGTGTGGAATGGAAAGCGTGGAATGGAAAGTGTGGAATGGAAAGTGTGGAATGGAAAGTGTGGAATGGAAAGTGTGGAATGAAAAATGTGGAATGGAAAGTGTGGAATGGAAAGCGTGGAATGGAAAGCGTGGAATGGAAAGGTGGAATGGAAAGTGTGGAATGGAAAGTGTGGAATGGAAAATGGAAAGTGTGGAATGGAAAGCGTGGAATGGAAAGTGTGGAATGGAAAGTGTGGAATGGAAAGTGTGAATGGAAAGTGTGGAATGGAAAGTGTGGAATGGAAATGGAAAGTGTGGAATGGAAAGTGTGGAATGGAGTGTGGAATGGAAGTGTGGAATGGAAAGTGTGGAATGGAAGTGTGGAATGGAAGTGTGGAATGGAAAGTGTGGAATGGAAAGGTGGAATGGAAAGTGTGGATGGAAAGTGTGGAATGGAAAGTGTGGAATGGAAAGTGTGGAATGGAAAGTGTGGAATGGAAAGTGTGGAATGAAAAGTGTGGAATGGAAAGTGTGGAATGGAAAAGTGTGGATGAAAAGTGTGGAATGAAAAGTGTGGAATGAAAAGTGTGTGAAAATGTGGAAAGTGAAAAGTGTGAAGAAAAGTGGGAATGAAAGTGTGGGAAAGGAAAGTGTGGAATGAAAAGTGTGATGGAAGTGTGGAATGAAAAGTGTGGAATGAAAGTGTGGAATGGAAGTGTGGAATGGAAAGTGGATGGAAAGTGTGGAATGGAAAGTGTGGATGGAAAGTGTGTGAATGGAAAGTGTGGAATGGAAAGTGTGGAATGGAAAGTGTGGATGAAATGTGGAATGGAAAGTGTGTGTGAGTGTGAATGAATGTGAATGAAAGTGTGGAATGGAAAGTGTGAATGGAAAGTGTGGATGGAAAGTGTGGAATGGAAAGTGTGTGGAAACAGAGATAAAGGAAAAGTGAAGAAAGGAAAAAGACGACCAGAGAACGGACAAGTTTGTCAGACTGTGAGTGTGCTTGGTGGTGTGTGTGTGTGTGTGTGTGTGTGTGTGTGTGTGTGTGTTGTGTGTGTGTGTGTGTGCATGTGTGTGTGCATGTGTGTGTGTGTGAGCTTGTGGGTGCGTGCTGCATTTGTGTGTGTGTGTGTGTGTGAGTGTGTGTTTTGAGCTTGTGGGTGCGTGCGTGCATGTGTGTGTGTGTGTGTGCTTGTGCATGTGTGTGCTTGTGCGTGCTTGCGTGCGTGCGCGTGTGTGTGTGCATGTGTGTGCTTGTGGTGCTTGCGTGCGTGCGCGTGCGTGTGTGTATGTTGTGCGAGTGTCGTGTGTGTGTGCATGTGTGTGTGTGCGTGTGTGTGTGTCATGTGTGTGCGTGTGTGTGCATGTATGTGTGTGTGTGCTGTGTTTGTACGTGTGTGTGTGTGCATGTGTGTGTGTGTGCATGTGTGTGTACTAGTGCGTGCGTGTGTGTGTGTGTGTGTACTTGTGCGTGCGTGCGTGTGTGTGTGTGTGTGTGCGATGTGTGTGTACTTGTGCGTGCGTGCGTGCGTGCGTGCATGTGTGTGAGTGCATGTGTGTGTGGTGCATGTGTGTCTGTGGGTGCGTGTGTGTATGTGTGGTGTGTGTGTGTGGTGATGTGTGTGTGTGTGTGGTGTGTGTGTGTTGTTGTGTGTGTGTGTGTGTGTGTGTGTGTGTGTGTGTGTGTGTGTGTGCTGTTTGCGCGTGGAAGCAGCACACAATCAAACCATACACAATTCTATTTCACTCACGTGAACTGATTACTCTTTTATTAATAATCCATATGTGGAAAATAAAATAAATGTGCATACACTGGGCTCGCACCAAACGTACATGAGTATCATATTACCCAAAACACAACCACAAATTTATCACAACACACATTATAAAAAAAAACACAGTACGCACCAGAAAACTAAATCATTATACAAAACACAGTAAATAGCAATCATGACATATGTCACAACCCCGCAAATGAAATTCCACCTTCACTTGTATTTCACACACAGAAAGAGAGAGAGGAGAGAGAGAGAGAGAGAGAGAGAGAGAGAGAGACAGAGACAGAGACAGAGAGACAGACAGACAGACAGAGAGAGAGACAGAGACAGAGACAGACAGAGACAGAGAGTGATAGACAGAGAGACAGACAGACAGAGAGACAGAGACCGAGACAGAGAGAGACAGAAAGACAGAGACAGAGAAAGGGAGAGACAGAAAGACAGAGACAGAGAAAGAGAGGGAGAGACAGAAAGACAGAGAAAGAGAGAGAGACAGGGAGACAGAGAGACAGAAAGACAGAGAAAATGAGAAAAAACACACCGTTATAGATTTATAAGGTAAAACAAACAAACCAGCAAATAAACAAACAAATCAAATGAGCAGATGTCAGTCAACAATATATCAAATCCCGTCACGGTTACAGTATTACATGTGTCACGGCTACATGATAAATCCGTCACGGTTACATATTAATTGTCACGCTAATGTATGTCACGGTACATATACATGTGTCGGTATGATAAATCCGTCACGGTTACATATTACATGTGTCACGGCTACATGATAAATCTGTCACGGTTACATATTACAATTTGTGGTCCCGGCTACATGATAAATCCGTCACGGTTACATATTACATATGTCACGGCTACATGATAAATCTGTCACGGTTACATATTACATGTGTCACGGCTACATGATAAATCCGTCACGGTTACATATTACATGTGTCACAGTTACATCATAAATCTGTCACGGCTAGAAGTACCTATGGCTGTGTGGAATAGAGCGGTTGTCGTTTTTGATGTATGGCGATAGGAAATCTTCCGCTTCTCTTTGCAGCCTCTGCAACCCCTCCAGCCCAGGCCTCCCACTTCTTCTGCACCAGCTGCAACAGGGACTGCCACTCACACATGGACTTGCACAGCCATAGCAGACAGTGCCAAGACCTAACCAACAGACATCAGCCTGCACAGCCATAGCAGACGGTGCCAAGACCCAGCCAACAGACAATATTCCAGGGGTGCTGTCAGCATGGTCTCCACAGACTGAGATGTCAGTGATGATCTGTGCACGTGTACTGTTGAAGTCATGGTGTAGAGGATGGGTGTGATGATCTGTCATGAAGTCATGGTGTAGAGGATGGGTGTGATGATCTGTCATGAAGTCATGGTGAAGAGGATGGGTGTGATGATCTGTCATGAAGTCATGGTGTAGAGGATGGGTGTGATGATCTGTCATGAAGTCATGGTGAAGAGGATGGGTGTGATGATCTGTCATGAAGTCATGGTGAAGAGGATGGGTGTGATGATCTGTCATGAAGTCATGGTGAAGAGGATGGGTGTGATGATCTGTCATGAAGTCATGGTGAAGAGGATGGGTGTGATGATCTGTCAGGATTGTTTTCACTCTGTCTGTCATCTCCTTTGTGTTCAGGTCTTCACGTGTGTACTGTTTCTGACCATCACTCCACACGTCTGTCTAATCATCTTTTCCTGTCTGTCTCTGTCATGTTTAGACAGGATCCCACACAGCGCATTTCATCCACTGTCACACAGTACAAACTATAGTTGTATAGAATGGTTGGAGCATTTTACTGCGAACCTCAAATGATTTAAATTTTCTGAGGCAATACACATGTGTGTTTAATTCTTTTTAAACAACACAATTGACTATTCAGTCCAAGACTGCCCGTTGTGAAGACTCATACCAGGATATGTGAATCTGTCCACCATCTCACCATGAACAGTATAGTAATTCATGTGTGAAAAGCTGCATTTTCCTAAAATCAAGAATACGTTCTTTCGTTTTTCCAACATTAAACTCTCTAATATTTCATCACACCAGCTTACAAATTTCTCCATTTCTTCTTCTTAATCAGAAAAGTCATTATCAATAATTAATTCTGCCAGAGTCATCAGCAAACTTAGTTAATGAACATGATCCTGTAAAAATCCCACATTGAGCAGTCTGCACAGTGAATCAAAATAGCGAAAGCACAATACCTTGGAGTATACCAGGCTTTGTGCACAAGACAGTGGGTGATTGACGTACACTTGTGTTTACTTCCACAAATTGAGGTCTGTTAAAGGGTAATCCCAAATCCATAAAAAAATATTTTTAAAAAAACTGGAAAATTGACGATCATGCGCCAACTGACGACCGTGTGCCAAAAAGCTTTCTTTGCTAAAATATGTGGTTGTGTTGTGTTGACAGTACTAAAATATGTGGTTGTGTTATGTTGATAGTACTTGAATATGTGGTTGTGTTATGTTGATAGTACTTGAATATGTGGTTGTGTTATGTTGATAGTACTTGAATATGTGGTTGTGTTATGTGATAGTACTTGAAAAGTGGTTGTGTTATGTTGAAGTACATGAATATGTTGTGTTGTGTTGACAGTACTTGAATAGTGGTTGTTATGTTGATAGTACTTGAATATTGGTTGTGTTATGTGATAGTACTTGATATGTGGTTGGTATGTTGACATACTTGAAAAGTAAACAAAACAAAACAACACAACAACAAAATATCAAACACGCACAAGCAAACTGACATTAACTTGCATAGACATCCCCAACGTAAATACAGCTGACTCTGTCGCCGATACTAATTGACTATTGAAAGAAGTAAACTCAGAATCAGATACATCACATAGGAAAGAAGTATGCCCAGAATCATTTAATAACATTAGGAAAGAAGTATGCCCAGAATCAGATTATAAACATTAGGAAAGAAGTATGCCCAGAATCAGATTATAACAGTAGGAAAGAAGTATGCCCAGAATCAGATTATAACATTAGGAAAGAAGTATGCCCAGAATCAGATTATAACATTAGGAAAGAAGTATGCCCAGAATCAGATTATAACATTAGGAAAGAAGTATGCCCAGAATCAGATTATAACAGTAGGAAAGAAGTATGCCCAGAATCAGATTATAACAGTAGGAAAGAAGTATGCCCAGAATCAGATTATAACATTAGGAAAGAAGTATGCCCAGAATCAGATTATAACATTAGGAAAGAAGTATGCCCAGAATCAGATTATAACAGTAGGAAAGAAGTATGCCCAGAATCAGATTATAACAGTAGGAAAGAAGTATGCCCAGAATCAGATTATAACATTAGGAAAGACGTATGCCCAGAATCAGATTATAACATTAGGAAAGAAGTATGCCCAGAATCAGATTATAACACGAGGAAAGAAGTATGCCCAGAATCAGATTATAACAGTAGGAAAGAAGTATGCCCAGAATCAGATTATAACAGTAGGAAAGAAGTATGCCCAGAATCAGATTATAACATTAGGAAAGAAGTATGCCCAGAATCAGATTATAACAGTAGGAAAGAAGTATGCCCAGAATCAGATTATAACAGTAGGAAAGAAGTATGCCCAGAATCAGATTATAACAGTAGGAAAGAAGTATGCCCAGAATCAGATTATAACATTAGGAAAGAAGTATGCCCAGAATCAGATTATAACAGTAGGAAAAAAGTATGCCCAGAATCAGATTATAACACGAGGAAAGAAGTATTCCCAGAATCAGATTATAACACGAGGAAAGAAGTATGCCCAGAATCAGATTATAACACGAGAAAGAAGTATGCCCAGAATCAGATTATAACAGTAGGAAAGAAGTATGCCCAGAATCAGATTATAACACGAGGAAAGAAGTATGCCCAGAATCAGATTATAACACGAGGAAAGAAGTATGCCCAGAATCAGATTATAACAGTAGGAAAAAAGTATGCCCAGAATCAGATTATAACACGAGGAAAGAAGTATGCCCAGAATCAGATTATAACACGAGGAAAGAAGTATGCCCAGAATCAGATTATAACACGAGGAAAGAAGTATGCCCAGAATCAGATTATAACACGAGGAAAGAAGTATGCCCAGAATCAGATTATAACATTAGGAAAGAAGTATGCCCAGAAAATATCAGAGTTCCATATAACAGAGGAAAGAAGTATGCCCAGAATCAGATTATAACACGAGGAAAGAAGTATGCCCAGAATCAGATTATAACATTAGGAAAGAAAGTATGCCCAGAATCAGATATAACAGTTTGGAAAGAAGTATGCCCAGAATCAGATTATAAACTTAGGAAAGAAGTATGCCCAGAATCAGATTATAACAGTAGGAAAGAAGTATGCCCAGAATCAGATTATAACAGTAGGAAAGAAGTATGCCCAGAATCAGATTATAACATTAGGAAAGAAGTATGCCCAGAATCAGATTATAACATTAGGAAAGAAGTATGCCCAGAATCAGATTATAACAGTAGGAAAGAAGTATGCCCAGAATCAGATTATAACAGTAGGAAAGAAGTATGCCCAGAATCAGATTATAACAGTAGGAAAGAAGTATGCCCAGAATCAGATTATAACACGAGGAAAGAAGTATGCCCAGAATCAGATTATAACACGAGGAAAGAAGTATGCCCAGAATCAGATTATAACACGAGGGAAAGAAGTATGCCCAGAATCAGATATAACAGTAGGAAAGAAGTATGCCCAGAATCAGATTATAACAGAGGAAAGAAGTATGCCCAGAATCAGATTATAACACGAGGAAAGAAGTATGCCCAGAATCAGATTATAACATAGGAAAAAAGTATGCCCAGAATCAGATTATAACACGTAGGAAAGAAGTATGCCCAGAATCAGATTATAACATAGGAAAGAAGTATGCCCAGAATCAGATTATAACAGTAGGAAAGAAGTATGCCCAGAATCAGATTATAACATTAGGAAAGAAGTATGCCCAGAATCAGATTATAACAGTAGGAAAGAAGTATGCCCAGAATCAGATTTAAACAGTAGGAAAGAAGTATGCCCAGAATCAGATTATAACAGTAGGAAAGAAGTATGCCCAGAATCAGATTATAACACGAGGAAAGAAGTATGCCCAGAATCAGATTATAACACGAGGAAAGAAGTATGCCCAGAATCAGATTATAACACGAGAAAGAAGTATGCCCAGAATCAGATTATAACAGTAGGAAAGAAGTATGCCCAGAATCAGATTATAACACGAGGAAAGAAGTATGCCCAGAATCAGATTATAACACGAGGAAAGAAGTATGCCCAGAATCAGATTATAACAGTAGGAAAAAGTATGCCCAGAATCAGATTATAACACGAGGAAAGAAGTATGCCCAGAATCAGATTATAACACGAGGAAAGAAGTATGCCCAGAATCAGATTATAACACAGGAAAGAAGTATGCCCAGAATCAGATTATAACACGAGGAAAGAAGTATGCCCAGAATCAGATTATAACATTAGGAAAGAAGTATGCCCAGAATCAGATTATAACAGTAGGAAAGAAAGTATGCCCAGAATCAGATTATAACACGAGGAAAGAAGTATGCCCAGAATCAGATTATAACATTAGGAAAAAAGTATGCCCAGAATCAGATGATAACGTAGGAAAGAAGTATGCCCAGAATCAGATTATAACATTAGGAAAGAAGTATGCCCAGAATCAGATTATAACACGAGGAAAGAAGTATGCCCAGAATCAGATTATAACATTAGGAAAGAAGTATGCCCAGAATCAGATTATAACAGTAGGAAAGAAGTATGTCCAGAATCAGATTATAACACGAGGAAAGAAGTATGCCCAGAATCAGATTATAACATTAGGAAAGAAGTATGCCCAGAATCAGATTATAACAGTAGGAAAGAAGTATGCCCAGAATCTGATTATAACATTAGGAAAGAAGTATGCCCAGAATCAGATTATAACAGTAGAAAAGAAATATGCCCAGAATCAGATTATAACATTAGGAAAGAAGTATGCCCAGAATCAGATAACTTTAGGAAAGAAGTATGCCCAGAATCAGATTATAACTTTAGGAAAGAAGTATGCCCAGAATCAGATTATAACAGTAGAAAAGAAGTATGCCCAGAATCTGATTATAACATTAGGAAAGAAGTATGCCCAGAATCAGATTATAACTTTAGGAAAGAAGTATGCCCAGAATCTGATTATAACATTAGGAAAGAAGTATGCCCAGAATCAGATTATAACATTAGGAAAGAAGTATGCCCAGAATCACATTATAACATTAGGAAAGAAGTACGCCCAGAATCTGATTATAACATTAGGAAAGAAGTATGCCCAGAATCAGATTATAACATTAGGAAAGAAGTACGCCCAGAATCTGATTATAACATTAGGAAAGAAGTATGCCCAGAATCAGATTATAACTTTAGGAAAGAAGTATGCCCAGAATCTGATTATAACATTAGGAAAGAAGTATGCCCAGAATCAGATTATAACTTTAGGAAAGAAGTATCCCCAGAATCAGATTATAACATTAGGAAAGAAGTATGCCCAGAATCAGATTATAACATTAGGAAAGAAGTATCCCCAGAATCAGATTATAACATTAGGAAAGAAGTATGCCCAGAATCAGATTATAACATTAGGAAAGAAGTATGCCCAGAATCAGATTATAACATTAGGAAAGAAGTACGCCCAGAATCTGATTATAACATTAGCGTCGTCAGAACTGTCCTGGGAAACCACAAGAACAGCTGAAAAAAGACAGCTGTAGGTGTTTAGCCCCTTTCTCCCACTGGACGAAGCATCAGGGAAGTTTCAGTCTTTTTCTCATAATTTTATATTTGGTGTTTGTTTGTGATCGTACATTCACGCTTGACAAAGGCCAGTTGGCCGAAAATTTGCGCCTGTCTTGTCTTGTTGTATTGAATACGCGTTGTGATTCTATTTTCGTGTTTTTCTTGTTCCTGTTTGCTTGAACGCGGGCAGTCACACTTGTTTTGGATTTCTCCTCTCTTTAACAAACGTTCTAACACGAAACATTTGCAGGTCATAAAGAATGGACAGTTTGTACATCATGCCCAATATACTAAGGGTTAATGCATAAGCAATATCCTGAGTATTAAAACAATAAACACAGAAATTGAAGACATATATGTATAGTTGCTATTGTACAATTATTATGCGATATTAACAGAACGCAAACCAAAAATCAGGGGAAAAAGTGTCACACACATACGCTTACACACAAAAAAACACAAAACATTTTGTAACACAGAGTATGAGTTCAAATATCTCTCTATGCCACTACCAGGTAAAAATACCGTATTATTCTCTGGTGTTTCCTTGTCCTAGTGGAAACAGGTTAGATATTTATGTTCATGAAAATATACGACTGAGATTCCAAGTGAACGTACACTCTTTCTTTACATTGACAAAACTGAGTAGGTTACGAATACAACTTTATCCTAATGAAAATATCAATTACTGTCTTAACAACAGGACAGGTACTGAAGCAGTTTCTATGATATACCTATTCCAGCAACAGACAATCTTTTAGGGATAATTCAGGGATATGAACACTTTCCAAGCCAAAAACATTCACGTTTGTTTTCATCGGAATAAAAAAAACAATAAAAATAACATATAATTGCTTTCATCGGAATAAAAATAACAATGTAAAACAAACAATAGAAAATAAACAAACGTTAAAAATCTATCTATGTGCCAGACAACTCAGGTAGCAGTCAGTTTTCAATGACACACTAACACACAGCAATGCTGAGGTATAGTGCCAGTTAGTCGTCAGTGCTGAGGTATGGTGCCAGTTAGTCGTCAGTGCTGAGGTATGGTGCCAGTTAGTCGTCAATGCTGAGGTATGGTGCCAGTTAGTCGTCAATGCTGAGGTATGGTGCCAGTAAGTCGTCATAATCAATCACCTTTGTATTATAACTCGTACGAAAATCACACACACACACGCGCGCGCGCGCGCGCGCACGCACGCACACACACACACACACACACACACACACACACACCACACACACACACACACACACATACGCACAAACAACACAAACAACATAACACAACACATTACAACACAACACAACACGCACACACACACATACACACACTCACACTCACACATGGGCGCGCGTGCGCTCACTCGTACATTCAAACAAGTAAGTGAAATGAAATGAATATTACATTACTAAATGAATAAACAGATAAACAAATAGACGAATAAAGACAGAAAATTAGAAACACATAAAGAAATACAGTAACATCTACAAAATACCTTGCTGTCACCGTGGCCAAAGACATGAGTTGGGACGAACACATAAACAACATGTGTTCCAAAGGAAACAGAATGCTCAAATTCCTCTGACGGAATCTGAAAATCAGCTCCTCAGAGATCAAGGAACGAGCCTACAAAGCGCTAGTTGCCCCCATCTGGAGTACGTGTCTTCCGTCTAGGACCCCCATACAGAGAAAAACATAACTAAAATAGAAGAGGTTCAAAGACAAGCTGCACGCTTCGTCCTCAACAGATATAGGAACACTTCTAGTGTTAGCAACATGCTGGTCACACTGGGCTGGCCCTCATTGGAGAAACGACGGTAAGTAGCAAGACTCTCTATGCTGTTCAAAGTGCACCAAGGCCTTGTTCACTGTCCCAGCCTACAAGCAAAACTAGTCCCTCTACCTGACTGTAAGCGACGTGGCCACGACAGACAGTTCCACTTGATCACATCAAGGACCCAGTTTAGAGCTACTTCATTTCTGCCTAGAACTGTCAAGAACTGGAACAGTCTCCAACAAGGAACAGTTGAGGCCACAACACTTGACACATTCGTGTCAAGGGCCTCCAAAATCCCAGACTAGACCGACCCCTCCCCCCCCCCACTTCCACTCAGAGCCCCTGTCCCACCCACCTTGCTGCCCTCTTCACCACCCCACCCCTCTTGCCCTCTTCACCCCCCCTTCCCCCTCCTACCTCCTCACCCCACCACCCTCATTCCCCCCACCCCCACCCCACCATCATCATGATTAAAACTGAACTCTTAAGACATGTCCACTGTCCCAGATTTATCTGCTGCAAACCCCCCAGTTATAGGCGCCAGAATAATCAAATTTGATTGTGGGCCCTCAACACTGAAGAAGAAGAAGAAGAAGAAGAAGAAGAAAGAAATGAAGAAAGAAATACAGAAAAAAATCAGAAAGAAATAAAGAAGAAAGAAAAAGACAGACAGACAAACACAGAGGCTGAAAAAGACAAAGACAGACTAAGCAAGAGAACAGATTAACCAAAAAGGTGCTGCCATAACCATAAAATGTATTTATCATTGTGAAGAGAAGGTAAGACACATACAAACTGCATACTAACGCTCACTGATATCACCTTATTTATGCACAGTCATCTACTTTATGCATGCAGCCCATAAACCATCTTGTCTCATGCCTTTATCATTCCAAAAAGAAACTAAAAAAAAACCTGAACGAAAAAAGTCGTTGTAATACATCACAACAAAGCAAATCTGTTTTCTTGTTCTGACCAAGATATTCTTGTTACGTGGGGAGTGTGGGTGTCATTATGTCCTGTTGCAACTCACAGCACAGCACTGACTGCACGTAATGATGACAGTTAACACCCTCTCAGCTGCCCCCTCTTTCTCTCTCATTATGTAACACATCAGTCCCAATTTCTGACTCAGCTAAAAACCTTGGTGTCTGCATTGACTCTACCCTCTCCATGAACAACTTTGTTTCTCAAACTGCCAGATCTTGCTACTATCACCTCCATCGTATAAGCCTGATCAGGAAGTATCTCTCTGTTGAAACAACTGCAAAACTCGTTCTCTCCTTCATAATGTCTCGCATTGACTATTGCAATTCACTCCTGTCTGGTCTTCCTGCCTCCACCATCCACATCCTACAGCGCATTCAAAACAATGCTGTACGCCTTGTACTCAAAAAGAAAAAAGCTGACCACATTTCTCCTCTCCTGGCACAACTTCACTGGCTCCCTGTATCAAAGCGCATACAATACAAACTAGACACCATGTGCTACAAAAGCCTCAATAACGCAGCCCCCGATTACCTGTCACGCCTACTTGAGATCTATCTTCCCTCACGTACCCTCCGCTCTGCCTCCGATCCTCTGACTTTTCGCTTTCCACGCACTAAGCTCAATACCTACGGTCCACGAGCCTTCCCTGTTTCTGGTCCACTCTCCTGGAACAAACTTCCTCTCTCAGTCCATCAGCAACCTACTTTTGTCTCCTTCAAGTCCGCTCTCAAAACTCACCTTTTCTCCTCTGCATGAAATCCTGACCTCACTCAATCCCCTCTGTAGCCTGTCTCCGCTCGGAGTGGAATCACATTGTAATATATATTTGTATATAATATGCTCTCTATAATTTTCCATTGCTTTTATTCTTTTTCCCCATTTATAGCTATGTGTGAGTGTGTGTGTGCGTGTGTGTGCGCGCGTGCGTATGTGTATGTTCAGCGCTTAGATTTGATTTCTATCAAGATTTTGCGCTATATAAATATTGTAATTATTATTATTATTATCAACACAGTTAATCACTAACACCTACGGTACTGGACGGAACCCACAGCACCAATACCTCACCACTCTCCGGACATTCATCTCCCAAGCTCCCAACGCCACACGATAACAATTCCATCAAGCAAACGGGCGCTGTCCTTGTGCTGCAAGGTCCATTCGGACCCAGTCATCAGTTACCTTGTTTACAATCCGAATGGCAAGGTGGGCAGATGACAAACCCCGGGACACAGCCACACTACTAGCACCAACCAGGTCCAGCCCAGCTACCGGACCACGAGAGAACGGAAAAGCCTTCTCTTGCCTTATTTTGAGCCTTCATCTCTCTGTTAGGCAGCCCGCCCTGCCACCAGTTCACATAGCTGCTAGTTCCTTTCCCTTACTATAGTCTCGACAGTTAGCAGTCGGAAGCTCCCAAAGTTGCCTTACTTCAACCACAGGGATTGTTCGAACGGTCGCGAAAGTGGCCAGACATGATGCTCCAGACACAGCCCATTTTGCTGTTCAGCAAAGTCTGACACGTCCCCAACAAAGGGATCCCAAATTTGCTGTCTTTCAGAGCAGCCAGCAGGTCTTTCCCTGTGGTCATCAGGCCTGATTCCCTGAAGTCAGTGGCCAGCAGGTCTTTCCCTGCGGTCATCAGGCCTGATTCCCTGACGTCAGTGGCCAGCAGGTCTTTCCCTGCGGTCATCAGGCCTAATTCCCTGAAGTCAGCGGCCAAGCCACAAGTCAAGTTATGGGGGAAATACAGATGAGTGGACGGTAGATAGGAACAGTGAACGACAAAAACTGACGAAGAAAAAGACAGACAAAACAAGACAACATACATGATAAAGGCGATACCACAACCAGAACATGGAATTATCATTGTAAAGAGAAAAAAAGATACATACAAAATGTTTACAACTATTCTCTGGTTAAATCTTATTTCTGCTTAGTTCACCTGATTTCTGCAAACAGCCCAGAAAGCGTCTTGTCTCACTGTACATGTAATAATTATAATTCCAATACGAAATGTAAACAACAAACCTGATGGACAAACAGTCGTTGTAAACAATCACAATAAAACAAATCTGTTTTCTTTTTCTGAGATGTTTGTGTGACTGGGGGGTGGGGTGGGGGTAACATGTGTCATTATGTCCTGTTGCGACTCATAGCACAGTACTAACTGAATACAATGATTACATCCACTTAGCGATGAGTTCGTATCAGTATCTAATCTATCCCTTTGTCTTGTCATCTACCTTTCACCTGCAGCATTTCAGCATGTTTTCAGCCTTTCATTTAACTGTCACATTGTAGCGTACAGCTACAATTATCATCACATCGATGGCTGTTTCCATGACAAACGTATACAGGAGTGTAAATAATGAAGGTTATGAGATCTTTTATGTGTCGTTTCTAGCTCCAACAGTTTGATTTTATGTAAAACATAATGATGTGAAACACTCCCCTCCTGTCTTCCCCCTCCTGTCTTCCCCCTGCTGTCTTCCCCCTGCTTCTTCCCTCCTGTCTTCCCCCTCCTGTCTTCCCCTCCTGTCTTCCCTTCCTGTCTTCCCCTCCTGTCTTCCCCTCCTGTCTTCCCTCCTGTCTTCCCTTCTTCTTCCCCTCCTGTCTTCCCCCTTCCTGTCTTCCCTCCTGTCTTCCCTCCTGTCTTCCCCCCTGTCTCCCTCCTGTCTTCCCCCTCTGTCTTCCCCTCCTGTCTTCCCCTCTGTCTTCCCCTCCTGTCTTCCCCCTCCTGTCTTCCCCTCCTGTCTTCCCCCTCTGTCTTCCCCTGCTTCCTGTTCTTCCCCTCCTGTCTTCCCCCCTTCCTGTCTTCCTCCCCCTCCTGTCTTCCCCCCTGCTGTTCTCTTCCCCCTCCTGTCTTCCCCTCCTGTCTTCCCTCCTGTCTCCCCTCCCTGTTTTCCCCCTCTGTTCCCCCTTCTTCCCCATTTCTGTTGTGCTTCCCTGTCCTGGTTTGCTTCTGTCGTTGTGTAGTGACTGCGGTGTTTGGTGAATTGTGTGTGAGAGTACACGCCTTGGTTTGGTTCGTGTATCTATATTTGGCGCCTTAAAAATGTCGTTATTATAATTATAATCATCTAACTATAATCATCATTATTGCTGACCCTTGAATCAACATTTGGCGCCTTATAAACGTCATTATAATTACAATCATCTAACTATAATCATCATTATTGCTGACCCTCGTATCAACATTTGGCACCTTAAAATGTCGTTATAATTATAATCATCTAACTATAATCATCATTATTGCTGACCCTTGAATCAACATTTGGCGCCTTAAAAATGTCGTTATTATAATTATAATCATCTAACTATAATCATCATTATTGCTGACACTTGAATCAACATTTGGCGCCTTATAAACGTCATTATAATTACAATCATCTAACTATAATCATCATTATTGCTGACACTTGAATCAACATTTGGCGCCTTATAAAACTATTATAATTAAATCATCTAACTATAATCATCATTATTGCTGACCTCGATCAACATTTGGCGCCTTAAAATTTATAATTATAATCATCTAACTATAATCATCATTATTGCTGACACTTGAATCAACATTTGGCACCTTAAAATGTTATAATTATAATCATCTAAATATAATCATCATTATTGCTGACACTTGAATCAACATTTGGCCCTTAAAATGTTATAATTATAATCATCTAACTATAATCATCATTATTGCTGACCTTGAATCAACATTTGGCACCTTAAAATGTTATAATTACAATCATCTAACTATAATCATCATTATTGCTGACACTTGAATCAACATTTGGCACCTTAAAATGTTATAATTACAATCATCTAACTATAATCATCATTATTGCTGACACTTGAATCAACATTTGGCACCTTAAAATGTTATAATTATAATCATCTAAATATAATCATCATTATTGCTGACACTTGAAACAACATTTGGCACCTTATAAGCGTCATTATAATTACAATCATCTAATTATAATTATCAGTTATTCTTATCAAATGTCGTGGCATAGTACCATAAGTCAACCCAGTTATGTCGATCTGATCTCTCCTGTCTTGTGAAACATTGACGACAATGCTGATTCACTTATAGCATGCTTAGCTACCAATTGAGTACTTATAACATGCTTAGCTACTAATTCAGAACTTATAACATGCTTAGCTATTAGGCTATTTCAGCACTTATAACATACCCAGTACTAGGCTAATTCAGCACTTATACTTAGCTACTAGGCTAATTCAGCATTTAAGACATACTTAGCTACTAGACTAATTGAGCACTTATAACATGCTTAGCTACCATGCTAATTCAGCATTTACAACATACTTAGCTATCAATTTAGCACTTATACCGTACTTAGCTATCAATGTAGCATTTATGAAATAGTTAGCTAGTAAGTAAGTGAGCACTTACAAAATACTTAACAAGTAATTCAGCACTTATAAAATACTTAACAAGTAATTCAGCTCTTATAAAATACTTAACAAGTAATTCAGCTCTTATAGAATACTTAAGTAATTCAGCTCATAAAATACTTAACAATTAATTCAGCTCTTATAAAATACTTAACAAGTAATTCAGCTCATATAAAATACTTATCAACTACTCCAGCCCTACTATTTCAGCACAGTTGACAGGAGTGCTGCAGTTTCTTCCTACCATCTCTCACTACATGACAGGCATGTAGTATTCTCGTTCTTTTGTGGCCATCTCCTCGGCAGGCACGCCTTCGAAGTGTTTGAGTTCATATCCCTTTTTCATAGTCAAGAAGTACTCTGCCACCTTGCCACCCAAGGCTTCTGTCAGAACCTTGTCCTTCTCCAAGGCGTCCAAAGCCTCAGCCAATGACCCAGGCAGCTGTTTGGTCGCGGCCTCCTTGCCTGGGTTCGGACACGCCAGCTTCTTCTCAAGGCCGTCCAGGCCCGCTGCTACAGTGCCGGCCAAAACCAGGTAAGGGTTGCCGGCTGAAGAAGGAATTCTGCAAGTCAGAGAGAGAGAGAACGATTGAAGTCGATGGAAACAGGCAGTTCTCCGTTCACACACCAACATTCAGATAGTGAAGCTTCTAATTATTTTTTTATTTCAGAAATGAAGATGAAACGATGAATTAATGACATTTTGTGGAACTGAGCAAGCAGGTATTGATTTTGGAAGTGGTGCTGGTGGTGGGGTGTGTGTGTCTTTCTGTCATGTGAGACGAGTTTATACAGAATAGCTAGTTGTGTTGTGATTCAGACCTTTAATTATTTATTTATTTATTCACTTTGTATGTATGTTCCTTTTTTGTTTTTTGTTTTTTTAAAGATAAGATACACAGATACTCATGCCATTTACATGTAACCAAGACTATTCCAGTGAGAGGCTGATCCAATACCAGTATAGAATATAGACTAGGTAAAACATAGTCTAGGTAGGACCTGGCCAGCTCATGGTTTATGTGCAGGCGTTAGGCTTGTGCCATGATCACCATACACATGGCACATGTGACGTTAGTGCATGAAACGAGATGAAAAGAAAGATGTATATAAGGACCCTGCCTCTGACAATACTCACTACATAAATGCATCACTCACACTTCAAGAATTAAAAGATGCCATTCAGTCCCTTCCAAGTAAAAAAACGTCAGTTGGACTAGATGCAATTTCCAATGAGATGCTGAAAAATTTACCAGAAAATTTTATAATCTTGCTACATGACATATTTCTAAAATGCTGGAATAGTGGGATAATGCCTAACAACTGGAAAGAAACAATAGTGGTTCCTGTATTAAAACCAGGTAAATGTAATACCGATTTGAAAAACTACAGGCCAATTGCATTAACATCACATGTATGTAAACTAATGGAGAAAATAATCTTAAAGAGACTGATGCACTATTGTGAAAAGAATAAAATAATACCAGTAAATCAGGCAGGATTTCGAAAAGGCAGGTCACCAGTAGAGATCCTAACAAAGCTAACTACTAATATAAAACAACAATTTGCAAGACGTCAATGTGTTTTAGCTACATTTTTTGATATAACGAAAGCATACGATCAAGTGTGGCACTCCCGATTGTTATTCAAATTTAAAAGTATTGGGCTGACAGGTCACATTTTTGGCTATGTTAAGTGTTTCTTAGAAAACAGAGTATTTCAAACGAGGATTGAAAATGTATATTCCACGAAACGAATTCTTCAAATGGGTATCCCTCAGGGATCCGTTATAGCTCCCCTTCTTTTCATGATATTAATGCATGACTTACCCAGTAAAGTATCTAAGCATGTAGTTTTAGCTCAATATGCTGACGATTTATGCATGTGGATGCAGGTAAATATGAAAAAGAAAACTCCTTTGCGCTGTATCAATTATACACGCAAATGCTACCAATTAGAACTTGATAAAATAGCGCGATACATGGTAGAAAATGGGTTACATCTATCCCTGGAAAAAACAAAAATAGTTTTATTTAATAACGGAGCTAACCCAGTAAATATTCCCACTTTCAAACTGGGAGATACTCTTCTTCAGTTTAACGAGTCGATTAAATTCTTAGGAGTTTTCCTTACAGCAAAATTATCTTGGAATCAGCATATTGAATACTTATTAACCAAAGCTCAAAAAAGTTTAAATTTCATAAAAATAGTTCGCAAACAGACATGGGGTCAAGATTCATCAACACTTGTTCATCTTTGTAAATCGCTTGTTAGATCTAAATTAACCTATGCTCAAGAAATCTTCTTCAGTGCACCGAAACACTTACTAAAAAAACTGCAGAGCATAGATTGTAAAGGTTTCAAACTTGCACTGGGTCTTCCAATGCATGCTTCCTGTCTTCGGACATATAATGAAATCAAACTGTTGCCACTTGATGAGCAAAGGAAAGTCGCTTCTACTAAATTTTTGTTAAGAAACACTACCGTAGAAAACATCTCAGAAACAGAAATTAAACTGAGATCAGATACCGACTTTCCAAAACGAGCTAAATCAATATCTTCACAGGTCACACTTGCAACATAC
>CM060315.1:3491850-3524350 GCA_030674185.1 Monoplex corrugatus | reverse complement strand
CATTGTTCTGGGAGGTTTAGATATGGAAGTACTTAGATATGAGGAGTGTTCTGAGCTTACGGTTTTTGTGCTTTGTATCTGCTTCTATGCTAGCTGAATGGGTAGCGCAAACTGTGTTAGATTTGAGAAGTTCTACAACATGGGAGATAATTTCTACATGACTCTCAAGAGTTACGTTCTCTGATTAATAATATTTAGATATGGAAGTTTCTGACTATCTGACTGCCATAAATCCCTCGTGAACAAATCCCACCATCCTGCCCGGGTACCTCCCGTCTGGTGGGTAAAGGCTGGACGATTTCCCCATTTGCCAGGTCAACATGCGTGTAGACTTGTTAGTGCCTGATGAGACAGTCTTGAAGGAGGCAGACACAGGAAGATCATTAATAAAGATGATTAGGAAAAGACAAGCAACATTTATAGGACATTTATGAAGAAAGAGAAATTAGAGCACCTGATCACATCAGGAAAGCTGGAGGGAAAGAGAACAACAGGTAGACCCATGGAGAAAATATTGGACGGACTTGCAGGGTGGCTGAGGACAAAGAGGGTGGGAGATGTACTTGCAGCGACAAGGGATAGATTCGTGTGGAGGGCCATGACTGCCAACGCTAAGTGGCAGATCACATGATGATGATGGTGATTGATGATGATGATGATGATGATGATGATGATGGTGACGATGATGATGATGATGATGATAGTGCCTAAATCCCCTTCCTGACTATGTACACGCAGAACATCAAGTATGCATGAACCAGAAAAACACGAAAAAAGAATAAGAACGCGTATTTAATACAACAAGACAAGACAGGCGCAAATTTTCGGCCAACTGGCCTTTGTCAAGCGTAAGATCACAAACAAACAAATACCAGATACAAAAATTAGGAGAGAAATACTAAAAGGATTCCTTTCCTCACACTGAACAGAGCAGCAGGGAAGTTTCAGTCTTTCTCTCCTAATTTTTGTATCTGGTGTTTGTTTGTTTGTGATCTTACGCTTGACAAAGGCCAGTTGGCCGAAAATTTGCGCCTATCTTGTCTTGTATTAAATACGCGTTCTTATTCTTTTTTCGTTCTTATTTCTGGTTCCTGTTTGCTTGAACGCGGGCAGTCACACTTGTTTTGCAGCAAGTATGCACGTTAAAGATTGTGGAAGTTATGTCAGTATCCAGCAAACATAAAGGTCAAAACACCCAGCATGCACACCCACGGAAGATGGAGTATGCAGACTGTGCAGCAACAAACAGCCTGCACAGTGTGGGTTGAACAACGTGTATACACGCATCCGAGAAACATCTGAACTCTAAAAAAAAAGAACAACTCTCACTTCCATTTCCACAAAGCAGATGGAAGCGTTCAGCCCACATGTTTCCCTGAGTGGATGCCGGGGGCTCTTTCAGTATAAATAGTATCCCCACCTTCTGGAAATTCTGTGCTAGAAATTTCCTCTTTTTTGTTACTCTCTTTGTTTCTGTCTTGTTCCTTTGCTTTCTGTCATTTCTTTCTGCCTTGCTGGTCCATTCACCTGTATTTGTTCGATAAAGTCTTACGTACTTTTCTCTTAGGATTGATAATTGGGTACATGTATTAAGTACATTATTGGCTCTAGGGAGGTGAGATATGCGGAAGCAATTTTAGGTAATTTATACCCGTTTTTATATGTTTTGGTGTCCTTAGGTACGCTTAAATTTGTATCCAGGTGTGTTCTTAAATCTCCTGTGCGATAAACTGGACGGAGTGGTCAGCACCAGGGGCATGTCCTTAGATTATGTGCACGAATGCATTGATATGTGTACTTCATTTTTTTTTTTTTTTCTTTTTTCCTGTTGAAGTTTTGTATGTCTTGAAGCGGTTATAGCCCTGATATGACTCAACGCAGTCGGCTGGGCTTTAAACAACAACAATAACAACACAACAGCCCACCTGTTCTCTACGAAGATGTTAGTACCAGTGGTTTTGGCTCGGAATGAACACAGGCGGTCATCTACGTTCCAGAAGACGGGTCCTGGGGCAAAGCCGATTCCCAGACGGCGGTAACAGTTGAGGGTGGGTGAGCAGAGGGCGGTGAGGGCGGGGGCGTGCTCCACAAGGCCCGCTATCCAGTGCCGGGCTGTGGCCGATAGCTTCAGGGGGTCATGGGCGTCCAGGAACACGTTGTGGCCGTCCTGGGTCAAGTCAAAGACAGGTCAGATCAAAAACATGTGTTTCCAGGAATGATGATTGTCATTTGATTCTTTCAACCTATCCACCAGCTTTCGCTGATTAGCTTCCTATAACAGGTGGTGGATTCTGGTGGAAACTGGTGAATAGGGTTAGGGCCAAAGAGCAGACAGCGGATAGACACAGGTGTATAACAATAATAATAATAATAATGATAATAATAATTATGATGATGATGATGATGATGTTACTAAGAAGAAGAAGAAGACTAACAATTTCAATGATAATAGTAGTAGTGTTTTAATAAAGTAATGATGATAACAATAACAACAACGATGACAACGACGACGACGATGACGATGATGTTGATGATGATGATAGATGATGATGATGATAAAAAGTGATAATAATAATTATGCGGCTTTAAGTCTAGATGTAGAAATCAAAGCTCATGAATCGCACAAACATTTCGTTCAGAATGACAACAACAACAGCAGCAACAACAACAAGGTACAAAACACAGGCATATTGGACAGAAGGGGACCAGCAGACGACAGTCAAAGAGACAAAGGAAAGCTCGTGTCAGCTGTTTGGATCACATCATCATCACATCATCATCATCACATCATCATCATCATCACCATCATCATCATCATCATCATCATCATCATCATCATCAGGTGCCCTGCCGTATGGTGTTGGCGACCATGGACTTCCAACCATCTCTATCTCTCGTTGCCCCTAGCATCTTTCCCCCACCCTCCTCATCCCCAGCCACTCTGCAAGTCCGTCCAGCATTCTCTCCCTGGGTCTACCTGGTGCTCTCTTTCCCTCCAGCTTTCCCGTTGTGACCAGGTGCTCCAAATCCCCTTCCTCATAAAATGGCCTATAAATGTTGCCTGTCTTTTCCTAATCTTCCTTATGAGCGATCTACTTGTGTCTGCCTCCATCAACACTGTCTCGTTTGTTTTCTTTGCTGTCCATGGAACTCTCAACATTCTTCTTAGAAACATCTCGGCTGCCTCAATCTTGCTCTGGCTTTGCTTGCTGACTGTCCACGCCTCGCATCCGTACAACAGTATTGGTTCTATATAACATTGGTATGGACCAGACACACAAAATGAACGGCCACCAATTGTGCAATGTCTGCAATGGGCAATTTGTACACACGTAGTAAAAGCAGAACAAACAGGTGGACTGTGGCGTTTTTTTCTATGATGGTGGTAGACAAAAATATGTGCAATAACAATGATGATAATAATAATGATAATGATGATAATGATAATGATAATAATAATAATAATAATAATAACAACAACAATAATACTAATACTATTACTACTACTACTACTAATACTACTACTAATAATAACAACAATAATAATAATAATGATGATGATGATGATGTGGATGATGATGATGATGACGACGACGACGACAATGACGATGATGATGATGATATGTGTTATGCGTTTGTGTAAGTGTGTGTGTGTGTGGGGGGGGAAGTATGTGTTTATTATGATGATGTGTATGTGTGTGTGTGTGTCAGTGTGTGTGTGTGTGTGTGTGTGTGTGTGTGTGTGTGTGTGTGTGTGTGTGTGTGTGTGTGTGTGTTGAATGTGTGTGTGTGTGTGTGAGTGTGTGTGTGTGTGTGTATGTGTGTGTGTGTGTGTGTGTATGTGTGTGGTGTGTGTGTGTGTGTGTGTGTGTGTGTGTGTGTGTGTGTGTGTGTGTGTGTGTGTGTGTGTGTATGTGTGTGTGTCTATTTCCCAAATGTGCTGGCAATATTTTTCAGTTAATTTTAAAACTGATGTATTTTTCAAATTTCAGTCAAAGATATGGACTGTTGATGAGCCCACCCTACAGCTTTCCTGTTGTGACCAAGTGCTCCAATTCCCCTTTCCTAATAAAATGGCCTATAAATGTTGCCTGTCTTTCTAATCTTCCTAATGAATGATTTTCTTGTGTCTGCATCCATCAGGACTGTCTTGTTTGTTTTCTTTGCTGTTCATGGAATATTATAATTCATAATTCAGTGTGGTAGAGCAGACTGACCTGTGACCATAAGGAATGGTTGAAGTGCAGACCAGCGGAGTGGAAGTCTGGGAAAGGCACAGCCATGAACGTGGCCCGTAGACCGTGACGACGACAGTAAGCCCTCACCCCGTAACGGAACGTGAAGGCGTCGTCAGCACTCCCCACACCCCACTGAGGCTGCATACACACCTCCATCTGACCTGTAAATGTCGGCACAGGGAAATGATGGCACAGGGAAATGATGGCACAGGGAAATGATGGCACAGGGAAATAATGGCACAGGGAAATGATGTTATAGTTTCAGTTTCAGTTTCTCAAGATGACATCTCCGCGCTCGGAATGAATTCCACATGCACTAACGTCACAGGTGCCATGTGTATGGTGACCGTCAAGTACTAACTGGGCCCGACGTTGCTTCATTTCCGTGATCGGACGAGAACCGGTGTTTTCAACGAGGTATGGCCGTTGGCTGAAATGTTACAGAAATGTTGGCACATGAAATGTTATAGAAATGTTGGCACATCGAAATGTTGGCACATGAAATGTTATAGAAATGTTGGCACATGGAAATGTTATAGAAATGTTGGCACATGGAAATGTTATAGAAATGTTGGCACATGGAAATGTTATAGAAATGTTGGTACATGAAATGTTATAGAAATGTTGGCACATGGAAATGTTATAGATAGAAATGTTGGCACATGGAATGTTACAGAAATGTTGGTACATGGAAATGTTATAGAAATGTTGGCACATGGAAATGTTATAGAAATGTTGGTACATGGAAATGTTATAGATAGAAAAGTTGGCACATGGAAATGTTATAGAAATGTTGGTACATGAAATGTTATAGATAGAAATGTTGGCACATGGAAATGTTATAGAAATGTTGGTACATGGAAATGTTATAGATAGAAATGTTGGCACATGGAAATGTTATAGAAATGTTGGCACATGAAATGTTATAGATAGAAATGTTGGCACATGTAAATGTTATAGAAATGTTGGCACATGGAAATGTTATAGATAGAAATGTTGGCACATGTAAATGTTATAGAAATGTTGGCACATGGAAATGTTATAGAAATGTTGGCACATGAAATGTTATAGAAATGTTGGCACATGAAATGTTATAGAAATGATGGCACATGGAAATGTTATAGAAATGTTGGTACATGAAATGTTATAGAAATGTTGGCACATGAAATGTTATAGAAATGTTGGCACATGGAAATGTTATAGAAATGTTGGCACATGGAAATGTTATAGAAATGTTGGCACATGGAAATGTTATATAGAAATGTTGTCACATGGAAATGTTAGAAATGTGAAGAAATGTTATAGAAATGTTGGCACATGGAAATGTTATAGAAATGTGACAGAGTATAGAAGGGCACATGGAAATGTTACTAGAAATGTTGGCACATGAAATGTTATAGAAAATGTTGGCACATGGAAAGTAGAATGTTGACATGAAATGTTATAGAAATGTTGGCACATGGAAATGTTATGAAATTTGGCACATGAAATGTTATAGAAATGTTGGCACATGAAATGTTATAGAAATGTTGGCACATGAAATGTTATAGAAATGTTGGCACATGAAATGTTATAGAAATGTTGGCACATGGAAATGTTATAGAAATGTTGGACATGAAATGTTATAGAAATGTTGGCACATGAAATGTTATAGAAATGTTGGTACATGAAATGTTATAGAAATGTTGGCACATGGAAATGTTATAGAAATGTTGGTACATGAAATGTTATAGAAATGTTGGCACATGAAATGTTATAGAAATGTGGCACATGAAATGTTATAGATAGAAATGTTGGTACATGAAATGTTATAGAAATGTTGGCACATGAAAGTGTTATAGAAATGTTGGCACATGAAATGTTATAGAAATGTTGGCACATGAAATGTTAAGAAATGTTGCACATGAAATGTTTAGATAGAAATGTTGGCACATGGAAATGTTATAGAAATGTTGCACATGAAATGTTATAGAAATGTTGGCACATGAAATGTTATAGAAATGTTGGCACATGAAATGTTATAGAAATGTTGGCACATGAAATGTTATAGAAATGTTGCACATGGAAATGTTATAGAAATGTTGGCACATGAAATGTTATAGAAATGTTGGCACATGAAATGTTATAGAAATGTTGGCACATGGAAATGTTATAGAAATGTTGCACATGAAATGTTATAGAAATGTTGGCACATGGAAATGTTATTGAAATGTTGGCACATGAAATGTTATAGAAATGTGTCACATGAAATGTTAGAGAAATGTTGGCACATGGAAATGTTATAGAAATGTTGGCACATGAAATGTTATAGAAATGTTATAGAAATGTTATAGAAATGTTGGCACATGAAATGTTATAGAAATGTTGGCACATGAAATGTTATAGAAATGTTGGCACATGGAAATGTTATAGAAATATTGGTACATGGAAATGTTATAGAAATGTTGGCACATGAAATGTTATAGAAATGTTGGCACATGGAAATGTTTTAGAAATGTTGCACATGAAATGTTATAGAAATGTTGGCACATGAAATGTTATAGAAATTTTGGCACATGGAAATGTGATAGAAATGTTAGCACATGGAAATGTATAGAAATGTTAGCACATGGAAATGTTATGGAAATGTTGGCACATGGAAATGTGATAGAAATGTTGGCACTGAAATGTTATAGAAATGTTGGCACATGTAAATGTTATAGAAATGTTGGCACATGGAAATGTTATAGAAATGTTGGCACATGAAATGTTATAGAAATGTTGGCACATGGAAATGTTATAGAAATGTTGGACATGAAATGTTATAGAAATGTTGGCACATGGAAATGTTATAGATAGAAATGTTGGCACATGGAATGTATCAGAAATGTTGGACATGGAAATGTTATAGAAATGTTGGCACATGGAAATGTTATAGAAATGTTGGTACATGGAAATGTTATAGATAGAAAAGTTGGCACATGGAAATGTTATAGAAATGTTGCACATGAAATGTTATAGAAGAAATGTTGGCACATGAAATGTTATAGAAATGTTGGCACATGGAAATGTTATAGATAGAAATGTTGGCACATGTAAATGTTATAGAAATGTTGGCACATGAAATGTTATAGAAATGTTGGCACATGAAATGTTATAGAAATGTTGCACATGGAAATGTTATAGAAATGTTGCCACATGGAAATGTTATAGAAATTTTGGCACATGAAATGTATAGAAATGTTAGCACATGGAAATGTGATAGAAATGTTGGCACGTGGAAATGTTATAGAAATGTTGGCACATGTAAATGTTATAGAAATGTTGGCACATGTAAATGTTATAGAAATGTTGGCACATGAAATGTTATAGAAATGTTGGCACATGAAATGTTATAGAAATGTTGGCACATGTAAATGTTATAGAAATGTTGGCACATGTAAATGTTATAGAAATGTTGGCACATGAAATGTTATAGAAATGTTGGCACATGGAAATGTTATAGAAATGTTGGCACATAGAAATGTTATAGAAATGTTGGTACATGAAATGTTATAGAAATGTTGGCACATGGAAATGTTATAGATAGAAATGTTGCACATGAATGTTACAGAAATGTTGGTACATGGAAATGTTATAGAAATGTTGGCACATGGAAATGTTATAGAAATGTTGGTACATGGAAATGTTATAGATAGAAATGTTGGCACATGGAAATGTTATAGAAATGTTGGCACATGAAATGTTATAGATAGAAATGTTGGCACATGAAATGTTATAGAAATGTTCGCACATGAAATGTTATAGATGAAATGTTGGCACATGTAAATGTTATAGAAATGTTGGCACATGGAAATGTTATAGAAATGTTGGCACATGAAATGTTATAGAAATGTTGGCACATGAAATGTTATAGAAATGATGGCACATGAAATGTTATAGAAATGTTGGCACATGAAATGTTATAGAAATGTTGGCACATGAAATGTTATAGAAATGTTGGCACATGAAATGTTATAGAAATGTTGGCACATGAAATGTTATAGAAATGTTGGCACATGAAATGTTATAGAAATGTTGGCACATGGAATGTTATAGAAATGTTGGCACATGGAAATGTTATAGAAATGTTATAGAAATGTTGGCACATGGAAATGTTATAGAAATGTTGGCACATGGAAATGTTATAGAAATGTTATAGAAATGTTGGCACATGGAAATGTTATAGAAATGTTGGCACATGGAAATGTTATAGAAATGTTGGTACATGAAATGTTATAGAAATGTTGGCACATGGAAATGTTATAGAAATGTTATAGAAATGTTGGCACATGGAAATGTTATAGAAATGTTATAGAAATGTTGCACTGGAAATGTTATAGAAATGTTGGCACATGGAAATGTTATAGAAATGTTGGCACATGGAAATGTTATAGAAATGTTGGCACATGGAAATGTTATAGAAATGTTGGCACATGAAATGTTATAGAAATGTTGCACATGAAATGTTATAGAAATGTTGGCACATGAAATGTTATAGAAATGTTGGCACATGGAAATGTTATAGAAATGTTGGCACATGGAAATGTTATAGAAATGTTGGTACATGAAATGTTATAGAAATGTTGGCACATGAAATGTTATAGAAATGTTGGCACATGAAATGTTATAGAAATGTTGGTACATGAAATGTTATAGAAATGTTGGTACATGAAATGTTATAGAAATGTTGGTACATGAAATGTTATAGAAATGTTGGTACATGAAATGTTATAGAAATGTTGGCACATGGAAATGTTATAGAAATGTTGGCACATGGAAATGTTATAGAAATGTTGGCACATGAAATGTTATTGAAATGTTGGCACATGAAATGTTATAGAAATGTTGGCACATGGAAATGTTATAGAAATGTTGACACATGAAATGTTATAGAAATGTTGGTACATGAAATGTTATAGAAATGTTGGCACATGGAAATGTAACAGAAATGTTGGCACATGAAATGTCATAGAAATGTTGGTACATGGAAATGTAACAGAAATGTTGGCAAATGAAATGTTATAGAAATGTTGGTACATGAAATGTTGGCACATGAAATGTTATAGAAATGTTGGCACATGAAATGTTATAGAAATGTTGGTACATGAAATGTTATAGAAATGTTGGCACATGAAATGTTATAGAAATATTGGCACATGAAATGTTATAGAAATGTTGGCACATGAAATGTTATAGAAATGTTGGTACATGAATGTTATAGAAATGTTGGCACATGGAAATGTTATAGAAATGTTATAGAAATGTTGGCACATGAAATGTTATAGAAATGTTGGTACATGAAATGTTATAGAAATGTTGGCACATGAAATGTTATAGAAATGTTGGTACATGAAATGTTATAGAAATGTTGGCACATGAAATGTTATAGAAATGTTGGTACATGGAAATGTTATAGAAATGTTACAGAAATTTTGGCACATGGAAATGTTACAGAAATATTGGCACATGGAAATGTTATAGAAATGTTACAGAAATGTTGGCACATGGAAATGTTATAGAAATGTTGGCACATGGAATGTTACAGAAATGTTGGCACATGGAAATGTTATAGAAATGTTGGCACATGGAAATGTTACAGAAATGTTGGCACATGGAAATGTTATAGATAGAAATGTTGGCACATGGAAATGTTATAGATAGAAATGTTGGCACATGAAATTTATAGATAGAAATGTTGGCACATGGAAATGTTATAGATAGAAATGTTGGCACATGAAATTTATAGATAGAAATGTTGGCACATGGAAATGTTATAGATAGAAATGTTGGCACATGAAATTTATAGATAGAAATGTTGGCACATGGAAAAATATAGAGATAAAAAGCTCTGTCATTTATTGTTACATTTGTTTAAAGCCCAGCCAACTGCGAAGAGCCATACCAGGACTATAACTTGTTTCAAAACATACAACACTTCAAAAAGAAAGAAAAGGAGAAGCAAATTTAGTACACATATCAATGCTTTCGCGCACATAATCTAAGGAAATGCTCCTAGCGTTGACTACTCCGTCTGATTTATCGCGCAGAGGATTTAAAATAACATACCTGAATACAAATTAAAACATAAATAAGGATACTGAAAGATATAAAAACAGGTTTAAATTGTCCAAAATTGCTTCCGCATATCTCATTTCGCTACAGCCAAAAATGCATTTGACACATGTACCCGGTACCCAATTATCAATTCTAAGAGAAAGTACGTAAGATTTTATCGAACACATACAGGTGAATGGACTAGGAAGGCAGAAAATGACAGAAAGCAAAGGAGGAAGAAAGAAACAGAGTGAGAAAAGGGGGAATTTTCTAGCACAGAATTTCCAGAAAGTGGGGATACTATTTATACTGAAAGAGCCCCCAGCATCCCCGCAGGGAGGGGTGGAGAGACAGCTCGCGGGTGTTTGTGTATGTGTGTGTATGTATGTGCGTGTGTATGTGTGTGTATGTGTGTGTGTGCATGTGTGTGCAAACAAGCGCACATACGTGCGTGCATGCGTGTCTGCATGTCAGTGCGTGACTGAGTGTGTGTCTATCTGTGTCGGTGTATTTTAATATACACGGGGGGGGGGGGGGGGGGGGTGCAAAAGAAGGTATACAGTAAGTATCACATCATTATCATATTGCTTAATTCCGCTCTCGATTAGAGGAGTGTGTGAATACCGACGGCAAGCAGTTTGAGTATCTGAGGGATTAAGGCTGTGCTTGTTACTACATGTATATGCAATATTCATTTGTTTGTATAATAAATGCAATGAGTATTGTACGTGTTTTCTTTTTTCATAACTGTATACCTACTTTTGCACCCCCCTGTATTAAAATATGTAGGTGAGTACACAGGCAAGCATGTGCGACCTATTAAAACGTGCTTCCATTCATGCACTGAATCTTGTTAAGAGCAAAGGTTTGGCGTTACACGCACTGACCCGCATTGTACTCCATGTGGAAATATTCGATGTGCACCCCGCTGCCCCGTAGGGTGGTCAGCATGTCCGTGACCAGGTCCAGGTGTGGGTCCTGCAGGTCCAGGTTGGCGTAAGGGACCACAGGGTCATCTCCTACTGGCTCCAGACTGTCCCCCTTCAGCATCTGGTGTGGAATGGACAGACAGTGAGGTGGTTTGTGGACAGACAGACAGTGACGTGGTTTGTGGACAGACAGTGACGTGGTTTGGAATAGACAGACAGTGACGTGGTTTGTGGACAGACAGTGACGTGGTTTGTGGACAGACAGTGACGTGGTTTGTGGACAGACAGTGACGTGGTTTGGAATGGACAGACAGTGACGTGGTTTGGAATGGACAGACAGTGACGTGGTTTGTGGACAGACAGACAGTGACGTGGTTTGTGGACAGACAGACAGTGACGTGGTTTGGAATGGACAGACAGTGACGTGGTTTGGAATGGACAGACAGTGACGTGGTTTGTGGACAGACAGACAGTGACGTGGTTTGTGGACAGACAGACAGTGACGTGGTTTGGAATGGACAGACAGTGACGTGGTTTGTGGACAGACAGACAGTGACGTGGTTTGTGGACAGACAGTGAATTGGTTTGGAATGGACAGACAGTGACGTGGTTTGTGGACAGACAGTGATGTGGTTTGTGGACAGACAGTGACGTGGTTTGTGGACAGACAGTGACGTGGTTTGGAATGGACAGACAGTGACGTGGTTTGTGGACAGACAGTGACGTGGTTTGTGGACAGACAGTGACGTGGTTTGTGGACAGTGACGTGGTTTGGAATGGACAGACAGAAAATTATTTGGTCAGCTATTTGTGGCTAGTGTGACACAAAGACATGGGGGAAAGTCCATACCCTAACCCTTTCAAGCCCGCTTCCTATCCCCCAGCTGCAGAAACTTAATCCTTTTATTCCCTCACCCTCTGCACCAGCTTCCTGCAGAAAGATGGTGGATAGGGTGAGGGAGTCAAAAGGTTATGTTTTTGCTTTGCTATTATTGGTGACGATGCAGAATGTTAGTAGGTAGGGTGAGGGAGTCAAAGGGTTAAGTTTTTGCTCTGCCATCACTGATGACGAAGCAGGATGCTGGTGGGTAGGGTGAGGGAGTCAAAGGGTTAAGAGTTTGCTCTGCCATCATTGATGACGATGCAGGATGCTAGTGGGTAGGGTGAGGGAGTCAAAGGGTTAAGTACAGAGATGAACAGACTAGTACAGAGATGAACAGACAGACTAGTACAGAGATGAACAGACAGACTAGTACAAAGATGAGCAGACTAGTACAAAGACGAACAGACTAGCACAGAGATGAACAGACTAGTACAGAGATGAACAGACAGACTAGTACAAAGATGAACAGACTAGTACAAAGATGAACAGACTAGTACAGAGATGAACAGACTAGTACAGACATGAACAGACTAATACAGAGATGAACAGACAGACTAGTACAGAGATGAACAGACTAGTACAGAGATGAACAGACTAGTACAGAGATAAACAGACAGACCAGTACAAAGATAAACAGACAGACTAGTACAAAGATAAACAGACAGACTAGTACAAAGATAAACAGACAGACTAGTACAAAGATAAACAGACAGACCAGTACAGAGATAAACAGACAGACCAGTACAAAGATAAACAGACAGACCAGTACAGAGATGAACAGACAGACCACTACAAAGATAAACAGACAGACTATTACAGAGATGAACAGACAGACTAGTACAGAGATAAACAGACAGACTATTACAGAGATGAACAGACAGACTAGTACAAAGATAAACAGACAGACCAGTACAAAGATAAACAGACAGACTAGTACAAAGATAAACAGACAACAGTACAAAGATAAACAGACAGACCAGTAAAAGATAAACAGACAACAGAAAACAAGACCATACAGATAAACAGACAGACTAGTACAAAAGAAAACAGACAGACCAGACAAAGATAAAACAGACAGACCAGTACAAAGAAAACAGACAGACTAGTACAAAGATGAAACAGACAACCAGTACAAAGATAAACAGACAGATAGTACAAGAATGACAGACAGATAGTAACAGAACAGATAACTACAGACAGAAGATAGACAGAGACTAGTACAAAGATAAACAACAGACCAGTACAGAGATAAACAGACAGACCAGTACAGAGATAAACAGACAGACCAGTACAAAGATAACAGACAGACCAGTACAAAGATAAACAGACAGACAGTACAAAGATAAACAGACAGACTAGTACAGAGATAAACAGACAGACCAGTACAAGATAAACAGACAGACTAGTACAAAGTAAACAGACAGACAGTACAAAGAGAAACAGACAGACCAGTACAAAGATAAACAGACAGACAGTACAAGAAAACAGACAGACAGTACAGAATAACAGACAGACCATACAAAGATAAACAGACAGACTAGTACAGAGATAACAGACAGACTAGTACAAAGATAAAACAGAAGACAGTACAAGATACAAAGAAAACAGACAGACCAGTACAAAGATAAACAGACAGACCAGTACAGAGATAAACAGACAGACCAGTACAAAGATAAACAACAGACTACAGTACAAAGATAAACAGACAGACATACAGAAGAGAAAACAGACAGACATAAGTAAACAGACAGAAGTACAAAGATAAACGAAGACCATACAAAGATAAACAGACAGACAGTACAGAGATAAACAGACAGACCAGTACAAGATAAACAACACAGACCAGTACAAAGATAAACAGACAGACAGTACAAAGATAAACAGACAGACCAGTACAAAGATAAACAGACAGACCAGTACAAAGATAAACAGACAGACCATTACAAAGATAAACAGACAACCAGTACAAATAAACAGACAGACAGTACAAAGATAAACAGACAGACCATACAAAGATAAACAGACAGACAGTACAAAGATAAACAGACAGACCAGTACAAAGATAAACAGACAGACAGTACAAAAGATAAACAGACAGACCAGTACAAGATAAACAACAACATACAAGAAAACAGACAGACCAGTACAAGATAACAGACAGACCATACAAGACAACAGACTAGTACAGAGATAAACACAGACTAGTACAGAATAACAGACAGACATACAGAGATAACAGACAGACATCAGAGACACGACAGACAGTACAAGATAAACAGAGCCAGTACAAGATAAACAGACAGACAGTACAAAATATAAACAGACAGACAGTACAAGATAAACAGACAGACAGTACAAAGATAAACAACAGACTAGTACAAGATAAACAGACAGACCAGTACAGAGATAAACAGACAGACTATACAAGATAAACAGACAGACTAGTACAAAGATAACAGACAGACATACAAGATAAACAGACAGACATACAAAGATAAACAGACAGACAGTACAAGATAAACAGACAGACAGTACAAGATAAACAGACAGACAGTACAAGATAACAGACAGACCGTACAAGATAAACAGACAGACCAGTACAAGATAAACAGACAGACTCATACGAGATAACAGACAGACCAGTACAAGATAAACAGACGACCAGTACAAAGATAACAGACAGACTAGTACAAAGATAAACAGACAGACCAGTACAAGATAAACAACAACAGTACAAGATAAACAGACAGACAGTACAAGATAACAGACAGACCAGTACAAAGATAAACGACAGACCAGTACAAGATAAACAGACAGACATACAAAGATAACAGACAGACCAGTACAAATAAACAGACAGACCATACAAAGATAAACAGACAGACAGTACAAGAAAACAGACAACAGACAAAGATAAACAGACAGACATACAAAGATAAACAGACAGACAGTACAAAGATAAACAGACAGACATACAAGATAAACAGACAGACCAGTACAAAGATAAACAGACAGACAGTACAAGATAAACAGACAACAGTACAAGATAACAGACAGACAGTACAAAGATAAACAGACAGACCATACAAAGATAAAACAGACAGACAGTACAGAGATAAACAGACAGACATACAGAGATAACAGACAATATACAGAGATAACAGACAGATACCAGACTAAAGATAAACAGACAGACAGTACAAGATAAACAGACAGACAGTACAGAGATCAAAGACAGACGTACAAGATAACAGACAGACCAGTACAGAGATAACAGACAACAGTACAAGATAACAGACAGACAGTACAGAGATACAGACAGACAGTACAAGATAACAGACAGACTATACAAGATAAACAGACGACCATACAAGATAAACAGACAGACCAGTACAGAGATAAACAGACAGACAGTACAAGATAACAGACAGACCAGTACAAGATAAACAGACAGACAGTCAAGATAACAACAGACAAAAGATAAGACAACATACAAAGATAAACAGACGACAGTACAAGATAAACAGACAGACAGTACAAGATAACAACAGACAAGATAACAGACAACAGTACAAGATAACAGACAGACGTACAGATAAAAGACAGACCATACAAGATAACAGAAGACAGTACAAAATAAAGACGACATCAAGATAAACAACAGACAGTACAAAGATAAACGAGACCATAAAGATAAAAGACAGAAATAAACAGACAGTACAAGTAAGACAGACTTAAAATACCATACAATAACAGCTCAGAACACAGACATACAGATAAGACAGATCAGAAACAACAGTCAAATAAACAGACCTACAAGTAACGACAGACAATACACAACAGTACAAGACAGAATCAGAAACAGACGACAAGATAAACAACATAAAGAGACTACGGTAACGCTACGTAAACAGACACATAAAATAAACACAAAGAGATAACAGACAGAATCAGATAACGACGACTACAATAACAGACGCCAGTCAGATCACACTCAGACAAACAGTAAAATACAAGAATACAGTAAACACAGCTAGTACAAGATAAACAGACACAGACTAGTACAGAAATAAACAGAGACATAAAAGATAAACAGACAATACAAAAAAACAGAAACTATACAGAGATAACAGACAGACTAGTACAAAGAATACAGACGCCAGTACAGATATACAGTAGTACGACAGACAGTACAAAGATAAACAGACAGACTAGTACAGAGATAAAACAGACAGACCAGTACAAAGATAAAACAGACAGACTAGTACAAAGATAAACAGACAGACTAGTACAGAGATAAACAGACAGACTAGTACAGAGATAAACAGACAGACCAGTACAAAGATAAACAGACAGACGAGTACTAAGATAAACAGACAGACCAGTACAGAGATAAACAGACAGACCAGTACAGAGATAAACAGACAGACCAGTACAAAGATAAACAGACAGACTATTACAGAGATAAACAGACAGACTATTACAGAGATAAACAGACAGACCAGTACAGAGATGAACAGACAGACCAGTACAGAGATAAACAGACAGACCAGTACAGAGATGAACAGACAGACCAGTACAGAGATCAACAGACAGACCAGTACAGAGATAAACAGACAGACCAGTACAGAGATAAACAGACAGACTAGTACAGAGATAAAGAGACAGACCAGTACAGAGATGAACAGACAGACTAGTACAGAGATGGACAGACAGACTAGTACAGAGATAAAGAGACAGACCAGTACAAAGATAAACAGACAGACTAGTACAGAGATGAACAGACAGACCAGTACAAAGATAAACAGACAGACTAGTACAGAGATAAACAGACAGACCAGTACAAAGATAAACAGACAGACTAGTACAGAGATGAACAGACAGACCAGTACAGAGATGAACAAACAGACCAGTACAGAGATGAACAGACTAGTAGAGATGAACAGACAGACTAGTACAGAGATGAACAGACAGACTAGTACAGAGATGAACAGACAGACTAGTACAGAGATGAACAGACAGACCAGTACAGAGATGAACAAACAGACTAGTACAGAGATCAACAGACAGACCAGTTACAGAGATGAACAGACCAGTACAGAGATGAACAGACCAGTACAGAGATGAACAGACAGACTAGTACAGAGATCAACAGACAGACCAGTACAGAGATGAACAGACCAGTACAGAGATGAACAGACAGACCAGTACAGAGATGAACAGACAGACCAGTACAGAGATGAAGACAGATTAGTACAGAGATGAACAGACAGACTAGTACAGAGATGGACAGACAGACCAGTACAGAGATGAACAGACAGACCAGTACAGAGATGAACAGACAGATTAGTACAGAGATCAACAGACAGACCTTTCCCAACAAAACATACAAATGAAGAACTCCCATCTGTATTCTCCAACTATTTCACCACCAAAATACAAACTCTTCGTGACAGGCTTGACAGGACACCCTGTCAACCATGCCCACCTGACCCTTCCTTCTCTGGCACACCTCTTACTACTTTTAACCCAGTCTCACAAGAAGAAATTCTCAACACAATCAGATCCATGTCGTTCAAAACCTGCGAGCTGGATCCTCTTCCAGGTTCTCTCTACGCCGACTGTCTCCCTACTCTCCTCCCATTCATCACTGACATCATCAACACTTCTCTTCAAACTGGAACTGTCCCTGATTCTTTCAAGTCTGCTATTGTTCACCCTCTCCTCAAGAAACACAATTTAGATCCAAATGAACTGAAAAATTACCGGCCTATCTCTAATCTCTCTTTCTTGTCAAAACTCCTTGAAAAAGTCGTCCTCAACCAGCTGAACTCTCACCTGTCTGCCAACAATCTCCTCAATCCTTTCCAGTCAGCCTACCGCCAGTGCCATAGCACTGAAACTGCCCTACTACACATTCTCAACAATCTCCTCCTTGCAACTGATACTGGCAAAGTCTCTCTCCTCACACTCCTTGATCTGTCTGCAGCCTTTGATACCATTGATCATGGTATTCTCCTTTCTAGACTTCATCATACTTTTGGCTTCTCTGACATTGCTCTGTCTTGGTTCACTTCATACCTATCCAACAGAAAACAAACCGTTCTCATCAATGGCACTTACTCTCAACCTGCATACCTGACCTGTGGTGTTCCAAAGGATCTGTCCTTGGCCCTGTTCTTTTCACTCTTTACACCTCCCCCCTGTCCACCATCATCAACTCCCATTCTATAAAACACCACTTCTATGCTGATGACACCCAACTTCAAGACAGTGACTCACCTGATAATATACAGCGCCTGTTGACTTGCACCACTGAGTGTTACTCGGACATTAAGAACTGGATGACACACAATAGACTTCAGCTTAATGACGACAAAACAGAAGCTATCCTCATTGGCACCCGTCAAAAACTTTCTCAGCTGCCTCCTCTTTCTCTCCCATTATGTAACACATCAGTCCCAATTTCTGATTCAGCTAAAAACCTTGGTGTCTGCATTGACTCTACCCTCTCATGAACAACTTTGTTTCTCAAACTGCCAGATCCTGCTACTATCATCTCCATCGTATAAGGCTGATCAGGAAGTATCTCTCTGTCGAAACAACTGCAAAACTCGTTCTCTCCTTCATAATGTCTCGCATTGACTATTGCAATTCACTCCTGTCTGGTCTTCCTGCCTCCACCATTCACATCCTACAGTGCATTCAAAACAATGCTGCACGCCTTGTACTCAAAAAGAAAAAAGCTGACCACATATCTCCTCTCCTGGCACAACTTCACTGGCTCCCTGTATCAAAGCGCATACAGTACAAACTAGACACCATGTGCTACAAAAGCCTCAATAACGCAGCCCCCGATTACCTGTCAAGCCTACTTGAGATCTATCTTCCCTCACGTACCCTCCGCTCTGCCTCCGATCCTCTGACTTTTCGCTTTCCACGCACTAAGCTCAATACCTATGGTCCACGAGCCTTCTCTGTTTCTGGTCCACTCTCCTGGAACAAACTTCCTCTCTCACTCCGTCAGCAACCTACTTTTGTCTCCTTCAAGTCCGCTCTCAAAACTCACCTTTTCTCCTCCGCATAAAATCCTAACCTCACTCAACCCCCCCCCCCCCCCCCCTCTGCAGCCTGTCTCCGCTCGGAGGGAATCACATGGTTATAATATATAATTGTATATGCTATGCTCTCTATAATTTTCCATTGGTTTTATTCTTGCTTTTATTGCTTTTATTCTTTCTCCCCATTTATAGCCATGCGTGTGTGTGTGTGTGTGTGTGTGTGTGTGTGTGTGTGTGTGTGTGTGTGTGTGTGGCGTGCGTGTGTGTGCGTGCGTGCGTGCGTGCGTCGTGCTTGCGTGTGTGTCTGCTTCAGCGCTTAGATTTGATTTTATCAAGATTTTGCGCTATATAAATATTGTAATTATTATTAATTACAGAGATGGACAGACAGACTAGTACAGATGACAGGTACAGAGATGAACAGACAGACCAGTACAGAGATGAACAGACAGACCAGTACAAGATGAACAGACAGACCAGTACAGAGATGGACAGACAGACCAGTACAGAGATGAACAGACAGACCAGTACAGAGATGAACAGACAGACCAGTACAGAGATGGACAGACAGATTAGTACAGAGATGGACAGACAGACCAGTACAGAGATGAACAGACAGACCAGTACAGAGATGAACAGACAGACCAGTACAGAGATGAACAGACAGACTAGTACAGAGATGAACAGACAGACTAGTACAGAGATGAACAGACAGACCAGTACAGAGATGAACAGACAGACCAGTGCCAGATGACCAATGGAAAGTCGGACGAAGATAAAATACAAAGAAAGAAAGGATGTAACAAACAACGACAACAACAATATCATCAACAACAACCACAACAACAGCAACATTGACAACAACAACGATACCGACAATAACAATATCATCAACAACAACCCAACACACAACAGCAACACTGACAACAACAACCACAACAACAGCAACATTGAGAACAATAACGATATCGACAACAACAACAGCAACATCGACAACAACAACGACAACAACCACAACAACAGCAACATTGACAACAACAACGATACCGACAACAACAATATCATCAACAACAACGACAACAACCACAACAACAGCAATATTGACAACAACAACGACAACAACCACAACAACAGCAACATTGACAACAACAACGACAACAACCACAACAGCAGCAACAGTGACAACAACAACGATACCGACAACAACAATATCATCAACAACAACGACAACAACCACAACAACAGCAATATTGACAACAACAACGATACCGACAACAACAACGACAACAACCACAACAACATTGACAACAACAACGATACCAACAACAACAATATCATCAACAACAACGACAACAACCACAGCAACAGCAATACTGACAACAACAACGATACCGACAACAACAAAAATACAGATGGGCATCATCACTTACATGGAATTCACACTCAAAGGCGGATTTGACCCTGTACCCTTTGTTGTGCAGTCGTTCCACCTGTCGCTGTGCCGCCAGACGTGGACATTCAGCAAACACCTCACCTTCACCCAGCTCCAGCTGACACAACACCTGACCTATCCGCCGCTTGGGGACGCTGCTCCACTCCAGAGGGCGCACGGTGCCCGGTAATGGACGCATGTTTCCGCTGGGGTAATTGTGGAAGACTGCTATTTCGCTTGACAGTTCTGTTTGGACGCCAAACGTCTGAGAACCTGGAAACAGAATGACAGAAACGTGGAATATATACTGTATTGAAACTGGAGGGAAATTTTGCATCACCTGCAATACCCGTATGTGGCGCCCCACCCAAATCTGCCTGCAAATATCTGGCAGACTCCCTGGCTCTTCGTAAACCCCCTGTTCTCTGTTACTGTTACTGTTACTGTTCTATTTCTGCAAAGCCCAGCCAATTGCGTACAGCCGTAACAGGGCTGTAACTGTTTCAAAACATACAACATACTTCAAAAGGACAAAGAAAGGAAAAGAAAATTAAGTACATGTACACATATCAGTGCATTCTCACAAATAATCTACGGACATGCCCCTGGCGTAGACCACTCACTCTGTCCAATTTACATACCTGAATACAAATTTAAACAAAATTAAGGACACGGGCCTAAGTTAACTTAAATTGCATCTGCATAACAAAAGACTCAATAACGCAGCCCCCGATTACCTGTCAAGCCTACTTGAGATCTATCTTCCCTCACGTACCCTCCGCTCTGCCTCCGATCCTCTGACTTTTCGCTTTCCACGCACTAAGCTCAATACCTATGGTCCACGAGCCTTCTCTGTTTCTGGTCCACTCTCCTGGAACAAACTTCCTCTCTCAGTCCGTCAGCAACCTACTTTTGTCTCCTTCAAGTCCGCTCTCAAAACTCACCTTTTCTCCTCTGCATAAAATCCTGACCTCACTCAACCTCCTCTGCAGCCTGTCTCCACTCGGAGGGGAATCACATTGTAATATATAATTGTATATAATATGTTCTCTATAATTTTCCATTGCTTTTATTCTTTCTCCCTCATTTATAGACATGCGTGCGCGCGCGCGCGCGCGTGTGTTGTGTGTGTGTGTGTGTGTGTGTGTGTGTGTGTGTGCGTGCGTGCATGTGTGCGTGCGTGCGTGTGCGTGCGTGCGTGTGTGTCTGTTTCAGCGCTTAGATTTGATTTTATCAAGATTTTGCGCTATATAAATATTGTAATTATTATTATTATTATTAATACTGCGTGTCATCGATTATGGACTGGGCCTCACTACGTTGCCAAAGACAAACCTGCTAAAACTAGAAAGAATACAAAATGAAGCTGTGAGAGTGATCCTAGGAACCACAGAAGACACACCCATGGAGACTATGCGATACCTGCTCGACCTTCTTCGATACAGTCAAGACACAAAGCAGAACAAGTAAAGGCATATTTCAGGGCACTGGAGAACCCAGAAAACCCATTCCACCAGATAATCGGAACAGCAAAAGGCAACAGACTCTAACGTGGAAAATCATGGCTGGGACAGGCAGAAGACTCCATTCAGCATGTGTGTCAACTGACAGAACTCAAAGGGACAAAGGAATGGGAAAAACATCCAAACCGTTTCAACAATCTGCACAAAACTATCATACCCAAAAATCCAGGAGACACTGTCGCGAATGGCCAGAAGAGAAAACAGGTGCAGAAATTCAGCTACTCATGGAGCAACTAAGCTGCAATCCCAAAGATTAATCATATACAGATGGCTCAATCACCAATAACAAATCTGGATGGGGCTTCACTGTCACAGAGCGGAAACACCAAACATGAAGAAAACGCTATATATGATATCACAACCTCCAGTCTAACGGTGGAAATTGAGGCAGTCACACATGCACTACAATGGTTAACCTCACTGGATGATGACATGAAAGAAAGCCAAGCCTTCATCCTGACTGACTCCATGAATCTACTTCAAAAAGTGCAAAATGGAGAAGGGACCCCAGAATGGCACAAAGCAATGAACAGTATCAACTTAAAAAGTCTCACGAGGATCTACTATAATATAATAATAATAATAATATATTTTATTTATATAGCGCAAAATCTTGATAAAATCAAATCTAAGCGCTGAGCGTATACATGCATACATACCTACATACATATGAGCGTATACATGCATACATACATGCCTACATACTTACATACTGCCCTGGACACGCTGGTGTTAAAGGAAATGAACGGACCGATAAACTTGCAGGCAATGCCATTCCAACAAAAATTCTCCATCTAGGAAAGTCTGAGGTCCTTAGACGCTTCAAATCATATCTTCGTGAACAAAATGTGAGTCATCATACCATCGAACGTCTTACCCAAAAAGGAATAGATAGAGGAAGTGGCCGGAAATCCACTATGAAAGGAAAAACAAGAGCTATCATTAATCAGACCAACATTGGTATCATCTCAAAAGTAACACTGCACAGACTCTTACAGCGTGGAATGGAAAGTATTTGGGTTTTTCCTGGAACAGAGATAAAGGAAAAGTGAAGAAAAGAAACAGATAACTGAAGAACAAGCAAGTTTGCCAAACCGTCTGTGTGTGTGTTTGTGGGCTGTTTGTTGATTGTTATCCAGATATGTCTGTAAGTTTATCATGATATGTATATATGGGTGTCTCCTCTTTGTTGTTGTTGTTGTTGTTGCTGCTGTTGTTGTCGGCCATCATGCTGTGTCGATATGGGTGTGTATGTGTGAATGTATGTGTATATGTCTGCGTGCGGGCATGTGGATATATGCATGTATTTACTATTATTTGTTATTTTCATCTCTTACCTGTTTATTTATCTACACACTCCTTTATTTTGTATTTATTTATTTACCTACTTACTTACTTCTTATTCACTTACTCATTCACTCATTTGCTTGCTTACTTACTTGCTCGCTTACTTACTTGCTTGCTTACTTACCTTACTTACTTACTTACTTACTTACTTACTTACTTACTTACTTATTCATTTATTTACTTACCTATCTATGATTAAGAAAATGTTGTCTTCACCTAGTTGATTGACAGCTGAACATTTGGGTGTCGACTGGGAGGGGGGGGGGGTCTGTCATGTAAGACGAGTTTATACAGAATAGCTAGTTGTGTTGTGATTCAGACCTTTAATTATTTATTGTTTACTTTATATATATGTTCTTTTTTTGAAGGTAAGATACACACATACACACGTCATTTACATGTAACCAAGATTATTCCAGTGATAGACTGATAAAATACTAATATAAAATATAGACTGGGTAAAACATAGTCTAGGTAGGGCCTCAGGGCCTGGCCAGCTCATGAGTTCATGTGCAGGCTTAAGGCACGTGCCACGGTCACCATACACGTGGCACCTGTGACGTTAGTACATATGGAATTCATTCCGAGAGCGGAGGCGTCATCTTGAGAAGCTGAAACTGAAACTGGAACACTAGAGCCACAAATGCACTTCATACATGCATCCAATTATCAATCCTAGGTGAAAGTACTTAAGACTTTATTGAACAGATACAGGTGAATGGACCAACAAGGCAGAAAATGATAGGAAGAAATGACAGAAAGCAAAGGAACAAGGCAGAAACAAAGAGAGTGACAGAAAAGAGGACATTTATAGCACAGAATTTCCAGAAGGTGGGGGACACTATTTACAGTGAAAGTGCCTCCCGGTATTGCCACGAAGATGGGCCCATGAAACACTGAACTGACAGCACCAGAATGATGGAAACGTTAAGACGGGCAGCCAACAGACCAGTTGTTCATGTTGCTGAGAGGATTTGAACCGAAGACACCAGATCTCGCGTCTAGAACTCTATCCAAAAAAAATCAACCGGCGCGCATAAAAAATGGTCTCTCTGAGAATTGGCCTCAAACGCCTGCATTTTGTATAGTGAAACAAGCATGTTTTGACATGGACAGTCTGCGCTATGCCAATGGAATTATTATTAACAGTAGTTGTGGTTGTAGTAGTAGTAGCAACAGTGTTATCATCATTATTAGTAGTAGTAGCAGTAGTAGTAGTAGCAGTGTTATTGTTATCATTGTTAATTACTATGGTTGTTATTGTTGTTATTATCAGTATTATCATTATCATGCATTATCATCGTTATTATTATTATTATGACGACGTTGATGTTACTGTGAATGAATTGTTACTTTATTATTATTATCATTAGTAGTAGTGTGTAGTAGTAGTACTAGTAGTAGTAGTGATATTGGTTCTGGTAGTGCTGGTGCTGCTACTGGTGTGAATGTACTTGTCAAGCTGATAATTAACAGCAATGACCCGTTCCTTGTGTGAACATGTAAGCCTACTTTAAGTACGAAAACTGACAACACAGACTCTTTATTTTCAAAGTGACAGTACATGTATGTATACGAAAACTGACAACACAGACTCTTTATTTTCAAAGTGACAGTACATGTACACTGAACAGCCTGTCGCATTCATCGTCACAAAGTGGTCTGGCCTTGAAGACGTTACGTTAGGCTTGTTCATACTGGCACTCACGACTGTCGTGCGGACGTGAAAAAATGTATACACGTGAGAAAAGGTGTTCATACTTAGCACGCTCTCTGTCCTTGAGAAAGAAGGGAGGCTAGCGCTGCTTATTTTCTGGTAAACATGGCATTGACGGGGCGACAGAAACTGATTTTGTGGTGGTGGTGGAAGAAAAGAAACACGAAGCATCGAACAACTCGCCGTTTTTCTGTGCACCCAATTAACAGATCATGAAAGGTGCATGGAGAGTATTATCATTTAATGCCTGAACTGCTGTCAGATAAACAGAAATTTGCAGAATATCTGAGAATGACACCTGACATGTACGATCATTTGCTGGAGCTACAGTCTCTTGATCCGCACACACGTACAGAAGCGTTTCAGTGTGAACGCCCAGAGGATGGCCAGTGATAAAAAAGAAGGGTTGGCCTCGCCCTCACGACTCTTGTCCGTCCGCACCACATAGGATGTCTGTGGTCCGCACGCACGAAAGAAGTGTAGCAAGCACGCACGAACCAGAAGAACAAGAAAACCAATGTAACATACTGCCACAGACACGCACGCTCGATTTTTTTTTTGCGGGAGTGGTCGTGCGTGCGTGTCTGTGGCAGTATGAACATCTTCAGCAGTGCAAGTAAAAATAAAGTTTTTCCCACCCGCACGATTTTTGTCTGTCCGCACGACAGTCGTGAGTGGCAGTATGAACGTACCCTTACGGCACGTAACCACAAACCCTGATGGTCATAGGGTCACAGCTGCTCACTTCACCAGTTTCCGCCATCTGTCCCGGTCGTCTGCCATTCTCTGACAACCGCTAAAGTTCAGTCAGGCCTGTCCATTCTTGGATGCTGTCTTCCAGTCTCTTCTTCTTCTGTCTGTCTGTCTTTCCCCTGATTTGTTGTACCATTTTGTTTTGCTTTATGTTGTTGTTGTTGTTTAGTTTAGTCTGGTATGGTTGGGTTTAGTTTGGTTTAGTTTGGTTTGGGTTTGGGTTGGGTTGGGTTGGGTTGGGTTTGGTTTTGGTTTCCGTTTGTTTCCTCCAGATGAGACCTCACACTCCGTCATGATGCGTAGTGGAAGTTGCGGTCATTGGTAGTTGTGACTGATCCCACAACAGGAAATCGTTGGTTGTCATAATGATGTGATGTGTGTTGTCATAATGATGTCATGTGTGTTGTCATAATGATGTGATGTGATGTGTGTTGTCATAATGATGTGATGTGTTGTCATAATGATGTGATGTGTTGTCATAATGATGTCATGTGTGTTGTTATAATGATGTCATGTGTGTTGTCATAATGATGTGATGTGTGTTGTCATAATGATGTGATGTGATGTGTGTTAAATGATGTGATGTGTTGTCATAATGATGTGATGTGTGTCATAATGATGTCATGTGTGTTGTCATAATGATGTGATGTGTGTTGTCATAAGATAGTGATGTGTGTGTCATAATGATGTGATGTGATGTTGTTTGTCATAATGATGTGATGTGTTGTCATAATGATGTGTTGTGTTGTCATAATGATGTGATGTGTGTTGTCATAATGATGTGATGTGTGTTGTCATAATGATGTCATGTGTGTTGTCATAATGATGTCATTGTGTTGTCATAATGATGTCATGTGTGTTGTCATAATGATGTGATGTGTGTTGTCATAATGATGTGATGTGTGTTGTCATAATGATGTGATGTGATGTGTGTTGTCATAATGATGTGATGTGTGTTGTCATAATGATGTGATGTGTGTTGTCATAATGATGTGATGTGTGTTGTCATAATGATGTGATGTGTGTTGTCATAATGATGTGATGTGTGTTGTCATAATGATGTCATGTGTGTTGTCATAATGATGTCATGTGTGTTGTCATAATGATGTCATGTGTGTTGTTATAATGATGTCATGTGTGTTGTCATAATGATGTGATGTGATGTGTTTCATAATGACGTGATGTGATGTGTGTTGTCATAATGATGCCATGTGTGTTGTCATAATGATGTGATAATAATAATAATAATTACAATATTTATATAGCGCAAAATCTTGATAAAATCAAATCTAAGCGCTGAAGCAGACACACACGCACGCACGCACGCACGCGCACATACGCACGCACGCACGCACACACACACACACACACACACACACACACACACACACACACACACACACACCACACACGCATGGCTATAAATGGGGAGAAAGAATAAAAGCAATAAAAGCAAGAATAAAAGCAATGGAAAATTATAGAGAGCATAGCATATACAATTATATATTATAACCATGATTCCCCTCCGAGCAGAGACAGGCTGCAGGGGGGGGGGGGGGTTGAGTGAGGTTAGGATTTTATGCGGAGGAGAAAAGGTGAGTTTTGAGAGCGGACTTGAAGGAGACAAAAGTAGGTTGCTGACGGACTGAGAGAGGAAGTTTGTTCCAGGAGAGTGGACCAGAAACAGAGAAGGCTCGTGGACCATAGGTATTGAGCTTAGTGCGTGGAAAGCGAAAAGTCAGAGGATCGGAGGCAGAGCGGAGGGTACGTGAGGGAACATAGATCTCAAGTAGGCTTGACAGGTAATCGGGGGCTGCGTTATTGAGGCTTTTGTAGCACATGGTGTCTAGTTTGTACTGTATGCGCTTTGATACAGGGAGCCAGTGAAGTTGTGCCAGGAGAGGAGATATGTGGTCAGCTTTTTTCTTTTTGAGTACAAGGCGTACAGCATTGTTTTGAATGCGCTGTAGGATGTGAATGGTGGAGGCAGGAAGACCAGACAGGAGTGAATTGCAATAGTCAATGCGAGACATTATGAAGGAGAGAACGAGTTTTGCAGTTGTTTCGACAGAGAGATACTTCCTGATCAGCCTTATACGATGGAGATGATAGTAGCAAGATCTGGCAGTTTGAGAAACAAAGTTATTCATGGAGAGGGTAGAGTCAATGCAGACACCAAGGTTTTTAGCTGAATCAGAAATTGGGACTGATGTGTTACATAATGGGAGAGAAAGAGGAGGCAGGTGAGAAAGTTTCTGACGGGTGCCAATGAGGATAGCTTCTGTCTTGTCGTCATTAAGCTGAAGTTTGTTGAACGTCATCCAGTTCTTAATGTCCGAGTAACACTCAGTGGTGCGAGTCAACAGGCGCTGTATATTATCAGGTGAGTCACTGTCTTGAAGTTGGGTGTCATCAGCATAGAAGTGGTGTTTTATAGAGTGGGAGTTAATGATGGTGGACAGGGGGGAGGTGTAAAGAGTGAAAAGAACAGGGCCAAGGACAGATCCTTGTGGAACACCACAGGTCAGGTATGCAGGTTGAGAGTAAGTGCCATTGATGAGAACAGTTTGTTTTCTGTTTGATAAATACGAAGTGAAAAAGGAGAGAGCAATGTCAGAGATGCCAAAAGTATAATGAAGTCTAGAAAGGAGAATACCATGGTCAATGGTATCGAAGGCTGCAGACAGATCAAGGAGTGTGAGGAGAGAGACTTTGCCAGTATCAGTTGCAAGGAGGAGATTGTTGAGAATGTGTAGTAGGGCAGTTTCAGTGCTATGGCACTGGCGGTAGGCTGACTGGAAAGGATTGAGGAGATTGTTGGCAGACAGGTGAGAGTTCAGCTGGTTGAGGACGACTTTTTCAAGGAGTTTTGACAAGAAAGAGAGATTAGAGATAGGCCGGTAATTTTTCAGTTCATTTGGGTCTAAATTGTGTTTCTTGAGGAGAGGGTGAACAATAGCAGACTTGAAAGAATCTGGGACAGTTCCAGTTTGAAGAGAAGTGTTGATGATGTCAGTGATGAATGGGAGGAGAGTAGGGAGACAGTCGGAGTAGAGAGAACCTGGAAGAGGATCCAGTTCGCAGGTTTTGAACGACATGGATCTGATTGTGTTGAAAATTTCTTCTTGAGAGACTGGGGTAAAAGTAGTAAGAGGTGTGCCAGAGAAGGAAGGGTCAGGTGGGCATGGTTGACAGGGTGTCCTGTCAAGCCTGTCACGAAGAGTTTGTATTTTGGTGGTGAAATAGTTGGAGAATACAGATGGGAGTTCTTCATTTGTATGTTTTGTTGGGAGAGGTAAATCTTTTCGTGTGCCAAGGAGATGATTCATGGTTGTAAAGAGTTCTTTTGAAGAAGAGGCATTCAGGATTTTGGTTTGGAAATAGCTTGTTTTTGCTGATGCAATGAGGGTGGATACTTTTGTTTTAGAGGCTTGGAAAAGTTGCCTGTGTACAGTGAGTTTGGATTTGCGCCAACGGCGCTCTGCTCTGTGATGTGTGTTGTCATAATGATGTGATGTGATGTGTGTTGTCATAATGATGTCATGTGTGTTGTCAAATGATGTGATGTGTGTTGTCATAATGATGTGATGTGTGTTGTCATAATGATGTGATGTGTGTTGTCATAATGATGTGATGTGTGTTGTCATAATGATGTGAGTGTGTTATCATAATGAGTGATGTGTGTTGTCATAATGACGTGATGTGATGTGTGTTGTCATAATGATGTATGTGTGTTATCATAATGATGTGATGTGTGTTGTCATAATGACGTGATGTGATGTGTGTTGTCATAATGATGTCATGTGTGTTGTCATAATGATGTGATGTGTGTTGTCATAATGAGTCATGTGTGTTGTCATAATGATGTGATGTGTGTTGTCATAATGTCATGTGTGTTGTCATAATGATGTCATGTGTGTCGTCATAATGATGTGATGTGTGTTGTCATAATGACGTGATGTGTGTTGGGCCACAAACAGTGACGGAGCCCAACGCTCTCCAAGCTTGACAACCAAAGTCCACCAACTGAAGGTGGCTTGTCCTGGTCACCGACACCAAAAAGTATTATTAGCACCTACGTAGGTACAAGATCTATACTCTTTGACCTACACGAAGCTGTTGAACCAAACAGCATAGTACCGGTACCTACGGTTGAACTTGTGGAAGCCACCACCCTGGCCGTTCAATTCTTCGAGGAAGTTCGACTGGCCAGTGATGCCGTGTTAACTAACATCAGCCACTCACGGTCGTTCATTCCGTCAGTTGGGGCAATGTACCAGGGTGTGTGGTATTTGGAGTCTGCCGTAAGGTTTAGGAAACAGATGAGGCCCCCCCCCCCCCCCCCCCGATCTTTCCGTCCAGCTGCAGGTAGAGAACACAGGCACTACCTGTAGCCATAGCCACCTCCCTCCCCCCCCCCTTACACCTTGTAGACGGTGAACAGAAAACTAACTGAACGACCTACCTACGTATCCAGTGGGGTACAGATTGTATCAACGTTGCAAGTTACATCAAAGGGTACAGCTTGGCCTAAATAAACACGTATCAAATTAACACCTCTTTCGGTCTCAAATCAGTCCCTAATCGTAAACACGCTGGGACGATAATACAAAACAAGAACAAGAGAACACGTTTTTCGGGGCCTCAGTAGCTCAGCCGGCTGAAAATCCCAGCCTGTACCTACACTTGTGTTGATGTGGTAGATTGGAAATCCCCAGCCTGTACCCTACACTTATTTTGATGTGGGAGATGTGGAAAATCCCCACCTATACCCTACACTTGTGTTGATGAGGGAGATGTGGAAAATCCCCAGCCTGTACCCTACACTTATGTTGATGTGGGAGATGTGGAAAATCCCCACCTATACCCTACACTTATGTTGATGTGGGAGATGTGGAAAATCCCCACCTATACCCTACACTTATGTTGATGTGGGAGATGTGGAAAATCCCCAGCCTGTACCCTACACTTGTGTTGATGTGGGAGATGTGGAAAATCCCCAGCCTGTACCCTACACTTATTTTGATGTGGGAGATGTGGAAAATCCCCATCGTGTACCTTACATTTATTTTGATGTGGTAGATGGGAAAATCCCTACATATACCCTACAGTTATGCTGAGAAAATCCCCACCCTTATCCTACACTTATGTTGCTGTATGAGATGGGAATAATCCCCACATACACCCTACACTTATGTTGCTGTGGGAGATGTGAAAATCCCGACATATACCCTGCACTTGTTGCTGTGAGAGATGTGAATAATCCCCACATACACCCTACACTTGTTGCTGTGAGAGATGTGAATAATCCCACATACACCCTACACTTGTTGCTGTGAAAGATGTGAATAATTCCCACATATACCCTACACTTGTTGCTGTGCAAGATGTGAATAATTCCCACATATACCCTACACTTGTTGCTGTGAAAGATGTGAATAATTCCCACATATACCCTACACTTATGTTGACTGGTAGATGGTAAAAATCCCTACCCGTTACTCTACACTTACGTTGCCATGGGCGATGGGAAAATCACTACCCTTTATGTGGGAGATGGAAATAATCCCCACACTTTACATATCATGTGGTACCCACAGAAAAATCACCATACTTTACATATCATGTGGTACCCACAGAAAAATCACCACACTTTACCCATTAATGGTACTCACAGAATAATCACCACACTTTACCCATCATGTGGTACCCACAGAAAATCACCACATTTTACCCATCATGTGGTACCCACAGAAAAATCACCACACTTTACCCATCATGTGGTACCCAAGCAGGCTCGAACCCAACCCCCAGACCCCCACTCCCCTTACAAGTTGTCCTAACCACTCGACCAAACTGCCCATTGGTTACGGTCCGAGCGAAAGACAAAAGAAGGCCGTGGTCAGCGTGACTCGCTGTCCCGACGAAATTTTGCTGTCGTCTGGACACATCATTTCCCTGGGGGATGGTTTGGCCTTTTGTTCGTGGGAAAATGACCCACTTGACCCACTTGTGAAGTATCACACTGGAGACTTCTCCATTCTTCTGGCTACTTGGAATCTTATCACTGCCCACTCACTTCCATGTACCCGGAGCGTCACGTGACTCTCAACCTGCACGCGATTGGACTAAATCACCATGTGCATAGTATACGCATAGTACGCATCCGATCTTTGTGGTCAAACAGTCCAGTTCGTCTTGCTTAGAACTAACTTGCGTACAGTGAGATATCAGGAAATTATCAAGTCATGGATACGTATCAGCAACAAAATCTCCGCAAAAACCAGGATTTCATGAATAGTCGTAGAGTTCGACAAAACTTCGTTAATCCTGGACAAGCCTGGTTTCCTTACCACAGCGGTGAGAACTTGAACCAGGCCCCAGGTATGTCTACGAGGTATTGTGTACCAAACATGTACCAGTACCAGTATGAACAACGGTGTCACCTGCAAACTCCTGGAACTGTGTACTATTGCCAGGATCCACAACAACACCGTCCTCCTCAGGATTTTACCATCAACTGGAGGGACAACAGACATGGC
>CM060315.1:3476850-3484350 GCA_030674185.1 Monoplex corrugatus | reverse complement strand
AGGCCATGGCCCTGTCTGAAGGGGATTGGTTTACAAAATCATTTACATAATGGAAAACAAGACACACATAGACAGATAGATAGATAGACAGATAGATAGATATAGATAGATAGACAGACAGATAGATAGACAGATAGATAGATATATAGTAGATAGATAGATAGATAGATGATAGATAGATAGATAGACAGACATTAAAGCCCAGCCGACTGTGTAGAGCCATATCAGGGCTGTAACCAGTTTCAAAACATACAATACTTTAATAAGAAAAACAAAAGAGGAAGAGAAAACTAATTACACACATGAAAGCATTCGTGCACATAATCTAAGGAGATGCACCGTCCAATTTGACACACAGGGATTTGAAAAACGTACCAGAATACATTTTTAAACATAACTAAGGACACACAAATATATATATAACGGTCCTAAATTACCTAGAATTGCTTTCGTATATCTCATTTTCCAAGAGCCAAAAATGCACTTATAATGTACCCAATGATTAATCCTAAAAGAAAGTATGTAAGACTTTAGCGAACATATACAGGTGAATGGACCAGCAAGGCAGAAGATGATAGGAAGAAATGACAGAAAGCAAAGGAAGAAGAAAGAAACAAAGAGAATGACAGAAAAGAGGAAATTTCTAGCACAGAATTTCCCAGAAGGTGGGAGTTATATTTATACTGAAAGAGCCCCCATCATCCCAACGGGGATAGACAGATAGATAGATAGACAGACAGACAGACAGACAGACAGACAGACAGACAGATAGATAGATGATGGATAGATGGATAGATAGATGCATACATCTTTCAAAAACAATTACTCATTATTTAAAACGTTATTAAGCCTAAACATTGTTTAGACATTGTTTGGCCTTGGCATTGTTTAAACATTATGAGGCCTACGGTTTATTTAAACATTATCAGGCATAAACATTATTCAAACATTATTAGGCCTAAACACAGATCTGAAAATGATAATCTATTGCCATCTACAGCAACAAGGCGTTGCTTAAAATGTGCAAACAAAAACCAATCAAACAACACTTACAATGAACAAACAAACAAAAACCAATCAAACAACACTTACAATGAACAAACAAACAAAAACCAATCAAACAACACTTTCAATGAACAAACAAACAAAAACCAATCAAACAACACTTACAATGAACAAACAAACAAAAACCAATCAAACAACACTTACAATGAACAAACAAACAAAAACCAATCAAACAACATTACAAGTAACAAACAAACAAACAAAAACCAATTAAACAACACTTACAATGAACAAACAAACAAAAACCAATCAAACAACACTTACAGAACAACAAACAAACAAAACCAATCAAAAACACTTACAATGAACAAACAAACAAACAAAAACCAATCACACAACACTTACAATGAACAAACAAACAAACAAAAACCAATCAAACAACACTTACAATGAACAAACAAAACAAAAACCACATCAAACAACACTTAACAAACTACAAAACAAACAAAACAAAACCAATCAAACAACACTTACAATGAACAAACAAACAAAAACCAATCACAACAACTTACAATGAACAACAACAAACAAACAAAAACCAATCAAACAACACTTACAATGAACAACAAACAAAAACCAATCAAAACAACATTACAATGAACAAACAAACAAACAAAAACCAATCAAACAACACTTACAATGAACAACAAACAAACAAAAACCAATCAAACAAACACTTACAATGAAACAAACAAACATAACAACAAAAAACAACAAATCAAAAACAACAAAAACTTACAAAAAACAAAACAAAAACCAATCAAACAAACACTTACAATGAACAAACAAAAAAACCAATCAAAAACACTTACAATGAACAAACAAACAAAAAACAATCAAACAACACTTACAATGAACAAACAAAAACAAACAAAAACCAATCAAACAAAACACTTACAATGAACAAACAAAAAAAACCAATCAAATAACACTTACAATGAACAAACAAACAACAAACAAAAACCAATCAAAAACACTTACAATGAACAAACAAACAAACAAAACAAAAACCAATCAAACAACACTTACAATGAACAAACAAAAACAAACAAACAAACACAAAAACACAATCAAAAACAAACAATAAATAACACAAACAAACAAACAAAAAACCAATCAAAAACACTTACAAGAACAAACAAACAAACAAAAACCCAATCAAAACAAACTTAAACTAACAAACAAACAAAAAAACCAATCAAACAACACTTACAATGAACAAACAACAAAAAACCAATCAAACAACATTACAAGAACAAACAAACAAACAAAAACCAATCAAAAACACTTACAATGAACAACAAACAACAAAACCAACAAACAACACTTACAATGAAACAACAAACAAAAACCAATCAAACAAACATACAATGAACAACACAAACAAAACAATCAAACAACACTTACAATGAACAAACAAACAAACAAAAAACAAAACCTTACAATGAACAAAAAAACAAAAACCAATCAAACAACACTTACAATGAACAAAAAACAAACAAACAACAACAAACTACAAAAAAACAAACACAAAACCAACAAAACAACATTACAATGAACAAACAAACAAACAAAAAACCATCAAAACACTTACAATGAACAAACAAACAAAAACCATCAAAACACTTAAATGAACAAAAAACAAACAAAAACCAATCAAACAACACTTACAATGAACAAACAAACAAAAACCAATCAAAACATTACAATGACAAAAACAAAACAAAACAACACAAACAAACAAAAACCAATCAAAAACATTACAATGAACAAACAAAAACAATCAAAAACACTTACAATGAACAAAAACAAACATCAAAAACATACAAGAACAAACAAACAAACACAACACTTACAATGAACAAACAAACAAAACCAATCAAAAAACACTTACAATGAACAAACAAACAAAAACCAATCAACAACTACAGAACAACAAAACCATCAAAACACTTACAATGAACAAACAAACAAAAACCAATCAAAACACTTACAATGAACAAACAAACAAAAACCAATCAAAACATTACAATGAACAACAAACAAACAAAACATAACACCAATCAAAAACAACATAAAACATTAGAACAAACAACAAAAACCAACAAAAACATTACAAGACAAACAAACAAAAACCAATCAAAAACATTACAATGAACAACAAACAAAAACCAATCAAACAACACTTACATGAACAAACAAACAAAAAACCAATCAAAAACACTTACAATGAACAACAAACAAAACCAATCAAACAACACTTACAAAAAACAAACAACAAACAAACAACCAATCAAATAACACTTACAATGAACAAACAAACAAACAAAAACAAACAACATTACAATGAACACAAACACAAAAACAATCAAACAACCTTCAATGAACAAAACACAAACCATCAAACAGACCTTGCAATGCTTGCAACAAAACATAAAAATGCAATCAACAACACTTAATGAAATACATCGAAACAAATTAACCGTTTTCTATGAAAGAAAGAGAGAGAAGACAATGAAAAAAAACAAAAACAACACTATACAGAAGAGAAAGAAATCAAAAAACAACAAAAAACACTAAATGAACAAACGAAACCAATACAAGACGCCAAATCATTCAAGCTTTTAGCTGATCACTAAAAGCCAACAACCATCAAACAAGCCTGTAGCAATGACCATCCACGACACACACCATTCAAAATCACACATACGAACTGACAAAGTCAAACCTTCAATGCTCCCCATCTACACTTCATCGTGATCCGCTTTCAACAAACGCTTGATCCGCTTTTCTAAATGATTCGCACTTCTGTATTTTCCGTACGTGCTTCCTCTCAACGAACTATCTTACAAAACTCAATCAACATATATTACAAGAACAAACAAACAAACAAAAACCAATCAAACAACACTTACAATGAACACAACAAAACAACAAAAACCAATCAAACAACACTTACAAAGAACAAACAAACAAAACAACAAAACCAATCAAACAAACACTTACAATGAACAAACAAACAAAAAACCAATCAAACAACACTTACAAGACAAACAACAAACAAAAACCAATCAAACAACATTACATGAAACAAACAAACAAAAACCAATCAAACAACCTTACAATGACAAACAAACAAAACATCAAACAACACTTACAATGAACAAACAAACAAAACCAATCAAACAACACTTACAATGAAACAACAAACAAAAACAATCAAACAACACTTACAATGAACAAACAAACAAACAAAAACCAATCAAACAACACTTACAATGAACAAACAAACAAACAAAAACCAATCAAACAACATTTACAATGAACAAACAAACAAACAAAAACCAATCAAACAACATTTACAATGAACAAACAAACAAACAAAAACCAATCAAACAACACTTACAATGAACAAACAAACAAAAACCAATCAAATAACACTTACAATGAACAAACAAACAAAAACCAATCAAATAACACTTAAATGAACAAACAAACAAACAAAAACCAACCACAACAAACAAACAAACAAAAACCAATCAAATAACACTTACAATGAACAAACAAACAAACAAACAAACAAACAATCAAATAACGTTTACAATGAAGAAACAAACAAACGAAAGCCTTCGCTAATCCAAAACGCTATCTATCACCGTCTCTCCAACACAGACTGCTTGCCTGCTTGCCAATGTCTTCTGTCCTCTCACATGAAGACGATGAAATATTTTGTTTGGCTAGTTCAACAACCTATAGAATATACATCTGAACTAATTGTAACGGTTTTCTGATGAGAGGGAGAGGGGGAGAGAGAGAGAGAGATCAATGGAAAAGAAACACAAAAGAAACAGAGAGAGACAGAGAGAGAGAGAAATCAAGAAATCAACAGAAAAGAAACACAAAAGAAAACCGCGGAAAGCCAGTTACGACGCCAGTCATTCAAGTTTTAGCGACTCACCTGAGTAAATGCCCACGCCGTCCCGACAAGCCTGTGAAACCATCTCACGAGGCACGAGCTTGCCCCTGGGTATTCCATGAAGATCACACATAGCGAACTGGACAAAGTCAAACTCCTTCAATGCTTCCTCCATGTCTGTGGCCTCCTTCGTTTCGCTGTCCGCTTTCAACAAATTGTCGCTTGTTCCGCTTGTTTTCTAAATGATTCGCACTTCTGTATGTTGCTGCCGTGACGTTTGCTTTCTCGTCCTTCCCCGTCTTGTCTCTATCAGGAAACTGCCACAGAGCTATATATATATAGATTTGTAGGCTAATAGAACGTGCTTAGCCTACTTCAGCCAATCATGGAGTGTCTGGGCGTTATCTTTTATCATTCATGTATAGCTTCTATACATTTATGTAATACCGGAGACTAACGTTGCGTTGCTCTTATTGTGCAAGTGGTCTCGCTGAGGCGCCCAATAGCGCAAAGCCGTCAATACAAGCTTTTCAGCGGTTTCAAATCGTTCACAGGCTCTAGAAATAATTTTGTTTTCATTTTCTCATGATACATCTCTGCACTAGCATTTAAATACCACATGGAATGACTAGAAACAGATTTAATACTTTTAAGTTAAGACTAGCTTTTGGAACTTTAGTAGACAGCACGCTGCTCTGTTTTCCGAGTTTTTCCCCCTACATTTTTTTTAAAGACAATCTTCTTGGTTGCCGTGAGTTTTAAAAAGCAAGCGAATAAAACGTATAAGGTCAGAAAAACTGAATTCCTGTACCGTGACGATGTTAATCCGGAGATATTGTGGATTGTAAGTTAACCCTTTGACTCCTGCAGCCTGTCCAACAGCATCCTTCTTTGTCAACCATGCTGGAAGAGCAAAAACTTAACCCTTTGACTCCCTCACCCTATCCACCAGCTTCCTGCAGGAAGCTGGTGGATAGGGTGACGGACTCAAAGGGTTAAGTTTTCGCAGTTGGTAGATAGGGTGCAGGTGGCAAAGGGTTAAGTGGGGATTTGTTTCTTTGTTTGTTTGTTTTTTGTTGTTGATGTGGAGAGAGACAGACAGACAGACAGACAGACAGAGGGGAAGAAAGAGAGAGGGAACGACAGTGGGAGAGAGGAGAGTGATGGAGAGAGAGGGAGGAAGAGAGGGAGAGAGAGAAGGGATGGAGACAGAGAGGGAGGTAGGGGAGAGAGAGAGAGGACAGGGAGAGAGAGAAGAAGGGAGAGATACTTTACAATGTGTATAAGCTGTATAATAGCTACCTTTGTTTTTATAGCTACCTTTGTTTTTATAGCTACCTTTGTTTTTAATCTCGTGCAGAAAAAATAAACAAAAACGCCGTGGGTAGGGGGTGTGGGTGTGAGTGTGGGTGTGGGGGTGAGGTAAAGGTGGGTAAGAGTTAAGCGCTGGGAACTGTGATTACCATAGGTGTGAGTTTGAGTCCGTGTGGAAGTACATGTACACTAACTGGGAACACATTATTTTTGTCACTGGCCTGTGGACGAAGATGAACTCGCTCAGCCGGAACGAAACTAGGACAGTACTCGGGTACTGTGGTCGTGTCAAATATCTCGTTTGGGCAACAAACACCTTTTTCTTTTTTTTTTACATAAGTTCATAGGACATTGACTTACTGAACATAGTGTGACCCATATAGTTTTACATGGAGGGACCACTTCTGACGAGGGAATGGGTTGATAGATGTAGCAATTTTCGATCGGCCTTCTTGTCTAATACTGCATGCGTTCGATCGAACTTGACCGTAGACAAACTTTGTACACGAAGACTTCTCCACGTTACCCACGGATGGAGACTGACAGACGCTGTTCAGGGTTGGGGAATGTAATGCAGCCAGAGACAGGATGTGGGCACCACCCTCATAAACACCCCCTTTGTATGTGAAACGGGTACCGTGTTTGATGCTAAGAGATGAAAGGTGATTGTCTGGGTCAGGCATTGTTGCTCTGGCTCCCATCTAGCACCCACTTACTCTCACCTGAAGTTTGGCTGCTGGCTTCAGGGAATCAGACCTGATGACTGCAGGGAAAGTCCTGGTGTTAGTTCGGAAAGACGGTAAACTTGGGGATCTGTTTGGGGGCATGAGAGATCTTGCTGAACATTAAAATGAGCTGTGTCTGGAGCATCAAGTGTAGTCAGTTTTGTGATGGTATGAACACCTTCTGTTTCACTCTTGGTCCGGTAGCTGGGCTGGACCTGGTTGGTGCACGTTGTGTGGCTGTGTCCCGGGGTTTGTCTTCTCCCCAACCTTGCTATTCGGTTTGTAAACAAGATAACTGATGACTGGGTCCGAAAAGGTCATGCAGCGCAGGGACATCTTTGCATAGTTTGGTCAATGGTAAGAAATTGCTGCTCCTTCGTGAGTTTCTTATTAACTTAAATACTTGACTTTCCAGCCTGTTTTTGAACAAAAGGAGACTATTTCAAATTCTCCCACACGGGGATGTTAGAGACTCTTTTC
>CM060315.1:3440000-3471750 GCA_030674185.1 Monoplex corrugatus | reverse complement strand
GGCCTGTTGGCTGCCCATCTTGTTAATGTTTCCATCATTCTGGTTGTGTCAGCTTACTGTTTGATAGGTCCACTGGCCTGTTGGCTGCCCATCTTGTTAATGTTTCCATCATTCTGGTTGTGTCAGCTTGGTGTTTTGTAGATCTCTTCTATTCCTCTCCCTTCCTGTATAATTCAAAACCTTGTGGCACATGAGGTTTTGTGCATTCTCAGAGTTTGAGAGTTTGCCAGATAATTGCCAGCATATTTTGATGGAGCATTTATGGAATTGACCAAGTTTGATGAATCCTTGACCAAGTTTGATGAATCCTTGAGCAAACTGCCAACTCCACGAGTTGCATGTTGGTCACTCATGGCTGAAATGCTCTGTTCTGTTTTACGTAAGTCTTACCTACATGCTTGCTGTATTTTGCCGTCAACAGAGCCATGTCAGCAATGGAGGAGTTCAGGAAGAGCTATCAACAGCAGAAGCAGTGTGAGGACCAGGGACTTGAAGGAGAACAAAGTCAAGAACAGGGTCAGACAACACACACAGAACATCAGCAACAAAACCCAACTGCAGACGAGGAACAGAAGAAACAGCAGGCAGAAGAGAAGACTGCGTCTGCTGATTCTTTGACAAGTTTGTCTGAGGAATCCTTGGCAGACAGTTTTGCTGATTCCTTGACGATGACAACAGTTCATCCCTTGGCACTGGAGATCAAGGGCCTTGGTACCTTCCGTGATGACGTCGTCTTCGCCAAAGTCACTGAAGGGGCGGCTTTGGATCAGATCACTGATATGGCAGGTATAATGACAATTTACTCGTTTTCTTTCATTTTTATTATGACTATTATTACTATCATTATGATTGTTATTATTATTATTATTACTAATGATGATTATTGTTACTACTAATAATACTGTTATTGTTATTGTCATCATCATCATTAGTGTTGTTGTTGCTGTTATTGTAAACTGAACTGATCTTTACTGAGGTTAGTTAAATGTTAAGTAAAGGTTTCAGACTCTTCCAAGGTCTTTGTCAGGACAAGTGTTGGCTGTTTGTTCTGTAGTTATGGTTATTATAGTTGTTATTTAAACAAAGTATTTTATTGATACAGTAAATATGTTGGTGATTATTATAGTTGTTATTTAAACAAAGTATTTTATTGATACAGTAAATATGTTGGTGATTATTATAGTTGTTATTTAAACAAAGTGTTTTATAGATACAGTAAATATGTTGGTGATTATTATGGTTGTTATTTAAACAAAGAATTTTATAGATACAGTAAATATGTTGGTGATTATTATGGTTGTTATTTAAACAAAGTATTTTATAGATACAGTAAATATGTTGGTGATTATTATGGTTGTTATTTAAACAAAGTATTTTATTGATACAGTAGATATGTTGGAGATTATTATGGTTGTTATTTAAACAAATATTTTATTGATACAGTAAATATGTTGGTGATTATTATGGTTGTTATTTAAACAAATATTTTATTGATACAGTAAATATGTTGGTGATTATTATGGTTGTTATTTAAACAAATATTTTATTGATACAGTAAATATGTTGGTGATTATTATGGTTGTTATTTAAACAAATATTTTATTGATACAGTAAATATGTTGGTGATTATTATGGTTGTTATTTAAACAAATATTTTATTGATACAGTAAATATGTTGGTGATTATTATGGTTGTTATTTAAACAAATATTTTATTGATACAGTAAATATGTTGGTGATTATTATAGTTGTTATTTAAACAAAGAATTTTATAGATACAGTAGATATGTTGGTGATTATTATGGTTGTTATTTAAACAAAGTATTTTATTGATACAGTAAGTATGTTGGTGATTATTATAGTTGTTATTTAAACAAAGAATTTTATTGATACAGTAGATATGTTGGTGATTATTATAGTTGTTATTTAAACAAAGGATTTTATTGATACAGTAAATATGTTGGAGACGATGACAGGAAGCTGTTGTTCTACTTTAACTAGCAAAGCTGCTACATCTAACGTGTACAATATGGCACATCATTGCTGTTATAAATAGGCACATAATTGCTGTTATAAATAGGCAGATAATTGCTGTTATAAATAGTTACGTATGTGGCATATTGTGTAATAGAGAGGTAGATAATGACGTTGTTGTTGTCAGGACAAAAGGAATTTTACGACAGTTCCTAATTGCTTTACTGCGCTGAAACGAACGATAATAACTAAAAACAATGTATTGCATAAGTCAAATATATGGTAGAGTGTATGATGCAAAAAGAAGAAATTCTTAAATGTTAATTCCTGTATAGCTAGTACACTTCTATATGTCTGACTTATGGTAGAAAGTATGATGTTAAATCAAGTATTTAAATATTCATTTATCCTTATATTCCTATGTATGTATGTATATATTACTGTTGTAACATTACTGTTGTTCTCTTTGCTACAATTTTTGGTGCCATTTATAAAGGCTCATCTATGTTGCCACTTGGAATAGTGATGTGTAGGTTGGTTTGTTTCGTAGCTGTTCGAATTTAAAGTAGTGTAGTTTGTGTGTGTGTGCGTGTGTTTGTACGTATGTGTGCGTGTACCATTTTTGTACGTACGTGCGGGTGTGCATATAAATGAGTGTTTGTGTTTGTTTAATGTTGTATATGTGTGCGTGCGAGTGCGTGCGGTTGTGTTCATGTGGGTGGAGCACGCTGGGGTGGAGGAATGAGATTTGGTGTTCGGCGTTGGGATTGGGGTGGGGGAGGGAGGAATGGGCAAGCGTCTCGTGTTGTTGAAAAGAAAAAAGATTGGATTACTCTGTGAACAGTTTTCATTCAAAAATGTTTGATGTGTGTGTTCATTCCTGAATAAACAGTCCCCTGAGGAAGGCCACTGGCCGAAGTACTGGCTCAACACTCTAGTTTATTGTCTTGTTTCTTTGGTTTATCTACAATATATATAAATGGTAGAATGTATGATGCTAAATCAAGTATTTGAACATTCATTTCATTCTTTCTTGCTACAATTTTGTTGCGTAATAATTGGGTAGCCTTGCCATGCTGAACTACCTCTTTTTATGAGGATGAGTTACAGTTTTTTTTCATTTATCTGAGGTAGACACATAATCATTGAATGGACTTAACTTGTACAAACTGCAAAAAGTGCTGTTTTTGTGTGCGTCACTGTTCATGACTTGGGTGTAACATGATGTACATATTAATTTAACATGGTATATATATATATATATGGGTTGGTGTAACATGATGTACATATTAATTTAACATGGTATATATATATATATATGGGTTGGTTGTGTTTGTAAACAGATCGCTTGAGGAACCACACCCTTGACCAGAACATCAGTATGGATTCCAAGCCCTTTGCTCCACACATCACTCTTATGAAGATGTCCAAAAATCCAGGGAAACTGAAATCAGCTGGTAAGAGACAGACGGACGGACGGACGGACAGACAGACAGACAGACAGACAAAACAAATACAGACAGACATGACAGACAAACAGACATGACAGACAGAGACAGAAAACAAATAGAGACAGGCAGGCAGACAGACAGACAGAAAACAAATAGAGACAGGCAGGCAGACAGACAGACAGAAAACAAATAGAGACAGGCAGGCAGACAGACAGACAGAAAACAAATAGAGACAGGCAGGCAGACAGACAGACAGAAAACAAATAAAGACAGGCAGGCAGACAGAAAACAAATAGAGACAGACAGGCAGACAGACAGAAAACAAATAGAGACAGACAGACAGACAGACAGACAGAAAACAAATAGAGACAGACAGACAGACAGACAGACAGAAAACAAATAGAGACAGACAGACAGACAGAAAACAAATAGAGACAGACAGACAGACAGAAAACAAATAGAGACAGACTGACAGACAGACAGGAAACAAATAGAGACAGACAGACAGACGGACAGACAGTGTGGGTGAGCTGAATGGAGTAACTACCGTGTTGACAGATTGCCAGACATTGTCAGACAGTGGGATACAATGAAACATAGATAAACAGAAATCTGATGCCTTACGAAAAGAAAAACAAGTCCCTTTTATGTTTGTGATTCTGTGGCTGTTCTGATGAAGAAGACAGGAACCTACAGAACAAGAATAGACAGAGATCTCACTGTACAGCTGATTGAGACACTGTGAAAAAACTGACAGATGTTGCAAATGCTGATACAGAGAAGAGTAAAATGTTGGGAAGTGGAAAGATAAGGGTGAAGAAGGGCAGGAGCTAGTGAGCGAATGAATAAACTTGAATAATGTGTCTGTATTGATAAGAATTTGTACCATGATGGGGTTTGAACCATACCCCCTAAAGCAGTGGAAAAATGTCATGAACAAATCTCCTTAGTGTGTGCTGCTTTTGTGACCATTAATTCAGGCTTTAGCTTAGTTCAACATTACCTCCTTACACACTGTTGTCAGGAAATAGGTTTAACCATCATTGTTTCAAAGTTCGTTTAGCAAAGGTTTAACCATCATTGTTTCAAAGTTCGTTTAGCAAAGGTTTAACCATCATTGTTTCAAAGTTCGTTTAGCAAAGGTTTAACAACCATCATTGTTTCAAAGTTCGTTTAGCAAGTTCTGCATAAAAAGTAATTGATCATAAACTAGTATTAGGTAGATCAGTCACAAGTTTGGTCTGTACTTGAGAAACCAACACAAGTGGTGTTTTGGTGTTTTTCTGTATTGTGGATGATTTTCAGCGCTGGTTGCCTTTGTGTTCTGAGTGTAGATGTGCAGCATAACGCATGTAGACAATGACTATAGATGTGCAGCATAACACATGTAGACAATGACTGTAGATGTGCAGCATAACACATGTAGAAACAATGTAAACTTTGTGTTCTGACTGTAAACTTTGTGTTCTGACTGTAAACTTTGTGTTCTGACTGTAAACTTTGTGTTCTGACTGTAACTTTGTGTACTGACTGTAGATGTGCAGCATAACGCATGTAGACAATGTACTATAGATGCAAGCATAACACATGTAGACAATGACTATAGATGTACAGCATAACACATGTAGACAATGACTGTAGATGTACAACATAACACATGTAGACAATGACTATAGATGTACAAACATAACACATGTAAACAATGACTGTAGATGTACAGCATAACACATGTAAACAATGACTATAGATGTACAACATAACACATGTAAACAATGACTGTAGATGTACAGCATAACACATGTAGAAACAATGACTGTAGATGTACAGCATAACACATGTAAACAATGACTATAGATGTACAGCATAACACATGTAAACAATGACTATAGATGTACAGCATAACACATGTAGACAATGACTGTAGATGTGTACATAACACATGTAGAAACAATGACTGTAGATGATGTAACATAACACATGTAGACAATGACTGTAGATGTACAACATAACACATGTAGACAATGACTATAGATGTACAACATAACACATGTAGACAATGACTATAGATGTACAACATAACACATGTAGACAATGACTATAGATGTACAACATAACACATGTAGACAATGACTATAGATGTACAGCATAACACATGTAAACAATGACTATAGATGTACAACATAACACATGTAGACAATGACTATAGATGTACAGCATAACACATGTAGACAATGACTATAGATGTACAACATAACACATGTAGACAATGACTATAGATGTACAGCATAACACATGTAAACAATGACTATAGATGTACAACATAACACATGTAGACAATGACTATAGATGTACAGCATAACACATGTAGACAATGACTGTAGATGTACAACATAACACATGTAGACAATGACTATAGATGTACAACATAACACATGTAGACAATGACTATAGATGTACAACATAACACATGTAGACAATGACTATAGATGTACAACATAACACATGTAAACAATGACTGTAGATGTGCAGCATAACACATGTAGACAATGACTGTAGATGTGTAGCATAACACATGTAGACAATGACTATAGATGTACAGCATAACACATGTAGACAATGACTGTAGATGTACAGCATAACACATGTAGACAATGACTATAGATGTACAGCATAACACATGTAGACAATGACTATAGATGTACAGCATAACACATGTAAACAATGACTATAGATGTACAACATAACACATGTAAACAATGACTATAGATGTACAGCATAACACATGTAGACAATGACTATAGATGTACAACATAACACATGTAGACAATGACTATAGATGTGCAGCATAACACATGTAGACAATGACTATAGATGTACAGCATAACACATGTAAACAATGACTATAGATGTACAACATAACACATGTAGACAATGACTATAGATGTACAGCATAACACATGTAAACAATGACTATAGATGTACAACATAACACATGTAGACAATGACTATAGATGTACAGCATAACACATGTAGACAATGACTGTAGATGTACAACATAACACATGTAGACAATGACTGTAAATGTACAGCATAACACATGTAGACAATGACTATAGATGTACAGCATAACACATGTAGACAATGACTTAGATGTACAGCATAACACATGTAAACAATGACTGTAGATGTACAGCATAACACATGTAGACAATGACTATAGATGTGTAGCATAACACATGTAGACAATGACTGTAGATGTACAGCATAACACATGTAGACAATGACTGTAGATGTACAACATAACACATGTAGACAATGACTATAGATGTACAGCACATAAAAAACATGTAGAAACAATGAACTATAGATGTACAACATAACACATGTAGACAATGACTATAGATGTACAACATAACACATGTAAACAATGACTGTAGATGTACAGCATAACACATGTAGACAATGACTATAGATGTACAACATAACACATGTAAACAATGACTGTAGATGTACAGCATAACACATGTAGACAATGACTATAGATTGCTGCAGCATAACACATTGTAAACACATGACTATAATGTACAGCATAACACATGTAGACAATGACTATAGATGTACAACATAACACATGTAAACAATGACTGTAGATGTACAGCATAACACATGTAAACAATGACTATAGATGTACAGCATAACACATGTAGACAATGACTGTAGATGTACAGCATAACACATGTAGACAATGACTATAGATGTACAGCATAACACATGTAGACAATGACTATAGATGTACAGCATAACACATGTAGACAATGACTATAGATGTGCAGCATAACACATGTAGACAATGACTATAGATGTGCAGCATAACACATGTAAACAATGACTATAGATGTACAGCATAACACATGTAGACAATGACTATAGATGTACAGCATAACACATGTAGACAATGACTGTAGATGTACAGCATAACACATGTAGACAATGACTATAGATGTACAGCATAACACATGTAGACAATGACTATAGATGTACAGCATAACACATGTAGACAATGACTATAGATGTACAGCATAACACATGTAGACAATGACTATAGATGTACAGCATAACACATGTAGACAATGACTATAGATGTACAGCATAACACATGTAGACAATGACTATAGATGTACAGCATAACACATGTAGACAATGACTATAGATGTACAGCATAACACATGTAGACAATGACTATAGATGTACAACATAACACATGTAGACAATGACTATAGATGTACAACATAACACATGTAGACAATGACTATAGATGTACAACATAACACATGTAGACAATGACTGTAGATGTACAACATAACACATGTAGAAACAATGTAAACTTTGTGTTCTGACTGTAGATGTGTAGCATAACACATGTAGAAACAATGACTGTAAACTTTGTGTTCTGACTGTAAACTTTGTTTCTGACTGTAAACTTTGTGTTCTGACTGTAGATGTGCAGCACAACACATGTAGACACAATGACTACAAAGGGCAGTATTTCAGCCTGTGGGACCAAGTGCCTGATGACACTGCTTCTTCTATTGCACGTTGACTGCAAGATCAGCGAGTACATAACATGGAACCAGTTTTGGCAATTGTAAAACAACAAAGCTTGGTTTGTCATGCCATCGACCATGACCAGTGTCCAAGGCCATTCATCATTAGTGCACATGGTGCACTTGACAGACGATGAACTTGTTAACAAATATCAAAGAGTGGAGCAGCCTTAGTATGCCTGACTTGCTTACTGCCATAACCCAGAGACACACATGGAAGATCCTGTCAGTTTCTGCGTCATTAGATTCTGCAACAGACATACTGGTCGGAGAACTAGACTGTGATGGTGATGATGACAAAAAAAAGAAAAATGCTGAACTCGTCTGCACAAGAACATTCAGAATAATGACTACCTGCTTTATCAAACAGGCTGGGTAAGAGAAGAAGATAGTTTCCTCTGAAAATTGGCCAGGTTCCAGGGGCAACGTAGGGCTGGGGGGTTTGCCCCCCAGAAGCTGAAGAATTACTGTAATTTTGAGGCATTATGGATGCATTTCTTGGTGGCAAATACAATAATTCAGTAGTATTTCCTCTGAAAAAAAATTTGTTTCCCTCTGAAACTAGGAGTTCATCCGCTGAAATTAGCGGATCCGCTGAGAGTTACCCAGCCTGATCAAAAACAGCAAAAGCAAACACACACACAAAAAGAAAAAAAGAAAAAAACCGGGAGTGGAAAGATGTCCATGGCATGTGCTAGATCTGACTGTTCTTGTAGAGCTCAGGTCCTTCCAGTCTTCAGTGTTACACAGTCTGATATGAGAACAGACTGCCGTTATAAAATTGGATTTTGTATCTTATATTTGTCTGATTATATATTACAGGTATCAAGAAGATAGACAGCCAGCTGTACAAGGAATTCAGCAACACCCTATTTGGCAGCAACACGGTGACCAGCATTCAGCTGTGCTCTATGCTGAAACCCAAGACAGACAAGTACTACCATATCCAGCACGAAATTCCTATTGACTCGCTACTGTAGCCAGCCTTTGGTGACATTGCCTGGCAGAACACGTCCGTTTGGTGCTGAATGATGGTGGTGACAGAACACGTTTTGTGCTGAATGATGGTGGTGGCAGAACACGTCCGTTTGGTGCTGAATGATGGTGGTGACAGAACACGTTTTGTGCTGAATGATGGTGGTGGCAGAACACGTCTATTTGGTGCTGAATGATGGTGGTGGCAGAACACGTCTGTTTGGTGCTGAATGATGGTGGTGACAGAACACGTCTGTTTCATGATGAATGATGGTGGTGGCAGAACACGTCTGTTTTGTGCTGAATGATGGTGGTGACAGAACTGCTTCAGAGGTGCTTGGCTGATCTGAGTGCCGGTGCCTTGGACCATGGATCTTTTTTTCCCGTTACTGGCAAGTTGGCATATCTAGCACGGCAGACATACTGGTGCGGAGCAACTGGCTGTACAGGCAAGCCATGGCAGGACGACATGAGGTTATGGTACACAGTAAAACAAAGGAAAAAAAACAATGCAAAACTGTTGTGATAAAAGTGTGTTATAATAGAGCCTTGCAAGTGGAAGTCTGAGAATAAGGAGAAAGCGAGTTTGGAAAAAGCCTCGTAAATAACAGATGTTGAGCCAGCTTATGACGTGGACAGTGTGTTTGAACTCTATAGTCTTTCATTTGGCTGCTGTTGTGTGGTTGTGGCAGCTATGTGTGTGTTCTGCCTTCTTTCATGCTTTACTGGTTGAGCTGTGGTATGTTGCTTTACTTTATCATGTGCACATGCCACACGTGCTGGTCTTCTTTATTGCAGCTATCAACTTTCATCGTCCCATTTCCTTTGTGTATGTATTCTGTATAAATCGTATTTTCCTAAAATGAAACTGGCTCGTCTGTGGCAGCGTGTTTATGAAGTGGAATGCTTGCTGTTTGTGTACTTAAAACTCGGATATGAATTCGTGGAATGAAATAGATTGATATGAGTGAGAGATAGGTAGATTGATAGATTGATAGAGAGAGAAAGAAAGTGTGTGTGGGTGTGGGTGTGGGTGGGTGGGTGGGTGCGTGCGTGTGCGTGCGTGTATGTGTGTGTGTGCGCGCACGTGTTTGTGTGCGTGTGTGTGTGTTTATGTATACGTTTATGTGAAGATATTTCAAGTTCTAGTCTTCTTTATTAATTTGATACTTGAAGATTTGTGTGGGTGGGAATGGGTGGGGGTTAAGACCTACTTGATATTTTTTTATGTGCTCACTCTATTACAGTAAAACTTTTCACATGAACTATTAAAAGATGAATGAAAAAGTCGTATCAGTCAGACTTGTAATTTGTATGAATGAAAGTCTTTTGTTGAAATTTTCCCAGTTCTCCTGGACTTGATTTCAATCTTTATGAATACATGTAGTAATATTTCAATACTCATGATAGCATTTGATAGCGTGATTCACCAAAGTCTTTTCCACTTCATGATCAAAATGGGTTTTCCAAGACATCTGGTTTCCCTCATAGCTTCATTATATAATGATCAAAAAGCAACAATCAGATGGAATAATCAAAACTGCAAATTTTTTAACATCACTAAAGGGGTAAGGCAAGGTTGCATCCTGTCTCCACATCTCTTCAGCATATACACTGAACATATCATGAGAGAAGCAGACATAGAAGTCATGGGAGTAAATATTGGTGGTAGAAACCTGTCAAATTTACGCTACGCAGATGACACAGGATTACTGGCAGACAACATTACAGGCTCTAGGAGGATCCTGTACAGGGTAGACCGGGGTGGAAAGGCAGCTGGGCTGGACTTAAATTCAAAGAAGACAAAGGTTATGCATGTTGCAGGCAAATATAACACTAGACAGGACCAGATCATGCTAAACCAAGTCCCTCTAGAAAATGTCAAGGACTTTAGATATTTAGGTTCAGTCAAGACACACGATGGAACATGCTCAAAAGACATAAAGATGAGAATTGGAATGGCCAAGAACAGTATGGTTCAATTGAACAATATTTGGAAAGACCACAGCATAACAGCAGACCTTAAGATAAAACTCTTAAAATGTCTTGTCTGGCCAGTGATGTTATACGGCTGCGAGGCATGGACAATGAAGAAAGAGGATGAAAGACGAGTGGAAGCAGCAGAGCTGTGGTTTTACCGAAGACTGCTGAGGGTCAAATGGACGGATAGGCGCTCAAATGAAAGCATACTGAATGAGTTGGGTACTACACGCAAGCTTCTAGTACTCATACAACGGAGGAAACTGAAATATGTTGGACACGCAATCCGTAATGAGAGAACAGACTTGATGTCCACTGTCCTCCAAGGTAAAGTGGAAGGAAAGAGAAACAGAGGACGGCCACCTGCATCACTTGCTAGAAACATCACAAACATCAGTGGCAAGAAACTCCAGGAGGTGGTCAGACTTAGCCAAGATCGAGAGTGCTGGAGGCAACTTGTGAGGACATCATGTGCAGCGGCCAACACTGTTCCCGGTGACGCCGACAGGTGAGACAGGTGAGACTCATGAGGTCCATTTAGAATTTGTGTTTCGGATCAGAAAGAAAAACTGGAAAGAAACCATTTGCTTCTTTGTTTCACATATCTTGTCATTAATTTGTATGGAGAGAGAGAGAGAGTGTGAGTGTGTGTGTGTGTGTATCCAGGCAGAAAATGTTAACCCTTTGACTCCCACACCCTATCCATCAACTGCAAAAAACATCCCTTTGACTACCTCACCCTATCCAGCAGCTTACTGCAGAAAGCTGGTGGATAGGGTGAGGGAGTGAAAGGGTTAAGTGTTAGCATGGTTTAACAATGCAGGATGCTGGTGGACAGGATGCGAGAGTCAAGGGGTTAAACAGTTTTGCAGAGTGGGTGGAGACAAGAAGGGTGGGAAATATACCAAAAGGTACATTCGTATGGAAGGCCATGGTCGCCAACACCATGCAGTATCGCACATGATGATGATGATGACACAGGGGAGGGGGGGGGGGGGGGGGTGTAGGTAATTTTTCTTCATATCACAACTTACAGACGCACTCACTTAAAACATTTTGATTTATTATCTCACAGGGACAGACAATATTACAATTCCACAGGAAGAAGATTTAGCATAAGTGCACAACTCCAGTTGTAAACACAATCCAGGTTTACTAGCTATCTCTGAATGAACTGGTCAGATGGTAATTACCTTCAGTCAGTCAATTCAGGTCTACACTTTACTAATGAACTGCATTTTATTCTAACCTAATTCAAAAGACGAAAAGAGCTAAACATTTTGGCGAAAGGATTCACACACATCACAACAGATTACTGATTTCTAAACTTCTCTACAATCTTCAGTCTAAGTTCCTGACACTAAATTAAAAGGTCAAACGTTAAAACAACATACATATTTCCAAAACATAACACAAAGTGGAATGTGGTGTCTGGCAATGATTCACAATATTCACAGATCTAGGTTATAAATGAATACAAAATAACATTCTGAAGTCACTGAAACAAATCAAGCCTGTGGAAATTTACTGCAATTTTAGTTCAACACGTAAAGTCCATCTGGTTTAAGGGTTGTCTTTTAATATGAAATACATTATCACTGATCTATTGATATACCCAAAACTTGAACTATCACTTTCTCACAAAAACATTCTACCAATCTTGTCTCTGTTGATTTCATGTTGAAACACGTTCACCAACACAAAGCTATGATCATGATGTCAGTCAGTCGTCTTCTTCCAGCCATTGAACTCAAACAGAACGCACTCCTGTTCTTAGCTTGTCATCACATTTAAAACAGACCAAACTTACAACAGACTGGGCCTCAGTATAGTCATGTCTTCAAAACAGACCAAACTTACAACAGACTGGGCCTCAGTATAGTCATGTCTTCAAAACAGACCAAACTTACAACAGACTGGGCCTCAGTATAGTCATGTCTTCAAAACAGACCAAACTTACAACAGACTGGGCCTCAGTATAGTCATGTCTTCAAAACAGACCAAACTTACAACAGACTGGGACAACCTCAGTATAGTCACGTATTTAAAACAGACCAAACTTACAACAGACTGGGACAATCAGTGTAGTCATGTATTCAAAACAGACCAAACTTACAACAGACTGTACAATCTCAGTATAGTCATGTATTCAAAACAGACCAAACTTACAACAGACTGTACAATCTCAGTATAGTCACGTATTTAAAACAGACCAAACTTACAACAGACTGTACAATCTCAGTATAGTCATGTATTCAAAACAGACCAAACTTACAACAGACTGTACAATCTCAGTATAGTCACGTATTTAAAACAGACCAAACTTACAACAGACTGTACAATCTCAGTATAGTCATGTATTTAAAACAGACCAAACTTACAACAGATTGGGACAATCTCAGTATAGTCACGTATTTAAAACAGACCAAACTTACAACAGACTGGGACAATCAGTGTAGTCATGTATTCAAAACAGACCAAACTTACAACAGACTGGGACAATCTCAATATAATCATATATTTGACACTTACTTCTGCACTGATACAGCTTCCTGTATGTCATAACACTTACTTCTGCACTGATACAACTTCCTGTATGTTATAACACTTACTTCTGCACTGATACAACTTCCTGTATCAGGGCTGTTAGTGGTAAAATCTGTTTTTCCCTGAAAATTGGCCGGGGTCCAGGGGCCGCCCAGGCCCCGGTGGGGTCCAGGGGCAACGCCCCGGAGGGGGGTGCAGGGGGGCAAAGCCCCCCGCCGAAAATTGAAAATATGACATTTTGAAGCCAATCAGAGGGCCTATCCTGGCAGCAAACTGGGTAATTTTTAGTTCACAAAAAATTAACAAATCAATGGATCAATTTGTGTTTAGAGTAACTTTCTGAAACCACATGACATATATAGCACTTGGTTTTAGAAAGTCATTCTAAACACAATTTTTTTGTATTCATGCAATAATTCTTAATGTCAAGGCGTACTGCAGGTTCAACTTAAGAGAGCTCTCTATACTATTCCCTTACAGAACTTGGTTTTTTTTTTTTTTTTTTTTGCTTTTTTTTTTCTTTCGCGGAAGCACTTTGACTTTCCCTGAAATGGGATCACTGTATTCGCGGATTTCCGCGAAATCGCTGAACTCTAACAGCCCTGCTGTATGTCATAACACTTACTTCTGCACTGATACAACTTCCTGTATGTTATAACACTTACTTCTGCACTGATACAGCTTCCTGTATGTTATAACACTTACTACTATAGATGTCGCAAGTTTAATCATAAACAACACACAAGGTGTACCTTGGGGCTGATAAATACATGAAAGCTTCAGAACTTTCTTGGATAGAAAGTGAAACGCCAATAATCGCAGTATATTTCCACAGGCCACCAACTTTTTACACAAATACGGCACACCTAAACATGTTACGTGTACGTCCAAAAATCACACCTTTACATATCGACATCATTATGCAAAATTGCTCGACATACATGGGGAATGGGGAAAAAAAGAAAAAGAGCATGACACGCGTGTATCAGGGAATGAACGATTGCAAGGAATGAAAACTGTCTGCACAGAATATAACCAATAAAAGCAAGTTAGATTCAAAGCTATTTTGATATAAAAATCAATATCACAAACAAAAAAAGAAAAAGAAAAAAAAAAAGAGAAAGACGGACCAAAAACAGCTCAACACAACTCTCAGCTTAACACAACACATCAACACAATATCAACATTACTCTGATATCGTCAGAATTTTCAGTTTTCAAAAAAGAGACCAAACATGATATTTCATACACATCACAAAAAAAAATGTGTACGCATGTGACAATAAACAAATTAAAAAAAGAAGGAAAGAAAAACTTTCAGGACAAAAGCCAAACGGCATCAACAATGATGCTAACTAAGAAAGAATATCAATAATGATAATGCCTTGGAAAATCTAAAATCCATATATATACACCCATGAAGTGCACTCCAATCACTGATATTCATCTGTCTGATTTGAATGAAAATGGTCCTCACTTTTAAACAGCAAAAGTAATGACATGAAAATGGTCCTCACCTTTAAACAGCAAATGGAATGACATGAAAGCAAAGATTTGCACAAAAGCCGACTGATTAAAGCACTGAGACAAAGAGCGGTGTAACAAACTGTTTCACTACTGTACTCGATACAAACTTAGCAGCCATATAATATGTTTCTGTTTCAGGCTCTGGTGCACTTGCATAAAAGGTGTTCACATTCTACTATAGCACCAAATGTTCTCAATCAAAACACAGTAAACTTCAGTAAGCTACTAATATGTATACATGGCTATTCTGTCTTTTGTGAATCAACTTTATGACCAAAGTATAGGAAGCATGACAGGTCACTGACAGTTTTATGAATGAACGCAGATTTTAATATTGGCCAATTAAAATGTGATTAAAATTAAGATACTATGAAAACAAACTCTCCATTTTATCAGAAACTTGTAATTCAAAAGACATAATAGCAATAGAAGTTTAAAAAGAAGAACACCAATTCAAAAGACATAATAGGTATAAAAGTTTAAATTAAAATGAAGAACACCATAGTCAAGCTATATCAACAATCTCCTTTTTCACTGATGCAAGGTACTTCAGGACTGTTTTCACTCGCTGTCTCTGCTTTTATTTTTGAGAGAAAGCGAAACAAACCTTGCCAAAAGCACCTGTCACAAACACATTGTGGTTTGGGTCATTGTCTCCTGTCACTGATGGCAGCTGATGGTTTTACAATTTGCTTTGAAGAAGAAACTAACAGTTTGGAGTTTGTTTGATCCTTCGACCCTTGCACCCTATCCACCAACTGCAAAAACTTAACCCATTCACTCCCTCACCCTATCCACCAGCTTCCTGCAAAACTTAACCCTCTGACTTCCTCATCCTATCCACCAGCTTCCTGCAAGGAAGCTGGCAGACAGGGTGCGGGAGTGGAAGGGTTAAGTTTTTGCAGCTGGCAGACAGGGTGCGGGAATGAAAGGGTTAAGTTTTTGCAGGAAGCTGGCAGACAGGGTGCGGGAGTAGAAGGGTTAAGTTTTTGCAGCTGGCAGACAGGCTGCGGGAATGAAAGGGTTAAGTTTTTGCAGGAAGCTGGCAGACAGGGTGTGGTAGTGGAAGGGTTAATCAAGCAAAGAAAGCGGGGGTTCTAATGGCGACAACCAAAGGAGAAAAATGCTGACATTGCAATGCTGACAACATACTGTGACCTGTGAAACACAGATGTATAGGATACTGGTGAGACCTGTGACATAAAGAATTTTTAAAACTGTTTACTCTTTTGTTCTTACTTCGCCTCAAGGGTGGGGCAATTGGTGGATGTAAATAAATAAACAAAAAAAAAACATTTTTTTAATTTAAAAAAAGGAAATGTAGCAGGATATGGGGGCATACTCCCCCCCCCCCCCCCCCCCCAAATTCTTTTACACCTACATGAAAATTGGTGCATTAGGAAATTTTCCTTCTAAAATTACGTTTAATCTAACATACTTACCGTGGCTCACTAATGCAATAAGCGGCAGCGATTTGCCATTCCTGCCTCATAAACAATAAAGTCCGAAGGGATCATAACTCTGAGAGTATCCATGTCTTGCGCATGCGCATGCGGTCTTCCTCTTTTCGAGGAAACCAAGACCCTGACTGTGAACGGAAGGAACTCTGTGTGAGCCACGGTAAGTATGTTAGATTAAACGTAATTTTAGAAGGAAAATTTCCTTTTAATTGAGGCATTTAGGGCCCCGAATAATGGTTTGTTAACAGCTGGGGAAACGGTACTGTCAAATGGCAATTAATGAGAATGTGAATTATTCTCAATTAACAGTACACACACAAAGCTGTTCACACACACAAACATGTACACGTTCTGTAGATTGGTTAAAAGGAACTGAATTACTTCTGTCCATCCCCAAGATGTTTCCTGCATTAGAAAACAACGCTAAGTGAATAATTGTAGGCTACCAATATATCAATACAGTAATTACTCTCAGGTACCAGTAACATTTAAAACTGACCACTAGTATTTTTGTCTTTGTTCACCAGGAATTTCTTTTCACCTGAATTTTGTTCACCTGAAAGTAATTAAACCAACAACAACAAACAAACAGAAAACCAATTAAAAAAAAAAAAAAGAAAGAAAGAATTCCCACCGTTGTTCACCTGGATAACACGAGTCATGTTTAACTCTATGACTTTTGCACCCTGTCCACCACATCCTGTACTGTCAACCATGCTAGTGAAGCAGAAACTTAACCCTTTGACTCCCTTACCTATCCACCAGCTTCCTGCATGAGTCATAGGGTTTAGCTTTTGTGATTGGTAGATGGTATGTGGGAGTCCAAGAGCTAAGGGCATGTCCCTGTCTTGGCCATTCTATTAACCCTTTGACTCCCACCACCCTGACCACCAACTGCAAAAACTTAACCCTTTGACTCCCTCACCCTATTCACCAGCATCCTGCAGGAAGCTGGTGGATAGGGTGAGGGAATCAAAGGGTTGTTTTTTCTTCTGTAGCATGGCTGATGATGCAGGATGCAGTTGGACAGTGTGCGGGAGTCAAAGGGTTAACATGTCCCTGTCTTGGCCACTCTATTAACATGTCCCTGCCTTGGCCATTCTATAAACATGTCCCTGCCTTGGCCATTCTATAAACATGTCCCTGTCTTGGCCATTCTATAAACATGTCCCTGTCTTGGCCATTCTATAAACATGTCCCTGTCTTGGCCATTCTATAAACATGTCCCTGTCTTGGCCACTCTATTAACATGTCCCTGCCTTGGCCATTCTATTAACATGTCCCCTGTCTTGGCCATTCTATAAACATGTCCCTGTCTTGGCCATTCTATTAACATGTCCCTGTCTTGGCCATTCTATTAACATGGCCCTGTCTTGGCCATTCTATAAACATGTCCCTGTCTTGGCCATTCTATTAACATGTCCCTGTCTTGGCCATTCTATTAACATGTCCCTGTCTTGGCCATTCTATAAACATGGCCCTGTCTTGGCCATTCTATTAACATGGCCCTGTCTTGGCCATTCTATTAACATGTCCCTGTCTTGGCCATTCTATTAACATGTCCCTGTCTTGGCCACTCTATAAACATATCCCTGTCTTGGCCACTCTATAAACATATCCCTGTCTTGGCCACTCTATAAACATGTCCCTGTCTTGGCCATTCTATTAACATGTCCCTGTCTTGGCCATTCTATAAACATGTCCCTGTCTTGGCCATTCTATTAACATGTCCCTGTCTTGGCCATTCTATTAACATGGCCCTGTCTTGGCCACTCTATTAACATGTCCCCTGTCTTGGCCACTCTATAAACATGTCCCTGTCTTGGCCATTCTATAAACATGTCCCTGTCTTGGCCACTCTATTAACATGTCCCTGTCTTGGCCACTCTATTGCCATGTCCCTGTCTTGGCCATTCTATAAACATGTCCCTGTCTTGGCCATTCTATTAACATGTCCCTGTCTTGGCCACTCTATAAACATGTCCCTGTCTTGGCCATTCTATTAACATGTCCCTGTCTTGGCCACTCTATAAACATGTCCCTGTCTTGGCCACTCTATTAACATGTCCCTGTCTTGGCCACTCTATTAACATGTCCCTGTCTTGGCCATTCTATTAACATGTCCCTGTCTTGGCCATTCTATTAACATGGCCCTGTCTTGGCCATTCTATTAACATGGCCCTGTCTTGGCCACTCTATTAACATGTCCCTGTCTTGGCCACTCTATAAACATGTCCCTGTCTTGGCCATTCTATAAACATGGCCCTGTCTTGGCCATTCTATTAACATGTCCCTGTCTTGGCCACTCTATTAACATGTCCCTGTCTTGGCCACTCTATTAACATGTCCCTGTCTTGGCCATTCTATTAACATGTCCCTGTCTTGGCCACTCTATAAACATGGCCCTGTCTTGGCCACTCTATAAACATGGCCCTGTCTTGGCCATTCTATAAACATGGCCCTGTCTTGGCCACTCTATAAACATGGCCCTGTCTTGGCCATTCTATTAACATGGCCCTGTCTTGGCCATTCTATTAAACTTACCACCAGGGAGAGAAACCAAAATACAAATGCATAACTCGGTGCACAAACTACACATTAAAACACCGGCATATCGTACCTAAAACTGCTGTGAGCTAAAACTTTATACATCAAACACAAATTATATGCCAGGTAAATGCAGCACTGAGAGCAAGAACAAAGCAACAACAACAACAACAAAAAGCCAGAGTAGATGCAGCACTGACAGCAACAACGACGACAATGACAACAACAACAAAACAACAACAACGATGACAACAACAACAAAGGCATAACAACAACAACAACAAAAACAATCATACAAACAGCTAAAAGCTAACATGGTGGGAGCAGCCTGGTTTTAGCATAAACAAATCCCTTATGACGAGAAAAACGTACAAAAAACATTTGCCGTAAAATGATCAACCCAATAAGATGATACTTGAGTACAAATATACAGCTTTACAACATATTATGTTTAATGCAACAAACATACACAAACACATACACAGGAACAGAACAACTGGACAGCAGAATGTGCAAGCCATAGCAGTGCTCACGTTTTCCCATCATAACCCAAAAAATGTAACATTTAACTTCAAAACTGAACTTTTCTTGTCTATTCAATACACCGCTTGTCTGAAATATCAGATGAGAAATGTATGAAGAAAATACAACTCTACCAAAAGGGGTGATGTGTAGTGAGACATGGCATACAACGACCATGTGACTTTCACTAATGGAAGCCATCGTCACCAATGGCCATGAAATGGTTTATAACTGTGCAAATCTGACGTCAAATTAGGAATTAATTCAGAAATCACTGGCAAGTCCTTTTCTACATCAGAATTGATGTAAATGTGAAAAAACAGGCAGAAGTAGATAAAAGTGTACAAAATGGAAGTTTAGTCAAGATTTCCAACATACAATAAGCACTCCCTAGTCCTACCAGGAGAACAGACCTCTGCACTACTCAAGGTACCGTAAGGCGCCAAGCTCTGCCAGGCAAGCAAAAGGAAAATGGCCACTGCCAACTATCAACAACACTGACTGAAACTCATTATAGAAAATCTGTCACTTGCATGTTTTGGTAAGATCAAGATATTGTAGCGTGTGACCGAAGCAAGGGACATAATCCTACCAAATCCTTTTAACATGCATCCCACGGTTCATGTTGTAGGAAGTCCGACACGTTTACAGTTTATCGGGTAACAAGTACGGTACACAACACACCACTTCGCTTCATGCCACAGGGATCACTTGTTATTTCTGTTGGCTTGTTCAGGTTGGTTTCCATTTACGATGGAACACGTCAGCGAAACAACGGACATGGCACATAATGATCATGTGAATTCTACACAACAATATGTAATAATATGCTGTCTATAATTTTCCATTGCTTTTCTTCTTTCTCCCCTTTTATAGCCATGCATGTGTGTGTGTGTGTGTGTGTGTGTGTGTGTGTGTGTGTGTGTGTGTGTGTGTGTGTGTGTGTGTGTGTGTGTGTGTGTGTGTGTGTGTGTGTCGCGCGCATGCTGTGTGTCTGTTTCAGCACTTAGATTTGATTTTATCAAGATTTTGCGTATAGAAATATTGTAATTATTAAATGAATATTGTAATTATTATTATTATGTTGATGTTTTCAACTGTATATTTGATCATGTTTCTGTGGAATGTGTTCAAGAAGGAATCATCACACTTGGACAGCTCCATATGTGCTCCACCCAGACCTGCCAGCAGTCACCTGGCAGACTCCCTGGGCCTGCACAAAACTGTGTGCACTGGCAAGGTCTTGAAATGGGCAGGGTGGACAGGGACCTATGACACGCTAGGCTAACACCACCACAATGACAGAAACATTAAGATGGGCAGCCAACAGGCCAGTGGACCTATGACACACTAGGCTAACAGCACCACAATGACAGAAACATTAAGATGGGCAGCCAACAGGACAGTGTTACCTATGACACACAAGCTAACACCACCACAATGACAGAAACATTAAGATGGGCAGCCACCAGGACAGTGTACCTATGACACACAGGGCTAACACACACAATGACAGAAAACATTAAGATGGGCAGCAAAGGCCAGAATTTCATGCTGCAGGCAGCGACTGAACTCAAGATGTCAGACTTTGATTCCACGGCTCTACCAAAAGAACAAACAAGTGGCCCTCAATAAAAAATGTATAAATAAACAAATAGACAAAGGAAAGATGGTGGCCTTTTAGAGGTTTGAACCCACAACCCACGCACTATAAGCGCAGCACTCTCACAACTGAGTCAACGGGCAAAACCAAATCAAAATATTACAAAACATTACAAAACATCACAAAACATTACAAAACATTACAAAACATCACAAAACTGTGGCCCACTACAGGATCAAACCCACAACCCTTGCGCTGGAAGGATGGCATCGACCCACAGAGCTAACGACACAAAAAAAACTGTGGTACATGATTTGGGCCGAGTGTTTTAGCACCACCTCCAATGTCTATCTGATCAAGTTGGAACATAAAAAGCCATTTGTTTACTGCATTATCAGGGTCATAATAAGCGAAATTAGCATACATGAAAAATAATTTGCATGTATCCTTCTTTGTTCCTTTCCGTGCTACTGACGGCCATTTTGTGTTCACTCTGACTCAGCTGTACTCTAGGCAGGGCTAAAAGTGTCAAACTGACATTGCATTACAAACGGCTGAAAGTGTCAAACTGACATTGCATTACAAACACTAAGTGGAATACACAATTAGCAGACATGGGGACACTTTATGTATGCACTTGTGGCAACCAGTCACCATGTCAATCACCATACACATGCAGATGGTTAACCCTTTGACTCCCGCACCTTGTCCACCAGCGTCCTGTATTGTCAACCATGCTAACAAAGCAAAAACTTAACCCTCTGACTCCCTCACCCTATCCACCAGCTTCCTGCAGGAAGCTGGTGGACAGGGTGAGGGAGTCAAAAGGTTAAAGTTTTTGCAGTTGGTGTATAGGGTGCGGGAGTCAAAGGGTTAATGTGCAGCCAACAAAACAACATCAAATAAAGAGAATGTGCTGTGACCGTGACCATAATGTGCTGTGACCGTGACCACTTAAACAGCTACTTCAGAGAAACCGACAGCAAGTGATGATGATACCTGTGCAACCGTCTTTGCTCAATGGAATGGACACTGAAGCAATATATTTCAGGCTTAGACAACTGGGGAAGACAGGAATGAACAGCGACAAACAAACAAAAAGTTGATGTTGAAATGGAGAGTACAACCAAGTACATATAAATCAGAACGTCTTCTGCTCTTCCATTGAATGTCATCATGTGCACAGTACTAGCAAAAGGAACATCAACAATATGCGTAGAATGAACACCGTTTTCAAGCTGTAGAATAATACACATAAAAACACAACACACACAGCATACCTGCTGATATGATCTCTGGTTTTTGAAAGCGTATAAACTGTGGAATACTTTAGGCACAGAGAACCACAGCGAAAACAACCAGGCGGCAGAAGACTAAACCACTTTACTGATCATGCAAGTAAAAGCTCTAGTCACTCTCTCCTAACCGATCCCTCACATCCTCGGAAGGCAACAGCAGAACAGCGGGGCTGTACCAACCACAGTGAAAACAACCAGGCAGCAGAAGACAAAGCCACTTCACTCTCATGCAAGTAAAAGCTCTATCACTGATCTCCCTCTGAAGGCAGTAACAGAACAGCCGGGCTGTACCATCAATAATTTATTACTTTTACATACTGCCAGGGCAACAGTAGAATAGCAGCGCTGTTATTACCCATAATGACAAGAGTTCATGTATGATAGAGCTAAAACAACAACAAACAACAACAAAATGATACCTTTCTTCCCCTTTTTGCATTCATGATGCCTCGCATCACCTGTCTGCAGAAAAGAAACATCCATTTACACTGCCTCATGTCGTCCCAGTTAACCTGACAATTTCCATCATTGGTCTTTTTTTTTCTGGATCAGAATCTTGGTCAATCAATTCACGAGGGGTTCTTGAAACAGTAGGAGAACTAGGGATGCAATATACCCTTGAGTATAACACACTGTATGGAAAACACTCATGACCATGAAAACACTAAATGACCATGGAAAACACTCAATGACCCATGGAAAACACTCAATGACCCAAGCAGTGTGCAGAGACCTGCCACAGTCTCTTCATAAGAGCTGCGTGTGACACGTTTTGTGTCGCCATTTATCAGCAACCCAAGTGGCTAAGCTATGGCTGCCATACTGCTGTGTTATAAAAGCCTTTCATGAAGTGTAATTAGGAAAACAATATGTTGGCAGCATGGCTAGATAAGTCCTTCCTCACTGACCCCAAACAGACAAGGACAATATATGAGTATGCGGACTTAAAATGATGTCCATGGAACACAACGACAGAAACATTAACAAAAACGAGAACATCTCTTGGTACTGACCCGCTGAGGAGACAATGTCCTCTGTCATGCTGGACATCAGTCTTTCTGTGTCTTCTGCGTGCATGTGTGTGAATGTGTGTGCGCATGTGTGTACACCTGTCTTGTCTGGTCGTATTAAATACGCATTCTTATTCTTTTTTTAGTGTTTTTTCTAGTTCCTGTGGGTGCATACGTCAATGCAATTTCCCATTTAAACTTAGAGAAAGGCTTTTGTTATTTTTATTTCCTTAACCTGGAAAACATTCGATACATATTCCACAACATGGAATGATTGGGACTTACCCATTACTTTTTCAAAACCTTAAGACGACAATGTTGAAAACTTTTCATGATTTTTAATCCTCTGACTCCGGCACCCTGTCCACCAGCTACTGCTTTGTCAACCATAACCCTCCAACTCCCTCACTCTATCAACCAGCTTCCTGGGTTAAGTTTTTGTATTTGATGTAAAGGGTGCAGGAGTCAGAGGGTTAACGAAAGTCTATGTGTACCTTGTGACAAAGTTCGCCATTCCACACAGAAGTCCTGTAACCCTCTGGCCTTACACAACACACGTTACAAGACCAGGCCTACAGCTATCACCCTTCATGGTCGCTATCACTGATAAGGTTCAGTGTCAGTAATGGCATACAGATTCTCAACAACCAGTTGTCGGCAGCAAGTTGCAAACACAAGCAAAAGAAACGCTTTTTAAACCCTTCTACTTCCCCACCCTGTTCACCAGCTTCCTGCAGGAAGTGGGAGTGAAGGGGATAACTACAAACAAACTTATTCCAAACACATAGTGAACAATTTATTGTCTACATATTCAGCCAATACAATGACCAATAAAGTGACTAACGTTCTCTGACTGCTTTCTACATCAAAGACATTTCACTTCACTTGGATCATTGCCTTACGAATGAGCTCTGTGACCATCATGAAGAACGAGTCACACACCCAGGGTGAAACAGACTGCTTGCATAGTCCTCTGAATATGCACAACGTTAACGTTTCAGGCTAAACCCACTTTCAAACGCAACACCGTTCATCGTAAACTGTGTGAATGAACAAAAAAACAGCGAACCATATGCAAAAGGTACCAAAAAAACCCCAAACATATGAATGAATAAGAATGTAAAGAAAGAAGAAAAGACAGAAAAGTTCTTGTGAAATGATGACAGCAAAAATAATTTGTGAACTTCATGGCTCATGACCTGCACACAATGCATATAATCATAGCTCAAAACGGTTGCATCAAGTCCAGACCCAACAACACTTTATATGCAGACTGCAACAAGACGTTTCATACTACGTAGCTAAAGACTGACACCGACACAAGCAGAACACAGCTGTGCCAGGGCTCACCAAAGTGAAAACCTTCCAAGAGCCAATCATCGCTAACTACGGTTTTGACACAGCTGTTTCAGGACGATGACGCAGCAGACTTCTGAGAGACACACACACACAGACAGACAGAATGAAACACTGGTGACGTTCCTCCATGGTAAGTTTGCGGCACAAGTCTTTGGCAGGCCAATAATTTTGTTTTCTTCCTTATCTACTGAAGCACGTTTCTATACTCCAAAGAGGTGAATGCACGCAGCTCCACTCAAACTGCTGCTTTCTGTCAAAACATCCTTCTCACTGACAATCTCTACCATTTGTACACACACTGTCAAGCACTCTCTACAAACAGCACAATCAAACATCGCTGACTCATTTACACACAAACCACGCATCAAGAAGCCTGCAAAGGTCTCTTTTCCCCCAATAAAAAAAATAAATAGAAATTAAAAAAAAAGTATGTGCCTGGGTTTTTCAGGGATTCGAGCGTCATCTTTCATAAAAGCCACATTCTTCGGCACAGATAACTTTCATTGTTTTGCTTTCTGGGAAATAAATGTTCACACTGTGCATCCACGAACAACAAGATGGTGGGGTGTTGCGCTGTCAGTGGCGGGTTGATCGGGGTTCACAGACCTAAGGTGCCAGGTGTTTGCGACACTGAACCACGTTGCTGCCACTGTGAGCGTGTTGAATCAACTTGACCTTGAAGTCTGTGGCCAGCAGCATGTCCTTGACACAGCCTTCGTAGCTGGAGGTGAAACGTCGTCCTGTTGTCTTGGCCACGTCTGGCATACCACCTGAAAACATCAACAACCTGTGACATGATCAACATGGCCACGTCTGGCATACCCCTGAAAACATCAACAACCTGTGACATGATCAACATGGCCACGTCTGCATACCACCTGAAACATCAACACCTGTGACATGATCAACCTGGCCATGTCTGGCATGCCACCTGAAAACATCAACAACCTGTGACATGATCAACATGGCCACGTCTGGCATGCCACCTGAAAACATCAACAACCTGTGACATGATCAACTTGTCTCACCTGCTGTGTGGAGATAGTTGGGTCTCCATGACCTTTTGAACCTGTTGTAAGATGAAAACTTGATGGACACCCAACTGTCTGGACTTGGCTGGGCTGGTGAGGTGTTTTGAATGCAGAGTAAATAGAGTCACCATGTCAGATGGTGATGTATGTTTTGAATGCAGAGTAAATACAGTCACCATGTCAGATGGTGATGTATGTTTTGAATGCAGAGTAAATACAGTCACCATGTCAGATGGTGAGATACGAGGGGCACACATTATGTTTTGCAACCTAGACGAACTAATGACGTCACTACTTTGTTTTTTACATTACATCATAGACTAATTTCGTAATACTTGTGACAAAAATTACTTGATTCCGTACAACCATTGCCATTCCATGCGACAAAATGTCCGATAAGGGTGACGGGTCTTCTGCCAGCAGTGTTGACCTTTCGCAAGGGATTTTCGAGCTATGATGTATTATGACTACTGCCAAGGAAAATCTTTTCAAGAGTGCTTTCAAAGTTTAAAACACTGTTTTGGAGATCAACCTCCGTCCAAAGCCACTGTTTTCAGGTGGTTCAGACAATTCATGTCTGGAGCGAGAACATTGGAAGACGATGACCATTGTGGTCGAATGGCAACGACCGTTACCCCAGAAAACGTCTCTAGGGTAGAGTCCCTGATTAAGAAGGACCCAAAAATGACATACGCTGAAATACAGGATATCATGAAGATTTCATCGGGAAGTCTCACTCGCATTCTTCACGACTGCCTTGGCGTAAGGAAATGTGCCCCTTGGGTGCCCCATAACCTGAGTGAAGAGCAAAAGCGGTGTAGGGTGGACTGGTGCACCCACATGCTAAGAAAATTTGACGGAGGAAGGTCTCCTCGCGTTTGGGACATCGTACAGGAGACGAAACCTGGGTATACCAATATGACCCTGAGACGAAGCAACAGTCAGTGGTGTGGGTCTTCCCAGATGAGAACTCACCTGTGAAATTCAAAAGAAACAGAATGCTTCCAAACAAATGATAGCATGTTTCTTTGCAAAATTCGGCCACGTTGCCACCATACCGCTTGAGGACAGAAAGACGGTTACGGCTGACTGGTATGTCAACCACTGTTTGCCTAAAGTCTTCCAGGCATGGTGTAAACGGCATTCCCGAACGGGTGTCCGTGGTCTACTGCTCCATCATGACAACGCCAGCGCGCACGCAGCAGCTGTAACTCTGGACTTAACCCTCTGCCTACCGGATCGACCGCGATCGACCGCGAGATTTCCGCTTTCTGAATACCGGATCGACCAAGATCGACCGCCGAATACTAGGTCAGCGACTTTCACTTTCACTATCGCATATCCCAGAATGCAATCGCGATATAAGCGTCTTCCGGTAGGGCCGTTTCCGGACGACATTTTGTGCTTTGTTGCAAAAGTTTGGTTGAGTAGTTTTGCTGCTGTGATTTTTCAAAGTTCAGCCTTTTTTTCGCGAAAATTTTCTGCAAAAATAGCGGATCAAGAAACCATGCAACTTCTGGAATCCATTTTTGGATATGTTAGTGATGAAGAGAGTGTTTTTGAAGGCTTCAATCTTGAAGAAATTTCGAAACAAGATGAGTCCGACGTTGATGTTGACCTAGTTATCAACAGTGATCGTCTGCTCATTGATTTGGAGTCCGAAATCGATAGTGAATCGGGTGATAATGACGGTGATATCGATTTGCCTATCGCTGCTGGGCCCAGCGCCAAAAAAAGGAAAATTCGGAAAACAAAGGCTGCTAGAGATTCAGTTATTGTTCACTGGATTGATAGACTACATGAGGTGAGGCCCAAAAAAACTTTTGCTGGTTTTGACAGCCAGGAAACTGAATCGGACGATGACCAAATTTTCGGTCAGTTGGCGTGTCCCATGATTTGCCTGTGGGTGCGTCACCTTTTGGATTTTTTTAGTCTTTTGATACCAGACGAATTTTGGCAAATGTTGAGCACAGAAACAAATTTATATGCTGCACAAAGGCAAGCAGAAAAAGGTGTAGATAAACTCTGGCAGCCTACCACACCTGATGAAATGAAATAATTCATCTATGTTCAGTTTATGTTTGGGATCATTCGCGTACCAGAAATCAGCAACTACTGGTCCACAGATCCTTTATGTCTTGCTCAGGTTGCTGATGTCATTAGTAGAAATAGATATAATAAATTAAATCAGTATTTTCATTTAAATGACAGCAGTAAAGCTATTCCCAAGGGTCAGCCTGGCTATGACCCCTTGCACAAAGTGCGTCCTCACTGGAGGTTCTGCGCGCCCTGCGTAACAGCAACTCTGATCGCCAGAAATCTGCTCCCCAGTTTGTGGCACAGGCAGGTGTCACAGCATCAGACCCTCTCTCCCATGGACCTGTCCGTCTTCCAGGCCTAATAAAGAATTGCCTGGTTTGCCAGAAGGCGAAGAGGAAGACGGACAAGGGATATAGCATCACCACAGTGTGGGGATGTGTAATTTGTTCTGTTCATTTGTGTAAAGGCACATGTTTTGCTGAGTTTCATCAGCACCTGAAATCTACCTGTCACTAGTGTCAGCAATCATATGTTCATTTTGGGGGTTTTTTCCCCCTCAGTAGCTAGTAGACAAATCTTCTGTATGTGACGCTTTTAGTTTCACAACACTGTTGAAGTTTGGGTTTTTTTCTTCACCACAAAAGTTAACTATTCAGTGTGCAGAAAACACAGAATGACTTTATTTTGTTCCTGAAGGTTTCAGTACTATGTCTGGACATGGAAAATCACTATTTGCTCCTAATCCATGACATTCTGTGGTTCCAGTGAATTCAGGAAATATTCTTACAGCGCCAAGAACTCTGACGTAAAAATTAGTCTGATCGTTTTTTTGTTTTTTCTTCATATATATACTAGTTCACTACATATGAAAAAAAATGGCTGTTTTGGATGAAGTGATGTCTTTGGCATTTTTTCATCAAATTTATGTAATTGGTGAGTAAAAATTAAATTTTTTATTGAGGTTTATTTGTGGTAGGTGTGCATGTGTTGCGGAGTTACTTCCCTTGCCATGGTATTCTCATAGGCATATAGCACAAAGTCATGTGGTAGGCAAAGGGTTAATAGCCGCCAATGATGTTCAGCTGGTCACCCACCCACCATATTCATCTGACTTAGCCCCCTGTGACCGGTTTTTGTTCCCTTCCATCAAAAGGCAGCTGAAGGGAAAGCAGTCTCAGAACGCCGAAGATGCCCGAGCTTTCTTCAAGGGCGTCATTTTGGACATACCCCAGTCAACGTGGTCTGGTGTCATAGACAGCTGGTTTGAGAGGATGGTCAAATGTGTACAGGCTGAGGGGGGTTTCTTCAAAAACCTGGAGTAGACAAGAGAGGTTGTAAGTGTTGTTGAAAAACCAGATTGCAAAACATAATGAGTGACCCTCGTATTCTGTCTGTTCTGTATGCAGCGTAAATACAGTCACCGTGTTATCACCCCATGACAGGAAAAAAGAGTGACCTCCCTCGCAATGGTAAGAACAAACAGAAAGACAAACACACACACAAACAAACAGACTTTTAACTCATTATTTGTGTTCAAAGCCCAGCTGACTGTTCACAGCCAGATTAGGGCTACAACCATCTAAAAGACACATCTAAACAGATCAATGACCTATGAAAAAAACAAACACATCTAAACAGATCAATGACCTATGAAAAAAACAAACACATCTAAACAGATCAATGACCTATGAAAAAAACAAACACATCTAAACAGATCAATGACCTATGAAAAAAACAAACACATCTAAACAGATCAATGACCTATGAAAAAAACAAACACATCTAAACAGATCAATGACCTATGAAAAAAACAAACACATCTAAACAGATCAATGACCTATGAAAAAAACAAACACATCTAAACAGATCAATGACCTATGAAAAAAACAAACACATCTAAACAGATCAATGACCTATGAAAAAAACAAACACATCTAAACAGATCAATGACCTATGAAAAAAACAAACACATCTAAACAGATCAATGACCTATGAAAAAAACAAACACATCTAAACAGATCAATGACCTATGAAAAAAAACAAACACATCTAAACAGATCAATGACCTATGAAAAAAACAAACACATCTAAACAGATCAATGACCTATGAAAAAAACAAACACATCTAAACAGATCAATGACCTATGAAAAAAACAAACACAATCTAAACAGATCAATGACCTATGAAAAAAACAAACACATCTAAACAGATCAATGACCTATGAAAAAAACAAACACATCTAAACAGATCAATGACCTATGAAAAAAACAAACACATCTAAACAGATCAATAGACCTATGAAAAAAACAAACACATCTAAACAGATCAATGACCTATGAAAAAAACAAACACATCTAAACAGATCAATGACCTATGAAAAAAACAAACACATCTAAACAGATCAATGACCTATGAAAAAAACAAACACATCTAAACAGATCAATGACCTATGAAAAAAACAAACACATCTAAACAGATCAATGACCTATGAAAAAAACAAACACATCTAAACAGATCAATGACCTATGAAAAAAACAAACACATCTAAACAGATCAATGACCTATGAAAAAAACAAACACATCTAAACAGATCAATGACCTATGAAAAAAACAAACACATCTAAACAGATCAATGACCTATGAAAAAAACAAACACATCTAAACAGATCAATGACCTATGAAAAAAACAAACACATCTAAACAGATCAATGACCTATGAAAAAAACAAACACATCTAAACAGATCAATGACCTATGAAAAAAAACAAACACATCTAAACAGATCAATGACCTATGAAAAAACAAACACATCTAAACAGATCAATGACCTATGAAAAAAACAAACACATCTAAACAGATCAATGACCTATGAAAAAAACAAACAACATCTAAACAGATCAATGACCTATGAAAAAAACAAACACATCTAAACAGATCAATGACCTATGAAAAAAACAAACACATCTAAACAGATCAATGACCTATGAAAAAAACAAACACATCTAAACAGATCAATGACCTATGAAAAAAACAAACACATCTAAACAGATCAATGACCTATGAAAAAAACAAACACATCTAAACAGATCAATGACCTATGAAAAAAACAAACACATCTAAACAGATCAATGACCTATGAAAAAAACAAACACATCTAAACAGATCAATGACCTATGAAAAAAACAAACACATCTAAACAGATCAATGACCTATGGAAAAAACAAACACATCTAAACAGATCATGACCTATGAAAAAAACAAACACATCTAAACAGATCAATGACCTATGAAAAAAACAAACACATCTAAACAGATCAATGACCTATGAAAAAAACAAACACATCTAAACAGATCAATGACCTATGAAAAAACAAACACATCTAAACAGATCAATGACCTATGAAAAAAACAAACACATCTAAAAGATCAATGACCTATGAAAAAAACAAACACATCTAAACAGATCAATGACCTATGAAAAAACAAACACATCTAAACAGATCAATGACTATGAAAAAACAAACACATCTAAACAGATCAATGACCTATGGAAAAAACAAACACATCTAAACAGATCAATGACCTATGAAAAAACAAACACATCAAACAGATCAATGACCTATGAAAAAAACAAACACATCTAAACAGATCAATGACCTATGAAAAAAACAAACACATCTAAACAGATCAATGACCTATGAAAAAACAAACACATCTAAACAGATCAATGACCTATGAAAAAACAAACACATCTAAACAGATCAATGACCTATGAAAAAAACAAACACATCTAACAGATCAATGACCTATGAAAAAAACAAAC
>CM060315.1:3405000-3435000 GCA_030674185.1 Monoplex corrugatus | reverse complement strand
ATCACAGAATGAGAGGAGAGTTTGTTCATTTGTTTTAGACAGACTAGGAGTTGTTTTTAATGTGGTGTTAGCCCTGATGTGGTGATGTGGTGTTAGCCCTGATGTGGTGATGTGGTGTTAGCCCTGATGTGGTGATGTGGTTTTAGTGATCAGCTGGGTGTAAACAACAGTTTATTTTGGTTCTCCCCCTGTGGTGATGCCGGGGAATCATTTTTTGCCTGACTGGCCCACACACCGGTATGTTTTATATAGAACCTTCCATACTTTCTCTTAGGATTGATGACTGGGCACATGTCCTAACTGCATTTTTGTATCGAAGAGAGTGAGATGTGCAGAGCATTTTTTGTTGTAATTTAGTTAAAGTTTTCATGTATCTGTTTGTGTCCTTAGTTATGTTTACATTTGCATTCAGGTATGTTTTTTTTTAACCACCTAGTGATAAATTGGACAGTGGTCAACACCAGAGGCGTATCCGTAGATTATGGTAGCAAATGCATTGGTATGTAAACTTAATTTTCTTTTTTTCTTTTCCAGTTTAAAAGAGCTGTCGAGATGGCTATAGTCTTGATATGGCTTTGTGTGCTAGGCTGGTCTTTAAACGATGTTGATAATGATTATCTTCTGTTGTTTTCTTCTTCTTCTTCTTCCATATCTTTTTCATCATTTTCATAAAAAAAAAAAAACTGTGTTGCTTACAGCCCAGCTAACCACTATATCTACATCACCACATCAGGGCTAGCACCATGTTAAAAACAACTCCAAGTCTGATTAACAGAACTGAACATTCTACACAACACTGGCAACAACTGACCGTCTTCACAGTTGGTGTTGGTGTACCCCAAGGGGCAGGCACACTGGTACACCTCCCCGTCAGCTTTACACTCCCCGCCATTCATACAGGGTTCTCCTTCACAGGGGTGTTGACACGGCTCGATGTTCCGACCGTCCAGATGATCATCCAGTATTGCTAATGGACGCTTGTTGATCACAATCTGACAGAACACAATAATAATTAATAATAATTACAATATTTATATAGCGCAAAATCTTGATAAAATCAAATCTAAGCGCTGAAGCAGACACACACGCAAGCACGCACGCACGCACACACACGCACGCACACACACACACACATACACACACACACACACACGCATGGCTATAAATGGGGAGAAAGAATAAAAGCAATAAAAGCAAGAATAAAACCAATGGAAAATTATAGAGAGCATAGCATATACAATTATATATTATAACCATGTGATTCCCTCCGAGCGGAGACAGGCTGCAGAGGGGGGTTAGGATTTTATGCGGAGGAGAAAAGGTGAGTTTTGAGAGCGGACTTGAAGGAGACAAAAGTAGGTTGCTGACGGACTGAGAGAGGAAGTTTGTTCCAGGAGAGTGGACCAGAAACAGAGAAGGCTCGTGGACCATAGGTATTGAGCTTAGTGCGTGGAAAGCGAAAAGTCAGAGGATCGGAGGCAGAGCGGAGGGTACGTGAGGGAAGATAGATCTCAAGTAGGCTTGACAGGTAATCGGGGGCTGCGTTATTGAGGCTTTTGTAGCACATGGTGTCTAGTTTGTACTGTATGCGCTTTGATACAGGGAGCCAGTGAAGTTGTGCCAGGAGAGGAGATATGTGGTCAGCTTTTTTCTTTTTCAGTACAAGGCGTGCAGCATTGTTTTGAATGCGCTGTAGGATGTGAATGGTGGAGGCAGGAAGACCAGACAGGAGTGAATTGCAATAGTCAATGCGAGACATTATGAAGGAGAGAACGAGTTTTGCAGTTGTTTCGACAGAGAGATACTTCCTGATCAGCCTTATACGATGGAGATGATAGTAGCAGGATCTGGCAGTTTGAGAAACAAAGTTGTTCATGGAGAGAGTAGAGTCAATGCAGACACCAAGGTTTTTAGCTGAATCAGAAATTGGGACTGATGTGTTACATAATGGGAGAGAAAGAGGAGGCAGCTGAGAAAGTTTCTGACGGGTGCCAATGAGGATAGCTTCTGTTTTGTCGTCATTAAGCTGAAGTCTATTGTGTGTCATCCAGTTCTTAATAATAATAATAATAATATATTTTATTTATATAGCGCAAAATCTTGACAAAATCAAATCTAAGCGCTGAGCGTATACATGCATACATACCTACATACATATGAGCGTATACATACATACATACATGCTTACATACTTACATACATAAATCTAAGCTGAGCGTATACATGCATACATACATACATACATAAATCTAAGCGTATACATACATACATACATACATACATACGTACGCACATGCATACATAATAATTACAATATTTATATAGCGCAAATCTCGACAAAATCAAATCCAAGCGCCGAAAAGACACACACGCACACACGCACGCACGCACGCACCACACACACACACACACACACACACATACACACACACACACACACACACACACACACACACACACACACACATGCATGGCCACAAATGGGGAGAAAAGAATAAAAGCAATAAAAGCAAGAATAAAACCAATGGAAAACCACAGAGAGCACATCATATACAATTATATATTAAAACAAAGTGATTCCCCTCCGAGCGGAGACAGGCTTTAGAGGGGGTTGAGTGAGGTTAGGATGACCGAGTAACACTCAGTGGTGTGAGTCAACAGGCGCTGTATATTATCAGGTGAGTCACTGTCTTGAAGTTGTGTGTCATCAGCATAGAAGTGGTGTTTTATAGAATGGGAGTTGATGATGGTGGACAGGGGGGAGGTGTAAAGAGTGAAAAGAACAGGGCCAAGGACAGATCCTTGTGGAACACCACAGGTCAGGTATGCAGGTTGAGAGTAAGTGCCATTGATGAGAACGGTTTGTTTTCTGTTGGATAGGTATGAAGTGAACCAAGACAGAGCAATGTCAGAGATGCCAAAAGTATGATGAAGTCTAGAAAGGAAATACCATGATCAATGGTATCAAAGGCTGCAGACAGATCAAGGAGTGTGAGGAGAGAGACTTTGCCAGTATCAGTTGCAAGGAGGAGATTGTTGAGAATGTGTAGTAGGGCAGTTTCAGTGCTATGGCACTGGCGGTAGGCTGACTGGAAAGGATTGAGGAGATTGTTGGCAGACAGGTGAGAGTTCAGCTGGTTGAGGACGACTTTTTCAAGGAGTTTTGACAAGAAAGAGAGATTAGAGATAGGCCGGTAATTTTTCAGTTCATTTGGATCTAAATTGTGTTTCTTGAGGAGAGGGTGAACAATAGCAGACTTGAAAGAATCAGGGACAGTTCCAGTTTGAAGAGAAGTGTTGATGATGTCAGTGATGAATGGGAGGAGAGTAGGGAGAAAGTCGGCGTAGAGAGAACCTGGAAGAGGATCCAGTTCGCAGGTTTTGAACGACATGGATCTGATTGTGTTGAGAATTTCTTCTTGTGAGACTGGGGTAAAAGTAGTAAGAGGTGTGCCAGAGAAGGAAGGGTCAGGTGGGCATGGTTGACAGGGTGTCCTGTCAAGCCTGTCACGAAGAGTTTGTATTTTGGTGGTGAAATAGTTGGAGAATACAGATGGGAGTTCTTCATTTGTATGTTTTGTTGGGAGAGGTAAATCTTTTCGTGTGCCAAGGAGATGATTCATGGTTGTAAAGAGTTCTTTTGAAGAAGAGGCATTCAGGATTTTGGTTTGGAAATAGCTTGTTTTTGCTGATGCAATGAGGGTGGATACTTTTGTTTTAGAGGCTTGGAAAAGTTGCCTGTGTACAGTGAGTTTGGATTTGCGCCAGCGGCGCTCTGCTCTGCGGCGGGCACGTTTTGCACAGGCGATCTCATGAGTGAGCCAGGGGTAGGGGGGCGGTCAGGTAAAAGACGGGTTGTGGCTGGAGCATGAGTGTCCAGAAGATGGTGGAGAGTAGTATAGAATTCATCGGCAAGGTTATGTGACTTCAGAAAGGAGACGAGAGGCATCAGATGAAAATGTGGAGAGGTCGATAGATTTGAGATTGCGTCGAGTCACTGTGCGCATGGTACGGGAAGGAGGAGAAATGTCGAGAGAACAGAGAATTGCAGAGTGGTCAGATGGAAGGGCTGAAGTTAGACGGGTAGAAAGAACTAAGCAGTTGTCAGTAGCGGAATTTTGGTGATCACGAGAAATGATCCAGTCAAGAATGTGACCTTTTTGATGGGTTGGTTCAGAAATGTGTTGAGTCATATTGTGATTGGACAGAGAGTTGATGATATGTCTTGTGTCATAACGGTGAGTGTTGTCATAGTGGACATTGATGTCACCTAGAATGATGAGATTTCCAGGTAAGAGACAGTAGTAATCAAGAAGTTGATCAAAGTCAGAGAGAAACGTGGATGTGGTGAGCTTGTTGGCAGAGCTAGGTGGAGGTCGATAGACACAGGAGAAGGTGATGGGGTGAGGGGTGGATTGGAAGGATACTTCAACGTGCTCGAAAGAAGGATGGGAGAAAGGCAGAGACTGCGAGAAAGACAGGCGGGAATGGAGTGAGTCGTTGTAGAGGATGGCAATACCACCACCTCAGGATGAGCGATGGAAAGAAGCAAGCCTGTAACCACTCGGAGTGAGACTCACATGTATAGGTTCATGACCAAGGGGGTTAAACCATGTTTCGGTGATAAAAGCAATGTCAACATGCTCATCTGCGATAAAGTCAGCAATGACATCAGCTTTGCCATCAGTGCATGTTGACTGAGCGTTAAAAAGGCATAGTTTAAGTTTATCACAATGCGGCGGCCGAGGTGGAGACGAAGGCAGCACCGACGGGACAGAAGACGAAGGAGACACCAGCGGGGCAGAAGACGAAGGCAGCAACGACGGGACAGAAGACGAAGGAGGCACCAGCGGGACAGAAGACAAAGGCAGCACCAGCGGGACAGAAGACGAGGGCAGCGCCGGCGGGACAGAAGACGAAAGCGGCACCGGTGGGACAGAAGGTGAAGGCGGCACCGGCGGGACAGAAGACGAAGGCGAAGACGGCAGAGGAGGAGACGAAGTTTGCAGCAGCAAGGTCGAGTGCAGGGGCAGTGGAGGAGACGAAGAAGCAGAAGAGTGGTGTCGGACTGGCACAGCAGGAGGCAGATTGTGCCAAAGTCGGTGGAGACGTCCACCACGACAGGATCACGCAGTGCGGGGCTTAGGACACAGCCCCAGTGTTCGTATGCGCTGGTAGACGCCTCCACCGAGGTAGCACTTGCTGTATTTAAAAAGTGTCAGTCCAATTTGTTTTATAAAAGAAGGGTCCATAATTGCGAGCCAGTCAGGAGAGCAAGATACTTGCAGAGAACACAAAGGTTTGGGAAAGCTGTAGCGTTGGGCGAACACAGTAGGCTAAAATGTAAACACAGTTCACAGATAAAATGTCCGACTTGAGCGGCTGAATTAAAATGATGAAAAGAGGTGTAAAAACTTTGAAATCAGATTATCTGGTAAAATATTCAAAATTTTAAAAAAATATTTACATCACCGTGTGTCGGGATTTAAAAGCAACAAACTGATACAAAATTCAATGCATAAAATCAAATAGAACCACGATAAAATCACTGTAAAACACCACACACACTTTTGCTGCCTGCTGGCGCGACATCTACTCAGGTGAGCTGACACAATGCATGGTTTACTTTATGATCACAATCTTCCTGCAGGAAGCTGGTGGACAGGATGAGGGAGTCAAAGGGTTAAGTTTTCTGCTTTACTAGCAAGGTTGACAATGCAGGATCGAGTGGATAGGGTGAGGGAGTCAAAGGGTTAAGTTTCTGCTTTACTAGCAAGGTTGACAATGCAGGTTCAAGTGGATAGGGTGAGGGAGTCAAAGGGTTAAGTTTTTGCTTTACTAGCAAGGTTGACAATGCAGGATCAAGTGGATAGGGTGAGGGAGTCAAAGGATTAAGTTTCTGCTTTACTAGCAAGGTTGACAATGCAGGATCAAGTGGATAGGGTGAGGGAGTCAAAGGGTTAAGTTTCTGCTTTACTAGCAAGGTTGACAATGCAGAATCAAGTGGATAGGGTGAGGGAGTCAAAGGGTTAAGTTTCTGCTTTACTAGCAAGGTTGACAATGCAGGATTGAGTGGATAGGGTGAAGGAGTCAAAGGGTTAAGTTTCTGCTTTACTAGCAACATTGACAATGCAGGATTGAGCGGATTGGGTGAGGGAGTCAAAGGGTTAAGTTTCTGCTTTACTAGCATGGTTGACAATGCAGGTTCAAGTGGATAGGGTGAGGGAGTCAAACGGTTAAGTTTCTGCTTTACTAGCAAGGTTGACAATGCAGAATCAAGTGGATAGGGTGAGGGAGTCAAAGGGTTAAGTTTCTGCTTTACTAGCAAGGTTGACAATGCAGAATCAAGTGGATAGGGTGAGGGAGTCAAAGGGTTAAGTTTCTGCTTTACTAGCAAGGTTGACAATGCAGGATCGAGTGGATAGGGTGAGGGAGTCAAAGGGTTAAGTTTCTGCTTTACTAGCAAGGTTGACAATGCAGGATCGAGTGGATAGGGTGAGGGAGTCAAAGGGTTAAGTTTCTGCTTTACTAGCAAGGTTGACAATGCAGGATCAAGTGGATAGGGTGAAGGAGTCAAAGGGTTAAGTTTCTGCTTTACTAGCAAGGTTGACAATGCAGAATCAAGTGGATAGGGTGAGGGAGTCAAAGGGTTAAGTTTCTGCTTTACTAGCAAGGTTGACAATGCAGGTTCAAGTGGATAGGGTGAGGGAGTCAAAGGGTTAAGTTTCTGCTTTACTAGCAAGGTTGACAATGCAGGATCAAGTGGATAGAGTGAAGGAGTCCAAGGGTTAAGTTTCTGCTTTACTAGCAAGGTTGACAATGCAAGATTGAGTGGATAGGGTGAGGGAGTCAAAGGGTTAAGTTTCTGCTTTACTAGCAAGGTTGACAATGCAGGATCAAGTGGATAGGGTGAGGGAATCAAAGGCTTAAGGCTTCATGCCATGCTCAAACACTCAACTCCTTTTTATTTCTGAAAGGGGGAAATGGTAAAACTACTACTGTCATGAATCACTGCACAATTATGAAAACTAGCCTAGCCATGCTACGCTGTCATGGAAATCTCAGATTCTTGTTGCGAAACTGAGCGCAACTTGCACAAAAGATTAAAAGAACACAAACGTGAGTCCTCTCCAGTGGGAGAACATCTGACCCACACCCAACACCACTTTGAAAAGGACAGTGTGCAAGTTCTCGACAAAGAAGCAAGATGGTTCCAGAGGGGAGTAAAGGAGGCAGTTTACATCGCCGCAAGGAACCCCACCCTCAACTGTGACCGGGGCTGACACAACCTGCCATCGGTGTACTCCTCACTTATTCAGTCGCACTGTCGTGAGTTCACTCACAGCGGTGCGCACTGAAGCCAGTTCTCAACCCAGCAGTTGCGCTGAAGAAGTCGGCCGGATCACCGATGAAAGGTACGCAGTAAGTAGCTTTTTTGTCACTGAGAGACAGGTTCAGCCAGGTAGCCATTACTGTTACAAGTTCTTCCCCTACTTCTGCCCTAAAAATTTTCTGCCACCTTTTGGAAACTTTCTCTTGTACTAACAGACACAGTGACAGTAAACTAGTTATTCTGAATTAGTCTGCGCCATGCCTCCCCCCCCCTTTCATTTTAAACTAAGATGTAGAAATTACCAATCTGAACAAGATTCTACTGGAAAGGATTCAGAACAGTAAGTAGGTCACTGACCTTCTGTATGCAGCCAACAAACGACGAAGACAGATTGGCATGTTTGGAGGTGTGATCTAAATTCTGGTGACCGCCCAGGAAGAGATTCTGAAGCAGCGTCAGTTGTGTGTAAGCACCCTGGGCCTGACCTTTGATCTCCACCCCCTCGTTGACCTGCAGCACACCTTCCAGCCCTGTCCGTGACGCTCGTATCACGTGCCAATGGTGAAGCTTCAGAGGCACAGCACTCCTGTTTACAGGACAACAGTTGTTTGTGCAAGTTACAGAACATAATAAGATTGTTTTCCACTCACCAAGTGCCATGCAAGGCACAACAAAGGTTACTACAATATCAAACAAGCATACTTGCATTTACACTCTCTCTCTCTCTTTCTCTCTCTCTCCCCCCCCCCCCCCTCACAAACACAAACACATGCATACACACACGCACACATACGCATGCATGCACACACGCACACACACACACGCACACACACACAAACACATTCTCAAACACACATACGCATGCATGCACATGCACACACACACACACACAAACACATTCTCAAAACATACAGGTAACAATAAAATCACACCTTATGACAGCAGGTCCCGTGCCAAGGTCAAAGCTGAACTCAACGTATCCTTCTCTCAAGGACAGAGCAATGAAGTCTCCCTTCCTGTCGTGAGTGTAGCCGTTGTAGAGGATCAGGCCGTCCGTGGCCTCCGGTTTCACTACAGCCTCCAGCTCTGTGAAGGCCAGCACTGACCGACCCAGACCCTTGAACTCCAGGTGAGAATGGCCGTTAAAACGCGGTATTCGAACTGCCGTTTCTGAAAATTACATCTACACGTCAAAGACTATTTCAAAATGAAATTAAAACTCATGTTCAAAAGCCAAACATTGTTTATCGTTGAAAACATGCTTTACGTTAAAATCACAGACTGTTTCCCATCTTAATGAATCTGTTTTATTTCAAACCCACAACAGACACACACACTGAGAACACCCAGACAGTCACACACAAACAGCAGATTCATAATAAGCATCCTACATTTACTGAAAAATTATTGGTTATTCTGTCTGTCAATGCACACCAATAAAAGTGTACTGTTTATTTATTTATCTTTCAATCTCTAAAACCTCCATCAACAGCGATATAATCAATTTACACCACTTTCATCCAGAAAGATGTTTGTTAAAAAGTCGAAATTCACAACAGATGCATCCAAACGGAGGTTTGTTAATCAGGAAAAATAAAACAAGTTTGAAACAAATGTCTAGCTCATTGAACCATAAGCAGTGTAAACAACAAAATAAAACAAAAAACAAACAACAAAAAACCAACGACCCAACAACAAACCTCTCCACTTGTATTACCCCTTAAAACATCAACTCTGACCTTACCAATCTCACCACACACAATTCAGTTAAAGCAAATCTTTCTTACAAAACACAATATTAACAGTTAAAGCACATCTTTCTTACAAAACACAAGATTACTAGTTAAAGCAAATCTTTCTCACAAAACACAAGATTAACAGTTAAAGCAAATCTTTCTTACAAAACACAAGATTAACAGTTAAAGCACGTCTTTCTCACAAAACACAAGATTAACAGTTAAAGCAAATCTTTCTTACAAAATACAAGATTAACAGTTAAAGCAAATCTTTCTTACAAAACACAAGATTAACAGTTAAAGCAAATCTTTCTCACAAAACACAAGATTAACAGTTAAAGCAAATCTTTCTTACAAAACACAAGATTAACAGTTAAAGCACGTCTTTCTCACAAAACACAAGATTAACAGTTAAAGCACATCTTTCTTACAAAACACAAGATTAACAGTTAAAGCACGTCTTTCTTACAAAACACAAGATTAACAGTTAAAGCACGTCTTTCTCACAAAACACAAGATTAACAGTTAAAGCACATCTTTCTTACAAAACACAAGATTAACAGTTAAAGCACGTCTTTCTCACAAAACACAAGATTAACAGTTAAAGCACATCTTTCTTACAAAACACAAGATTAACAGTTAAAGCAAATCTTTCTTACAAAACACAAGATTAACAGTTAAAGCACGTCTTTCTCACAAAACACAAGATTAACAGTTAAAGCACATCTTTCTCACAAAACACAAGATTAACAGTTAAAGCAAATCTTTCTCACAAAACACAAGATTAACAGTTAAAGCAAATCTTTCTCACAAAACACAAGATTAACAGTTAAAGCAAATCTTTCTCACAAAACACAAGATTAACAGTTAAAGCAAATCTTTCTTACAAAACACAAGATTAACAGTTAAAGCAAATCTTTCTTACAAAACACAAGATTAACAGTTAAAGCAAATCTTTCTTACAAAACACAAGATTAACAGTTTAAAGCACATCTTTCTTAAACACAAAAACATAAAGCAAATCTTTAAACACAGTTAACAGTAAAGCAAATCTTTCTCACAAAACAAGATTAACAGTTAAAGCACATCTTTCTCACAAACACAAGATTAACAGTTAAAGCACTCTTTCTCACAAAACACAAGATTAACAGTTAAAGCAATCTTTCTACAAAACACAAGATTAACAGTTAAAGCATTCTTTCTCACAAAACACAAGATTAACAGTTAAAGCAAATCTTTCTCCAAAACAAGTAACAGTTAACATCTTTCTACAAAACTACAATTAAAAAAGCAAATCTTTCTACAAAACACAAGATTAACAGTTAAACAAGCTTTCTTACAAACAAATTAACAGTTAAAGCAAATCTTTTACAAACACAGATTAACAGTTAAAGCACGTCTTTAAAACACAAGATTAACTTTTACACAAAATCATACAAATAACAATATAAGCAAACTTTCTCACAAAACACAAGATTAACAGTTAAAGCAAATCTTTCCACACAAAAACAGTTAACAAATTTCTAAAACACAGTTACTTCACTTACAAAACAAGATTAACAGTTAAAGCAATCTTTTCTTACAAAACACAAGATTTAACACTCTACAAACAAATAAGCACTTTACAACACAATACATAAGCACATTCTCAACACAAACATAAGCATCTTCTACAACACATATACATTTTACAACAGATAAAGTAAGCACTTTCAAACAAGTACAGTAACAGTCTTAAAAAAGATAACATAAGCCTCTTCTCAAACAGAACATAAAATCTTAAACAGATTACTAACAAATCTTCTCACAAACATTAAAAAATCTTCACCATAATTAAACAAAACATAATAGATTTTAAAACTTCTCATTCTACAACACAAGATACATAAGAATCTCTACAACCAGATACGTAGCAACTTAAACATACAGTACTTTACAACAGATACAGCCTTCACAAACACATATAGACCTTACAACATTGCCTTAAAAACAAGATACAAGCTTTCACAACACATAACATACATTTTCAAACTACATAAACTTTACAAACAATACATGCTAAATATCATAAGCTCTTACATACAAGTTAAAGCACATCTTTCTTACAAAACACAAGATTAACAGTTAAAGCAACTCTTCCTTACAAAACACAAGATTAACAGTTAAAGCAATCTTTCTTACAAAACACAAGATTAACAGTTAAAGCACATCTTTCTCACAAAACACAAGATTAACAGTTAAAGCATCTTTCTCACAAACACAAGTATTAACAGTTAAAGCATTCTTTCTTACAAAACCTACAAGGTTAACAGTTAATAGCACGTCTTTCTCACAATAACCAAGATTAACAGTTATAAGCACTTCTTTCTTACAAAACACAAGATTAACAGTTAAAGCACATCTTTCTTACAAAACACAAGATTAACAGTTAAAGCAAATCTTTCTTACAAAACACAAGATTAACAGTTAAAGCAAATCTTTCTTACAAAACACAAGATTAACAGTTAAAGCACATCTTTCTCACAAAACACAAGATTAACAGTTAAAGCACATCTTTCTTACAAAACACAATATTAACAGTTAAAGCACGTCTTTCTCACAAAACACAAGATTAACAGTTAAAGCAAATCTTTCTCACAAAACACAAGATTAACAGTTAAAGCATGTCTTTCTCACAAAACACAAGATTAACAGTTAAAGCACATCTTTTTTACAAAATACAAGATTACCTTTTTCACATTCCTGGCCATGGAAACCCAGAGGACATAGGCACACGTGAGTATCAGCTGTCTTGGCGTGACACGTGCCTCCATTTTGACACGACACATTGTCACATAGTCCTTCACTGCATTCACCTGTACACATACACACACAATATATTGTCACATAGTCCTTCACTGCATTCACCTGTACACATACATACACACACAATTATCACTGTCATAGTCCTTCACTGCATTCACCTGTACACACACACACACACACACACACACCACACGCGCGTGCATGCACACACACACACACACACATACATCGTCACACACACAAGATACAGCAGCAGATAGGATCCTCTCTCTGGAATGCACCATGAGTAAATTGGTTGGTCTGTCTGTCTGTTTAGTTATCATTTACCTGTTTGCTTATTTGTCTGTTTAGTTATCATTTACCTGTTTGTTTGTTTGTCTGTTTAGTTATTTACCTGTTTGCTTATTTGTCTGTTTAGTTATCATTTACCTGTTTGCTTGTTTGTCTGTCTGTCTGTCTGTTTAGTTATCATTTACCTGTTTGCTTGTTTGTCTGTCAGTGTGTATATTTAGTTATCACTTACCTGTTTGACTGTTCATCTTTCAGTCTATATATTTAGTTATCATTTACCTGTTTGCTTGTTCGTCTGTCTGTCTATATAATTAGTTATCATTTACCTGTTTGCTTGTTTGTCTGTCTATATATTTAGTTATCACTTACCTGTTTGCTTGTTCGTCTGTCTGTCTATATACTTAGTTATTCACCTGTTTGCTTATCTGTCTGTATATTTAGTTATCATTTACCTGTTTGCTTGTCTGTCTATATAATTAGTTATCATTTACCTGTTTGCTTGTTCGTCTGTCTATATATTTAGTTATCACTTACCTGTTTGCTTGTTCGTCTGTCTGTCTATATACTTAGTTATTCACCTGTTTGCTTATCTGTCTATATATTTAGTTATCACTTACCTGTTTGCTTGTTCGTCTGTCTGTCTATATACTTAGTTATTCACCTGTTTGCTTATCTGTCTATATATTTAGTTATCACTTACCTGTTTGCTTGTTTGTCTGTCTGTCTATATACTTAGTTATTCACCTGTTTGCTTATCTGTCTATATATTTAGTTATCATTTACCTGTTTGCTTGTTCGTCTGTCTGTCTATATACTTAGTTATTCACCTGTTTGCTTATCTGTCTATATATTTAGTTATCACTTACCTGTTTGCTTGTTCGTCTGTCTATCTATATACTTAGTTATTCACCTGTTTGCTTATCTGTCTATATATTTAGTTATCATTTACCTGTTTGCTTGTTCGTCTGTCTGTCTATATACTTAGTTATTCACCTGTTTGCTTATCTGTCTATATATTTAGTTATCACTTACCTGTTTGCTTGTTCGTCTGTCTGTCTATATACTTAGTTATTCACCTGTTTGCTTATCTGTCTATATATTTAGTTATCACTTACCTGTTTGCTTGTTCGTCTGTCTATCTATATACTTAGTTATTCACCTGTTTGCTTATCTGTCTATATATTTAGTTATCATTTACCTGTTTGCTTGTTCGTCTGTCTGTCTATATACTTAGTTATTCACCTGTTTGCTTATCTGTCTATATATTTAGTTATCACTTACCTGTTTGCTTGTTCGTCTGTCTGTCTATATACTTAGTTATTCACCTGTTTGCTTATCTGTCTATATATTTAGTTATCATTTACCTGTTTGCTTATTCGTCTGTCTGTCTATATACTTAGTTATTCACCTGTTTGCTTATCTGTCTATATATTTAGTTATCATTTACCTGTTTGCTTATCTGTCTGTCTGCATATTTAGTTATTTAACTATTTACTTGTTTGTCTGTCTATGTAAACTTATTTAGCATTTCTGTCCAGCATCAGACTAATAGTTAGAAGATAAGACACAACAAGGCAAATCTGGAATCCTCAAAGCACAATACACGCCTCACGGGACAAAAGAACATTTTGCTGGTTTGTTTATATGTTTCACTTTACACAAAATATCACCAGTAAGCATCAATACAATTTCAAATACCCAGTGAAAACATCATTTCACACAATTTCATTCAAACAAACACTGTATGTTATCATTATGACATGTGACTCACCAACATTGATTCCAAATTCAGAGTCGCCAACAAGTCCCCCTTTGCGGAAGTCGTAGCGATAACCGTTGATGATGAGGTGCTGAACACATCCCACAAACGTCTTGCTGGTGTTCACCCTGGCCGTAATGGACGTCATTTTGGAATACCCACCAATGTACAGGTTCTGACGCAGTGTTATTCTTGTAAAGGCACCCTGGACGAAGAATCGGAGTAATAAATTAAATTACTTATTATGCTTAAAAGAAATAGAGCAATAAGTCATTTATAGACATAATTGTAAACAAGGAACCCCACCCTCAACCATGACCGACACAACCTGCCATCGGTGTACTCCTCACTTATTCAGTCGCACTGTCATGAGTTCGCTCACGGCGGTGCGCACTGAAGCCAGTTCTCAACCCAGCAGTTGCGCTGAAGAAGTCGGCTGGATCGCCGATGAAAGCTACGCAGTAAGTAGCCTTTTTTGTAACTGAGAGCCAGGTTCAACCAGGTAGCCATTATAATAATTTTTTTCACAACTTAAGTGTTGTTCCTGAAATTTGAAAATTTCTTTTATGCTTAACTCTACCACCATCACCACCACCCCAACTTCCTCCTGACTTATTTGTATGTTTCTTTTTTTGTCACAGTAGATTTATTATGTCAACTTTAGGCTGCTTTCCTTAAAGACTTAAAGACAGCCTACAGTGAAGCACACATCACCATTTTCTTTCTCTTTTTCTGTACATGTGTATTTCTGTGTAACTATGTAAGTGGGTTTTCAACAGATTTTTCCAGGATGATTAACGTGCGGAGTGTGTGCTGCAGATGGGGCATCACTTTACTATGTCATCTGAATGACTAGCACCCAGACCATCACTTTAACCCTTTGACTCCCTCAGCCTATTCACTAGTATCCTGTTTTGTCAACATGAAAACAAAGCAAAAATTTAATCCTTTGACTCGCTCACCCTAACCACAGCTTCCTGCAGGAAGCTGGTCGACAGGGTGCAGGAGTCAAAGGGTTAAAGTTATGCTGGTGGTGGATAGGATGCGGTAGTCAAAGGGTTAAGATGTAGCAGTGGATGGAGAATCCCTGTCTGATGTGTGATTCAAACTGGGTTTCTTGAGTCCCAGGCTGGTACTTTAACAACTGGTCACACTCTCCCACTAGACTTAACATACCATCCATCACAACTGGTCACACTCTCCCACTAGACTTAACATACCATCCATCACAACTGGTCACACTCTCCCACTAGAATTAACATACCATCCATCACAACTGGTCACACTCTCCCACTAGACTTAACATACCATCCATCACAACTGGTCACACTCTCCCACTAGACTTAACATACCATCCATCACAACTGGTCACACTCTCCCACTAGACTTAACCCGTACGCACCGTATCCCGGTTTACCAGGCTGATGTAATCAAGTCAGTATACCGAATGCCCGGTAAACCGGTCTTCTCAAAGCCACGTGGATTGATAGCACGTGGGTCTAAAAATAGGCAACCAATCACAGCCAATTCTCGTTGTCAGTGCAGGATTTCAATTACGCAAATCGCGCAGTGCTTTCTTCTTTGTTGTGCACAGAATTTTTCTCCTTTTTTGTGAATTATGAAGCGGTCATGTGAACCGAGTGAACCCAGTACTTCAACTGGGAAGAGAGCAAGATCACAGCGTTTCACAACGCAACAGGTACTTGAATTAGTGACACTTTCTTCCGATGAAGAGAACGAATTTGACAAAGATTACATGCTTTGTAGCAGTGAGAGTGATTCGAGTGAGGATGAAGAAAGTATCGATGAAAGAGGGGAAGGGAGAGGAGTTAGAGAAGGGAGGCGTGACCCGCAAACAGCTGATGGCGGAGATCAAAGTGCAGATCCAGGTTGGAGTAATCGTTTCACAGCTGCTGCTGTTGATTTGAATTTCAATGATGATAGCACAGGACCAAAGAACATTCCAGATAACACAACAGATGAAAGTCAGCCTTTCGAATTCCTTTCTCTTTTTGCTGATGACGAGTTTTGGAGGAATGTGACAGAAAAAACAAACCTACGTGCAGAACAAGTGCGTGCACTCAAACTGAACTACTACCACGTCTGTGTAGCATGCAGCGAAAAGCACCAAAGATTCAAGAAGCAGAATCCAGGAGTGGCATACAAAGACATCCCAGTGAAAAGAGTCAAGACTGCCATAGTGTGCTCGCTATGCAAAAAGTACTTGTGCGTCAAGAGGGGGTTGACATGCTGGGTGGATTGGCATACCAAGGTGGAGTACTGGCGTTAGATCAAAGGTCTGTCTATTGGCTATACTGTATTCAAGTTTCATGTGTCTCTGTCAGTTCTTTACCATGAAATCAATAAATATGCTAGCTATACGATTTTAACCATTTTTTTACCCAGGAGGCCAGGAAATAGATGCTGTATTCCAAGGGTGATGAGGTCTGAGAGGGTTAAAATACCATCCATCACACAACGCTTACACTTCAGTTTGCTGTTTGCTCCACAGCACTTCATCACACTGGGATCATTCCATATGCGCTCCACCAATGAAATTCACAACCACATCAGCTAGCAATCATCTGGCAGACTTCAGACGTCCTGCTACTGTGCAACAACCCAGACACTGGCCAGGTCTTGAAAGGAGAAAACAAGCAGGAAGGGGGGTGGGGGAGACTTTTAGCTGACAACACCAGAATGATGGAAACATTAAGAAGGGCAGCCAACGACCCAGTTTCTTGTAGTCGCAGGTTGGTTAGTGACACCACCAGAATGATGGAAACATTACGATGGGCAGCCAACGACCCAGTTTCTTGTAGTCGCAGGTTGGCACTGAACTGGAGATACAGATTTCAAGTCCACGGTTCTATCAAAAGGATCAGCCAGCCTGTGTGAAACAAACAACCCTTTCATATCTCTCAAACATTCTGAACATATACTACCTGCATGTGCTTCTGTGTAGGTACATCCAGGTATTGGTAAAACAGAGGAGGTCATCCGCCTCCCCCCCCCCCCCCCCCACTTCAAAGATAAAAAGAATGAAAATACTCCTCATCCCCCACCCCTTCTCTCCTCAGTGCCCACAAGAAGAAAACCAAATCAAAACCAAAACAACAACCACAACAAATCATAATGATACTACTACTACTACTACTACTACTACTACTATAATTGATGTAGCAAAGACAGTCCATGTCAAAAACATACTGTCTGCACTTTACAGGAAAAGAACATTATCAAGCTTTTAATCTAGTAAAAACACACACTGACAAAATACGAAAGGTGAAATTAAAACAAGTATCAGGAACCATAGCAACAAAACTTCTTCAGGTAAAACAAGAAGAAAGAAACTGTTAAGAACTATTTATCAAGGGAATTGTACGACGTCCACCATCGACACATGGTAATGCCATACGCTCATTTTTTGCCCAGCAGAACGCTACCCACCTGTGCAGTTCCCTCAACCACATCGGCTCCATTCAGCTGCAGATATCCCCGGTTTTCATTACGAGAAATGATCAGCTGGTTCCACTGTCCCATCTTGACGGTCACCGGACTGACCAACACTGCCGGTCCTGTGCCACAGTCAAACCTGACCACAAACAATTCACTCTGTCACAATAGCAATCAACTGACCTACCAAGCTGGTGAACAATATCACAATAATAATAACGATAGTAATAATAAAGCATGAAGGAGGTGCCACCACTTTATCAGCCGGACTACATAAACAATCTTAGACTGATATATAAAGGACGACCATCTGCCAACTTAAACAATAATGTGATATTACATTGATACATAGAGGACAACCAACTTATAACATAAACAATAATGTGACATATATAGGACAACCAACTGATGACATAAACAATAATGTGACATATAAAGGACAACCAACTGATGACATAAACAATGTGATATATAAAGGACAACCAACTTATAACACAAACAATAATGTGACATATATAGGACAACCAACTGATGACATAAACAATAATGTGACATATATAGGACAACCAACTTATAACACAAACAATAATGTGACATATATAGGACAACCAACTGATGACATAAACAATAATGTGACATATATAGGACAACCAACTTATAACACAAACAATAATGTGATATATATAGGACAACCAACTGATGACATAAACAATAATGTGACATATATAGGACAACCAACTGATGACACAAACAATAATGTGACATATAAAGGACAACCAACTGATGACATAAACAATAATGTGACATATATAGGACAACCAACTGATGACATAAACAATAATGTGACATATATAGGACAACCAACTGATGACATAAACAATAATGTGACATATATAGGACAACCAACTGATGACACAAACAATAATGTGACATATATAGGACAACCAACTTATAACACAAACAATAATGTGACATATAAAGGACAACCAACTGATGACATAAACAATAATGTGACATATATAGGACAACCAACTGATGACATAAACAATAATGTGACATATATAGGACAACCAACTGATAACATAAACAATAATGTGATATACAAAGGACAACCAACTGATGACATAAACAATAATGTGACATATATAGGACAACCAACTGATGACATAAACAATAATGTGACATATATAGGACAACCAACTGATGACATAAACAATAATGTGACATATATAGGACAACCAACTGATAACATAAACAATAATGTGATATACAAAGGACAACCAACTGATGACATAAACAATAATGTGACATATATAGGACAACCAACTGATAACATAAACAATAATGTGACATATAAAGGACAACCAACTGATAACATAAACAATAATGTGACATATATAGGACAACCAACTGATAACATAAACAATAATGTGATATATATAGGACAACCAACTGATAACATAAACAATAATGTGACATATATAGGACAACCAACTGATGACATAAACAATAATGTGATATACAAAGGACAACCAACTTATAGTAGTAGTAGTAGTAGGCCTCCTTCGGTCATGACTGACCATGGACAAAGTACATCCGTTCTAATGTCTAGATGGGCTGTCTGCTTGGTCCAAGCAGCGTCGCCTGTGACTGTACAGACCAATGCGAGAGAGGCAGTCTCTGTCGCAACGGTCGCATGTGTATGCTGATGCTGGTCTGTTGGCTGTCATCCCTTTTCTGCGAACACGCTTTTCTGCTGCAGCAGCCGACAGTTTGTCCTCACCAATCCACAGCTGTTTCTTGAGAGTAGTTCTCCAGCTGTTGCGGTCGTCTGCAAGGTCCTCCCAGGACTCGGTGTTGATCTCAAGCGCCTTCATGTCACGCTTGCAAACGTCTTTGTATCTCAGCTGTGGGCGGCCAATGTTTCTCTGCCCTGTGGCAAGCTCACCATAAAGGATGTCTTTTGGGATGCGACCATCTTCCATACGGCGAACGTGGCCCAACCAGCGCAGCCGACGCTGTCTCAGCATGGTATACATGGTTGGGAGACCAGCGCAGGTTAGGACTTCGGTGTTGGTCACCTTGTCTTGCCAGGAAATGCCAAGTATGCACCGTAGGCTTCTCAGGTGGAAGGTATTGAGCCTTTTCTCCTGATGAGCATGCGTGGTCCACGCCTCGCTGCCATACAGCAAGGTGCTGAGGACACAGGCGTTGTATACAGCCATTTTTGTCTTTGTGGTCAGCTTGGGATTTGTCCACACCCTTTGTGTGAGGCGGGCTAGTGTTGTGGCTGCCTTCCCGATCCTCTTGTCGACCTCTGTGTCAAGGGAGAGGTTATCGGTGATGGTGGACCCAAGATATGTGAATTGATGGATGGCTTCAAGCTCGTAGTCATCAATGGTGATGGCTGGTGGAGATGGCGTGTCTTGGCCCAGGACGTTTGTCTTCTTAAGACTGATGGTCAGACCAAAATCTTTGCAGGCCTGGGAGAAGCGGTCCATTAGTGACTGCAAGTCCCGCTGAGTATGGGTCACAACTGCGGCATCGTCGGCAAATAGCACGTCTCTGATGAGGGCTTCACGGACCTTTGTCCTCGCTCTGAGGCGGGCGAGGTTGAAGAGCCTGCCATCTGATCTGGTCCGCAGGTGGATCCCTTCTTGCGCTGTGCTGAACGCATGCCTCAGGAGGAGAGCGAAGAAGATTCCAAAGAGGGTTGGGGCCAGGACGCAGCCTTGTTTCACACCGCTGCGTACGTCGAAGGGCTTGGAGAGGTTTCCATTGAACTGCACCATCCCTTTCATGTTTGAGTGGAAGGACTCAATTAAGCTGTGCAGTTTGGGGGGGGCAGCCGATTTTTCGGAGAGCCCTGAAAAGGCCATCTCTGCTGACTAGGTCAAAGGCCTTGGTGAGGTCAATGAATGCCACATACAGGGGCATCCGCTGCTCTCTGCACTTCTCCTGGATTTGGCGAAGGGAGAAGACCATGTCTACCGTGGATCTCTCTGCTCGAAAACCACACTGTGATTCCGGGAGACGCGTTCAGCCAGTTTCTGCAGGCGGATTAGGAGGACCCGAGCATAGACTTTGCCAACAATGCTGAGGAGCGAGATACCTCTGTAGTTGTTGCAGTCGCTCCTTTCGCCCTTGTTTTTGTACAGGGTGACGATCTTGATGTCCCTCATGTCCTGTGGTACAGCTCCCTCATTCCAACACTGACAGATAACTGCGTGCAAAGGGTGCAGAAGAGAAGTCTTGCAGTGCTTGATGAGGTCTGGGGGAATTCCGTCGTTGCCAGGTGCCTTCCCTGATGCCAGGCTATCAATGGCCTTGCTGAGTTCGTCCGCAGTTGGCTCTCCATTACCGGCATGCACTTGATGGCATCGAGGGCTAAGGGGGACACCATGTTCTGTGTGGAGTAGAGGTCGGAGTAGTGTTCCGCCCATCTTTCCATCTGTTGGCTAGGATTGCTGATTACTTCCCCAATGGAGGATTTGAGGGGGGCGATCTTGCGCTGTGTTGGTCCCAGTGCCTTCTTGATGCCATCATACATTCCTCGGATGTTGCCTCTTTCAGCAGCACTCTGTATCTCTTCGCTGAGCTCTGTCCAGTACTCGTTTGCGCAGCGCGTGGCGTTAAGCTGAACCTTACTTCTGGCAGCCCTGAGGATTTGCAGGTTCTTCTCACTGGGTGACCGCTTATACTTGGTGAGTGCGGCACGCTTGGCCTCAACAGTGGGAGTCATCTCTGATGATTTGGCCTCAAACCAGTCGTGGGACTTCACAGTTTTCTTCCCAAAGGTGGCCATAGCAATGCGGTGCATGGTGTCTCGTAGCGTTTCCCATCTCTCAGTGGCAGAGTCTCTGGGCTGCAATGCATCGTATTCTCTCTGAAAGCCCTCTGCGAACTGTTCTACAAGATCTGGCTGAGACACCTTGCTGAAGTCGCCCAGGAGAACAAGTTGTTCTGTCCTGGGGATGTTCCTTATGGTTGATGCAAGATTTTCGTAGAACTCGTCCTTGGTGTCTGGAGAGGCGGACAGAGTTGGGGCATAAACGCTGATGAGAGTGACATAGCCTTCGGTGGTGTTGAGGCGGAGAGTCAAGAGTCGTTCTGAACCACCGCTGTCTGGTTCAATCATGTTCAGCAGGCTGTTCCTTACTGCAAAGCCTACTCCGTGCTCTCTTGGGGCATCAGAACTCTTTCCTTGCCAGAAGAAGGTGTAGTCCCTTTCCTTTAGTGTTCCTGAGTCAGCCAGCCGTGTTTCCTGCAGAGTGGCAATGTCCACATTGAGCCTCTTTAGTTCGCTGTTTATGACGGCGGTTTTTCTGGCGTCGCTGATGTCTTGCAGATCTTGGGAGAGCCCAGGCATCATTGTTTGGACATTCCAACAGCCCAGTTTCACTGCTGATCCTTTTCCTGATCCGTTTCTTGAATTTGAATTTTTCTTTTTGTTTGGTGCGGTAATTAACGACCTGCTTGTCAGATTTTCTCCTAATCTTCATGCACCCAATGAAGAAGGCAGGTCGTGGCGGGACAGCACCTAACTGGCTGGGGGCTGCCCAGCTTAGATGGGCGGTATCTGTCCAGTAAGACACGAAGGTCTCTCCCACCGTCAAAAGCAACCCCTGGCGTCAGCTCTACGCCAGTTGAGCAATGACTTATCACCGGTATCTGTTGCTTCCCGTGTTGTGCCGACACTAGTGTTAGTAGCGAGGCTGGAGTGTCCTCTCCAGGTCGTAGGTGCAGAGTGTTTGTGGATGAATGGACGGATATAAGCCTGGGCAGTGTAATATGGAAGACAGGCTGTTGCCCATGCAACTTGTCCCCCCTCTCCACCTCGCTGACAGATCCAAAGGAACAGCAGGGCTGTTACGTTTTGGTGCCAACGCGGCCGCAGGAGCTGCCGGAAAGTAACAAAGTTTGCCATCCAACCGCCTTAGGGGCCCCACACCGGATTTACTGTCAGGGTTTACTCCCTTAGCTAGATGGCCGCGGGTAGCTCTCCAGAGCTGGCGCCCTTTGATGAATCTAATTTATTTCCACCAGGGTTTCTAGCCACCCTCCTCACCATCCTCCTGAGAGGACTGGTGGGGTTGCTGGTTTAGTCGCCAGCAATTCGACCCTGTGACAGGTAGTACTGGGTTCCAGGTTACCAGTAGCGGATACATCTATCCAACCTGACCTAAACCAACTTATAACATAAACGATAATGTGATATATAAAGGACAACCAACTTATAACATAAACAATAATGTGACATAAACAATAATGTGACATATAAAGGACAACCGTCTGATGACATAAACAATAATGTGACATATAAAGGACAACCGTCTGATGACATAAACAATAATGTGACATAAACAATAATGTGACATATAAAGGACAACCGTCTGATGACATAAACAATAATGTGACATAAACAATAATGTGACATATAAAGGACATCCGTCTGATGACATAAACAATAATGTGACATATAAAGAACCGTCTGATGACATAAACAATAATGTGACATAAACAATAATGTGACATATAAAGGACATCCGTCTGATGACATAAACAATAATGTGACATAAACAATAATGTGACATATAAAGGACAACCGTCTGATGACATAAACAATAATGTGACATAAACAATAATGTGACATATAAAGGACAACCGTCTGATGACATAAACAATAATGTGACATAAACAATAATGTGACATATAAAGGACATCCGTCTGATGACATAAACAATAATGTGACATAAACAATAATGTGACATATAAAGAACCGTCTGATGACATAAACAATAATGTGACATAAACAATAATGTGACATATAAAGGACAACCGTCTGATGACATAAACAATAATGTGACATAAACAATAATGTGATATATAAAGGACATCCGTCTGATGACATAAACAATAATGTGACATAAACAATAATGTGACATATAAAGGACAACCGTCTGATGACATAAACAATAATGTGACATAAACAATAATGTGACATACAAAGGACAACCATCTGATGACATAAACAATAATGTGACATTAAAGGACATCCGTCTGATGACATAAACAATAATGTGACATATAAAGGACAACCGTCTGATGACATAAACAATAATGTGACATATAAAGGACAACCGTCTGATGACATAAACAATAATGTGACATAAACAATAATGTGATATATAAAGGACATCCGTCTGATGACATAAACAATAATGTGACATAAACAATAATGTGACATATAAAGGACATCCGTCTGATGACATAAACAATAATGTGACATAAACAATAATGTGATATATAAAGGACAACCGTCTGATGACATAAACAATAATGTGACATAAACAATAATGTGACATATAAAGGACAACCAACTTATAAACAATAATGTGACATATAAAGGACAACCATCTGATGACATAAACAATAATGTGACATATAAAGGACAACCATCATATAACACAAACAATAATGTGACATATAAAGGACAACCATCATATAACACAAACAATAATGTGACATATAAAGGACAACCAACTTATAAAACAATAATGTGACATATAAAGGACAACCATCTGATGACATAAACAATAATGTGACATATAAAGGACAACCATCATATAACACAAACAATAATGTGACATATAAAGGACAACCATCATATAACATAAACAATAATGTGACATATAAAGGACAACCATCATATAACATAAACAATAATGTGACATATAAAGGACAACCATCATATAACACAAACAATAATGTGACATATAAAGGACAACCATCATATAACATAAACAATAATGTGACATATAAAGGACAACCATCATATAACACAAACAATAATGTGACATATAAAGGACAACCATCATATAACACAAACAATAATGTGACATATAAAGGACAACCATCTGATGACACAAACAATAATGTGACATATAAAGGACAACCATCATATAACACAAACAATAATGTGACATATAAAGGACAACCATCATGTAACACAAACAATAATGTGACATATAAAGGACAACCATCATATAACACAAACAATAATGTGACATATAAAAGACAACCAACTTATAAACAATAATGTGACATATAAAGGACAACCATCATATAACACAAACAATAATGTGACATATAAAAGACAACCAACTTATAAACAATAATGTGACATATAAAGGACAACCATCATATAACACAAACAATAATGTGACATATAAAAGACAACCAACTTATAAACAATAATGTGACATATAAAGGACAACCATCTGATGACATAAACAATAATGTGACATATAAAGGACAACCATCATATAACACAAACAATGACATATAAAGGACAACCATCATATAACACAAACAATGACATATAAAGGACAACCATCATATTAACACAAATAATGACATATAAAGGACAACCATCATATAACATAAACAATGACATATAAAGGACAACCATCATATAACACAAACAATGACATATAAAGGACAACCATCATATAACACAAACAATAAAGTGACATATAAAGGACAACCATCATATAACACAAACAATGTGACATATACAGGACAACCATCATATAACACAAACAATGTGACATATAAAGGACAACCATCATATAACACAAACAATGTGACATATAAAGGACAACCATCATATAACACAAACAATAATGTGACATATAAAGGACAACCATCTGATGACACAAACAATAATGTGACATATAAAGGACAACCATCATATAACACAAACAATAATGTGACATATAAAGGACAACCATCTGATGACACAAACAATAATGTGACATATAAAGGACAACCATCATATAACACAAACAATAATGTGACATATAAAGGACAACCATCATATAACACAAACAATAATGTGACATATAAAGGACAACCATCTGATGACATAAACAATAATGTGACATATAAAGGACAACCATCTGATGACATAAACAATAATGTGACATATAAAGGACAACCATCATATAACACAAACAATAATGTGACATATAAAGGACAACCATCATATAACATAAACAATAATGTGACATATAAAGGACAACCATCATATAACACAAACAATAATGTGACATATAAAGGACAACCATCATATAACACAAACAATAATGTGACATATAAAGGACAACCATCATATAACACAAACAATAATGTGACATATAAAGGACAACCATCATATAACATAAACAATAATGTGACATATAAAGGACAACCATCTGATGACATAAACAATAATGTGACATATAAAGGACAACCATCATATAACACAAACAATAATGTGACATATAAAGGACAACCACCTGATGACAAAACAATAATGTGACATATAAAGGACAACCATCTGATAACATAAACAATAATGTGACATATCAAGGACAACCATCTGATGACACAAACAATAATTGACATATAAAGGACAACCATCTGATGACACAAACAATAATGTGACATATAAAGGACAACCATCTGATAACATAAACAATAATGTGACATATAAAGGACAACCATTGATGACATAAACAATAATGTGACATATAAAGGACAACCATCTGATGACATAAACAATAATGTGACATATAAAGGACAACCATCTGATGACATAAACAATGTGACATATAAAGGACAACCAATATATAACAAAACAATAATGTGACATATAAAGGACAACCATTGATAACACAAACAATAATGTGACATATAAAGGACAACCACCTATAGACACAAACAATAATGTGACATATAAAGGACAACCAACTGATGACACAAACAATAATGTGACATATAAAGGACAACCATCATATAACACAAACAATAATGTGACATATAAAGGACAACCATCATATAACACAAACAATAATGTGACATATAAAGGACAACCAACTGATGACACAAACAATAATGTGACATATAAAGGACAACCATCATATAACACAAACAATAATGTGACATATAAAGGACAACCATCATATAACACAAACAATAATGTGACATATAAAGGACAACCATCTATAACACAAACAATAATGTGACATATAAAGGACAACCATCATATAACACAAACAATAATGTGACATATAAAGGACAACCAACTTTGACACAAACAATAATGTGACATATAAAGGACAACCATCATATAACATAAACAATAATGTGACATATAAAGAACAACCATCTTATAACATAAACAATAATGTGACATATAAAGGACAACCAACTTATAACAAAACAATAATGTGACATATAAAGGACAACCAACTTATACATAAACAATAATGTGACATATAAAGGACAACCATCTGATGACACAAACAATAATGTGACATATAAAGGACAACCATCTGATGACACAAACAATAATGTGACATATAAAGGACAACCATCTTATAACATAAACAATAATGTGACATATAAAGGACAACCATCTTATAACATAAACAATAATGTGACATATAAAGGACAACCATCTGATGACACAAACAATAATGTGACATATAAAGGAAAACCATTGATGACACAAACAATAATGTGACATATAAAGGACAACCATCTTATAACATAAACAATAATGTGACATATAAAGGACAACCATCTTATAACATAAACAATAATGTGACATATAAAGGACAACCATCTGATGACACAAACAATAATGTGACATATAAAGGACAACCATCTGATGACACAAACAATAATGTGACATATAAAGGACAACCAACTTATAACATAAACAATAATGTGACATATAAAGGACAACCATCTGATGACACAAACAATAATGTGACATATAAAGGACAACCATCTGATGACACAAACAATAATGTGACATATAAAGGACAACCACCTTATGACACAAACAATAATGTGACATATAAAGGACAACCATCTGATGACACAAACAATAATGTGACATATAAAGGACAACCAACTTTAACATAAACAATAATGTGACATATAAAGGACAACCATCTGATGGCAAAACAATAATGTGACATATAAAGGACAACCATCTGATGGCAAACAATAATGTGACATATAAAGGACAACCAACTTTAACATAAACAATAATGTGACATATAAAGGACAACCAACTTTAACATAAACAATAATGTGACATATAAAGGACAACCAACTTACATAAACAATAATGTGACATATAAAGGACAACCAACTTTAACATAAACAATAATGTGACATATAAAGGACAACCATCTGATGACACAAACAATAATGTGACATATAAAGGACAACCAACTTTAACATAAACAATAATGTGACATATAAAGGACAACCAACTTTAACATAAACAATAATGTGACATATAAAGGACAACCAACTTTAACATAAACAATAATGTGACATATAAAGGACAACCAACTTTAACATAGACAATAATGTGACATATAAAGGACAACCAACTTTAACATAAACAATAATGTGACATATAAAGGACAACCAACTTTAACATAAACAATAATGTGACATATAAAGGACAACCAACTTTAACATAAACAATAATGTGACATATAAAGGACAACCATTGATGACACAAACAATAATGTGACATATAAAGGACAACCATCTGATGACACAAACAATAATGTGACATATAAAGGACAACCATCATATAACATAAACAATAATGTGACATATAAAGGACAACCATCTGATGACATAAACAATAATGTGACTTATAAAGGACAACCATCTGATGACACAAACAATAATGTGACATATAAAGGACAACCATCTGATGACACAAACAATAATGTGATATATAAAGGACAACCATCTGATGACACAAACAATAATGTGACATATAAAGGACAACCATCTGATGACACAAACAATAATGTGACATATAAAGGACAACCATCTATACAAACAATAATGTGACATATAAAGGACAACCAACTTAACAAAACAATAATGTGACATATAAAGGACAACCATCTGATGACATAACAATAATGTGACATATAAAGGACAACCATCTATAACAGACAATAATGTGACATATAAAGGACAACCAACTTTAACATAAACAATAATGTGACATATAAAGGACAACCACTTTAACATAAACAATAATGTGACATATAAAGGACAACCACTTTAACAAAACAATAATGTGACATATAAAGGACAACAACTTTAACAAACAATAATGTGACATATAAAGGACAACCACTTAACATAAACAATAATGTGACATATAAAGGACAACCACCTATGACACAGACAATAATTGACATATAAAGGACAACCAACTTAACATAAACAATAATGTGACATATAAAGGACAACCACTTTACATAAACAATAATGTGACATATAAAGGACAACCAACTTTAACATAAACAATAATGTGACATATAAAGGACAACCAACTTAACATAAACAATAATGTGACATATAAAGGACAACCTTATGACACAGACAATAATGTGACATATAAAGGACAACCAACTTTATAACATAAACAATAATGTGACATATAAAGGACAACCAATCTATACATAAACAATAATGTGACATATAAAGGACAACCAACTTTGACAAAACAATAATGTGACATATAAAGGACAACCACTTTAACATAAACAATAATGTGACATATAAAGGACAACCAACTTATAACATAAACAATAATGTGACATATAAAGGACAACCATTATACATAAACAATAATGTGACATATAAAGGACAACCAACTTTAACATAAACAATAATGTGACATATAAAGGACAACCATCATATAACACAAACAATAATGTGACATATAAAGGACAACCAACTTTAACACAAACAATAATGTGACATATAAAGGACAACCAACTATAACATAAACAATAATGTGACATATAAAGGACAACCATCATTAACATAAACAATAATGATAAAGGCACCATCATAAACACAAACAATAATGTGACATTATAAAGACAACCATCTATGACAAAACAATAATGTGACATATAAAGGACAACCATCATATAACACAAACAATAATGTGACATATAAAGGAAACCATCATATAACACAACAATAATGTGACATATAAGGACAACCACATATAACTAAACAATAATGTGACATATAAAGGACAACCACTGATGACACAAACAATAATGTGACATATAAAGGACAACCATCATATAACATAAACAATAATGTGACATATAAAGGACAACCATCATATGACACAAACAATAATGTGACATATAAAGGACAACCATCTGATGAACACAAACAATAATGTGACATATAAAGGACAACCATCATATAACATAAACAATAATGTGACATATAAAGGACAACCATCATATAACATAAACAATAATGTGACATATAAAGGACAACCATCATATAACATAACAATAATGTGACTATATAAAGGACAACCATCTGATGACACAAACAATAATGTGACATATAAAGGACAACCATCATGATAACACAAACAATAATGTGACATATAAAGGACAACCATCTGATGACATAAACAATAATGTGACATATAAAGGACAACCATCTGATGACACAAACAATAATGTGACATATAAGGACAACCATCATATACA
>CM060315.1:3377500-3397500 GCA_030674185.1 Monoplex corrugatus | reverse complement strand
CAAAACAGAAACCAAACCAAACAAAAAATCCAAAAACGATCTTTATTCAATTTCAGACTCACCTGAATTCAATGAAGCCATTATTGAGAGTGATGGCAAAAAAGTCTTTGCGGGCATCATCAAATTCTGAGCTGAAAAGCAGCAGGCCGTTTTTGGCCTCTGGTCGAAACTCCATTGCCACAGCAAACTCTTTGTACCCATCACGCAGAACCGGCAACGCCAGGTAGCCTGTTCCCCGGAAACGAGGGAAACGAACTCCTTGCTCTGAAAGGGAAAAAACATTTATTTTTTTTGTCGTTGTTTGGTTGGATTTTTTCCTCCTCCCTTTCTTATGAACAGAAAACCAGGTTAATTTAACCCTTTTACTCCTACATCCTATCCACCAGCTACAAAAACAAATCTTTTCACACCCTCATCTTATCCACCAGCTTCCTGCAGTGAGGGCGTGAAAGGGTTAAATTTTTGCTTTGCTGTCCGGGCTGACAATGTAGAAAGCTGGTGGATAGGGTGAAGCAGTCAATGGGTTGACAATGTAGAAAGCTGGTGGATAGGGTGAAGCAGCCAATGGGTTAAACAGCTTTCCTGGAAATGCCTTAAAAGTTTAACCTTTCACTCCCACACCTTAACTGCAAAAACTTAACTCTCCCTCATCCTATCCACCAGCTTCTTGCAGGTAAGGGAACCAAATGATTACGTTTTTGCTTTGCTAGCATGGCTGAAACTGCATGATGCTGGTGGACAGGGTGAGGGAGTCAAAGGGTTAAGTTAAAGCAGATGCAGTCCATTTATCACAACAGCAGGGTCTGTCAAAGATGGCTAACTTTATCATCTTTTTGGTCAACCTGAATGGCACATAAACAGCAGGGTCTGTCAAAGAGGGCTAACTTTATTATCTTTTTGGTCAACCTGAATGGCACATAAACAGGGTCTGTCAAAGATGGCTAACTTTATTATCTTTTTGGTCAACCTGAATGGCACATAAACAGGGTCTGTCAAAGATGGCTAACTTTATTATCTTTTTGGTCAACCTGAATGGCACATAAACAGGGTCTGTCAAAGATGGCTAACTTTATTATCTTTTTGGTCAACCTGAATGGCACATAAACAGGGTCTGTCAAAGATGGCTAACTTTATTATCTTTTTGGTCAACCTGAATGGCATATAAACAGCAGGGTCTGTCAAAGATGGCTAACTTTATTATCTTTTTGGTCAACCTGAATGGCACATAAACAGCAGGGTCTGTCAAAGATGGCTAACTTTATTATCTTTTTGGTCAACCTGAATGGCACATGTTTGATTCGGTTAAACACAGAGTGACGTGTGTCTATTTACTGTGCCTGTAACAAATATGTGTTTGTAAGATTTTCTCAGCAGTTCCGGAATTACTTTTTAACCAAATATGGGCCAAAAGCATGGACTGCTCACGAATCACAAATGCGTAAGTCTGAAAGTCATGGCAGAAAGGTCAGGGAACATGGGCCACCAAGGGACCTAAAAACCAAAACCTTTAGAAAGGTGTATGAACAACACTTTGACAGTTAGTTGGTTAGTTTAGTAAGTTTTAAAGTCCTACCACTCTCAGAGTATATGAGGACTAGCGAAAAATTGTTTGAAGAAGCCTTAAAAAATGTTTGTGCATTGCGAGAAACCCATGCTTTTTTCGGTTCTCTGATCCACCCTGGATGGCAATCGAATGGGTGAATGAACAACACTTTAACAGAAATGTCTTGAAATATTTATATTCTGTTTCCACTGTTGTAAAAGTCTGTCACTGTCCTCAGCTCACTTCATATCAAGTTTGTTTCAATTGAAACTTCTTCAAGGTCACAAACTGAGAAGTACAAAAACTGATAAGTACAAACCCTGGACTTTCTCAGTTTCTGCAACCATTTTGTACACCAAGATGGTCAAACCATTCTAAACATTTTCCTTTTCATACAAAAATTAGCACCAAAAAATCCAGATTATGTTCTTCTCAATATCAGATGGAATAAAATGAACATGGGTAACGGTAAATTTTGTCACAACAGTAAAAATAGAACACATGTAAATAATGTCAGAAGTCATAGTTGTGACCATTAAGATGTTTGGGGGGGGGGGGGGGGGGTTTTGGTTGTTTTTTATTTTGTTTTTGTTTTAATGATGTGCAATGAGAACAGCATACATCATAAATGAATACTTGTTTTCTATTTAAGATAATTTCCCCCACCAAAAGTGAAATTGTGAGAAGGGCCTGACAATCTTATCACAATATTTCTTCATTACATAATTCTATCACAGTCAGGAAACAAAAGACACTGAATCTGATTCTGTATTTTTTCTGATAATTGTCCGTTCCAGCCCTCCCCAGACCTTTTCTGGGCCCAGAAAGAGACACAAATTGCATCAGGAAAAAACACAGGCAGATCATTTGAGTGGAATTCGCTTCATCAGACTGTTTTCCACCGAATCCTTTGTAGTTCTGACAATAACAAATACAACCAATGAGCAAGCGGTACATACAATAAAACATATTATCTTATTGACCCTTTGACTCCTTCACCCTATCCACCAACTGCAAAAACTTAACCCTTTTGACTCCCCCACCCTATCCACCAGCTTTCTACAGGTGAGGGAGTCAAAGGGTTAAGTTTTAGCTTTGCTAGCACAGTTGGCAATGCAGGATGCTGCTGGTGGACAGGGTGAGGGAGTCAAAGATTAGGTTTTTGCTTTGCTAGCACAGCTGGCAATGCAGGATGCTGGTGGACAGGGTGAGGGAGTCAAAGGATTAGGTTTTTGCTTTGCTAGCACAGCTGGCAATGCAGGATGCTGGTGGACAGGGTGAGGGAGTCAAAGGGTTAGGTTTTTGCTTTGCTAGCACAGCTGGCAATGCAGGATGCTGGTGGACAGGGTGAGGGAGTCAAAGGGTTAGGTTTTTGCTTTGCTAGCACAGCTGGCAATGCAGGATGCTGGTGGACAGGGTGAGGGAGTCAAAGGGTTAGGTTTTTGCTTTGCTAGCACAGCTGGCAATGCAGGATGCTGGTGGACAGGGTGAGGGAGTCAAAGGGTTAGGTTTTTGCTTTGCTAGCACAGCTGGCAATGCAGGATGCTGGTGGACAGGGTGAGGGAGTCAAAGGGTTAGGTTTTTGCTTTGCTAGCACAGCTGGCAATGCAGGATGCTGGTGGACAGGGTGAGGGAGTCAAAGGGTTAGGTTTTTGCTTTGCTAGCACAGCTGGCAATGCAGGATGCTGGTGGACAGGGTGAGGGAGTCAAAGGGTTAGGTTTTTGCTTTGCTAGCACAGCTGGCAATGCAGGATGCTGGTGGACAGGGTGAGGGAGTCAAAGGATTAGGTTTTTGCTTTGCTAGCACGTTTGGCAATACAGTATGCTGGTGGACAGGGTGAGGGAGTCAAAGGGTTAACAAGGAATTGACGGTCCAATAAGCTATCTATCTATCTGTCTATATATATATACACATGTACAATCACATTAACTGACACTATTAACTCATTGATTGCTGCTGATCAGTAAGCTTGTCACTGAAAACACCAGCCCTGTAAATCAGCAATCAGCACTTTTTTTTCTTTTTTTGTGGTGACTAAGTCAAGCAGGTCTAAAAACCAAACACGACAAGAGTTACCAGTAGTATCTTCATCTGATGCAGACTACACTTTTACCATTCGAATTCAAGTGCAGTAATCCGATCAGACAAAAGTGCAGCTGTCAAATAAATAAAAGAAAATGAGACTGAAAAATCAAGTGTTACTTTTCATAATGTAAATATTCACAGTGATTAGCTGAGGTGTAGCGTTACTTTTCACTATTGACCACTGACAAACATTATCAAAAACATGGCAAGGTGTTGATGACTAACACAAAGAACACAAACAGATCAGTGCTGATGAACAAGAGTTGTGACTGACAAAGAATATGACTGACGGGCAGATTATGTCATGAGTCATCAACACAGCAGACAACACAAACACTGGCTGGCCATCACGCTGTGTGGCAACTTTAACCGTCTTTTAACGAGCTGCTGAACTGTTGATCCCCAGCTGTAAACAAACATCACAGCAGAACAACAACAACAACAACAACACAAAACGCTCCTTCCCTGATCTCCCTGTTTGTTTCCAGAGAGGAGAGCTTGACGCTTGCTGGGCCGGCAAATTAGATCTGCACCCTGCTGGTGCTTGATGGCCATCACAGGGCTAAATTGCTTCATAAACAATGCATGCCGTCACCTTCACACCCGCCATGCCCCCCCCCCCCCTTCCTGCCCCCAAACTGTTGGCCAGTGACAAAGGTGGTAGGCTGCTTACTGCACAGTGTCTTACTTAGCAATAAACAAAATGACATCACTACCTTCAGTGGCCACGCTACCATAACATATAGGATGTATTGTTAAAGGGGTTAACAATAAACACAATGACACATCACTACCATCAGTGGCCACCCTACCATAACATATAGGATGTATTGTTAAAGGGGTTAACAATAAACACAACGACACATCACTACCATCAGTGGCCACCCTACCATAACATATAGGATGTACTGTTAAAGGGGTTAACAATAAACACAACGACACATCACTACCATCAATGGCCACCCTACCATAACATATAGGATGTATTGTTAAAGGGTTTAACAATAAACACAATGACACATCAGTACATTCAGTGGCCACCCTACCATAACATATAGGATGTATTGTTAAAGGGTTTAACAATAAACACAATGACACATCAGTACATTCAGTGGCCACCCTACCATAACATATAGGATGTATTGTTAAAGGGGTTAACAATAAACACAATGACACATCACTACCATCAGTGGCCACCCTACCATAACACATAGGACGTGCTGTTAAAGGGGTTAACAATAAACACAATGATACATCACTACATTCAGTGACCACGCTACCATAACATATAGGATGTATTGTTAAAGGGGAGTACCAGCAGATTAACGACAAACACAAAGAATTCGCATCAATCTTGTGGAGCACCAATACAAACAAACAAACAAACAAACAATAAAAGACAGAAACAAAGAAACAAAGAAAAGAAAATAAATAAATATAAAAACAAACATTAATTGAATTTGATTTTCTTTGTTTTGTTTTGGTCACAAGGCGATGTGGGCCATCTCCCTACAGAAGGCATATTGCCACAGCATCCATTACAAAAAAATGTCCCTTGTCTGTGTGTACTCTGCTGACCTATGACAGTGGAGTTTTCTACAGAATTTTGTCGGGAACAAGTCTTTTGTTGCTGTAGAATCTCTAACCTGTGCTAGATGCATGCTGCATATGCGAGTTCAATTTAACGTCTCGTCCAGAGGACTAGCGTCCTGACTTCAATTTAACGCCTCATCCAGAGGACTAGCATCCTGACTTCAATTTAACGCCTCATCCAGAGGACTAGCGTCCTGACTTCAATTTAACGCCTCATCCAGAGGACTAGCGTCCTGACTTCAATTTAACATCTCGTCCAGAGGACTAGCGCCCTGACTTCAATTTAACGTCTCGTCCAGAGGACCAGCGCCCTGACTTCAATTTAACGTCTCGTCCAGAGGACCAGCGCCCTGACTTCAATTTAACGTCTCATCCAGAGGACCAGCGCCCTGACTTCAATTTAACATCTCGTCCAGAGGACCAGCGCCCTGACTTCAATTTAACGTCTCGTCCAGAGGACTAGCGTCCTGACTTCAATTTAACGCCTCATCCAGAGGACTAGCGCCCTGACTTCAATTTAACGTCTCATCCAGAGGACTAGCGTCCAGATCATCACTTAACCCTCTGATTCCCCACCCTATATGATTAGCATCTTGCCCTGTCAACAATGACAGCAAAGCAAACATTTAACCCTTTGACATCCTCACCCTTTCAACCAGCTTCTTGCAGGCTGAGGGAGTCAAAGGGTTATATTTTTGCTGATGGTGGATACGGTGCAGGAGTCAAAGGGTTAAGGTGTAGTGTTGGGTTAAAGGAGGAGAGGAGGAGAAAAACCTCTGTCCAACCAAGAATCCAATCATGGTTTCTGTCCTGCTAGACGTTCATCTTATCCACTAAGCCACCCACCCCGCTATGAGACATGAAAATACTTGTCTTGTGGATGCCAATAAACCTAAACATTTTGTACATCTTGCTGACATGAATAAATATATATTGCACTAACCCTTTGACTCCTGCACCCTGTCCACCAGCATCCTGCATTGCGAACCATGCTAGCAAAGCAAAAACTTAACCCTTCGATTCCCTCACCATATCCACCAGCTTCCTGCAGGAAGCTGGTAAGACAGGATGAGTGAATCAAAGGGTTAAGTTTTTTGCAGTTGGTGGACAGGATGCAGGAGTCAAATGGTTAAGCAAGTTAATGTAAAACGTATTGACCCAGCCATTTAATTCAAATGATTATAAAAAAAATCTGCCCCAACATCTGACCGCTGTATGCTTTGTGCCTTCCATTTTCCCCTCAGCAACATCCCTATTGCAAGAAAATCCTCTTTTCATTGTCGTCATTTCACAAAAGAACAGGAAAATGACTGCGGCTCATTTAACGTCTTTGTGTGCAAGTTTTTCTTTCTATTTGCTGAAAGGAGTATTTTATCAGGAAGACGAGGGACAAAAACTGAGAGAAAGAGAGGGGGGGGGGGGAGGCCATGAGAGAGGGCATGAGAGACAGAGACAGACAGACAGACAGACTGACAGACAGAAAGAGAAAGACTAAGACAGAGAGAAAGAGAGAGAGACACACACACACAAGAAAAACACACAGAGAGACAGAGAGAGAATGAGAGGCAGACAGAGAGAGAGAGAGAAAGACAGACAGACAGACAGACTGACAGACAGAAAGAGAAAGACTAAGACAGAGAGAAAGAGAGAACACACACACACACACAGAGAAAAACACACAGAGAGACAGAGAGAGAATGAGAGGCAGACAGAGAGAGAGAGAGAGAGAGACAGACAGACAGACAGACAGAGAGAGAGACAAGAGAGAGAGAGAGACAGAGAGAGAGAGACACACACACACACACAGACACACAGAGAGAGAGACACACACAGAGAGACAGAGAGAGAGAGACACAGAGAGAGAGAGAGACTGAGAGAGAGACAATGACAATGACAATGACAATGATGCTTTATTTTTCAACGGTAAAAGCTATTGGCTAGAAGCCATTTTTCAAACTTGTCGTTGCTATTCTATACACATGACATTTGTTTACAGTAACAAGTACAGCTTAAGGAAAATACATGTTGAATACTAAAATTAAGATAACATTACAATGAAATCAAGAAACGTACACAGTCAGCACTTAGAGATAGATAGATAGATAGATAGATAGATAGAGAGAGAGAGAGAGAGAGAGAGAGAGAGAGAGGTAGATAGTATATAGATAGATAGACAGATGAGCAGGTAGATAAGTAAATAAAGAAAGAAAGATAATGTTGATAGTGATAATAATAAAAATAAGACGAAGAAGAAGAAGAAGAAGAAGGAGGAGGAGGAGAGGAAAACAAAGTAAACAAAATAGTAATAAGATAAAATAAAATAAAATGAAATAGAGGGAGAAGAAACATTACATGTGAAAAAATTATAGAAGATAAATCAAGAGAGAGACAGAGATAGAGTTCAGTTCAGTTCAGTTCAGTTCAGGTCATATTGCTCATAGCCCAGCCGACTACTGCAGCCATACCAGGGCTAACACCACATCAAAAAAAGGACAACCCGTTCAGATAAAAGACAATGATTAAAAAACATGCTCACCGTTAACCTTGCAAGTCTAAAATGTGATTCAAGAAAAACAGATGTAAAATCACATCAGGTGAAATCTACTGATCTCTTGTAAAAACTGGAAAATTGCATCAGAAGGGACATCTCGGAAGAGCTTCTTTAAGGAGTAAGAGAGAGAGAGACAGACAGACAGAGAGAGAGACAGAGAAACAGACAGACGGAGACAGACAAAGAAAAAGAGACAGAGATGCGAAGAGAGAAAGAATGAGATTGAGAGACAGACACAGAAAGAGACTGAGACAGAAAGATAGACAGACAAGTGCAAAACCACTCTCATCAGTATGACCAATGGAAGCTGACGATGCTTCACCCCCACACACCTGGTACCTACCTCGCTCACAGTAACTGCCAGTGAATCCCAGGGGGCAGTCACACCTGGCGTAACCGTCATCCACCACACAGGTACCATTGTGGAGGCAAGCTATACCATCACATGCAGAAGAGGCGTACGACTTGCCAATGCCATCTTCCACGAGATGAGGAGACCCTTGCTGACCATCATCAAAACCTGGAGGCATCACCACATTGTCATCGTTGTCGGGGACTGGGGGTTCCACCACATAATCCTCCAGATTTGGCAAAGGCGCGCTTTCCCCCGGCCAGTGGTTGTTTTTCTGAACATCGGCATCGTCCTCTCTGTCTGCGCCTTCCTCTCTCAACTGATACATGGCCTGTGGGCAGGAGATGGGGCATCGTTATCGTTATTGTTGTCTAAAGCCCGGCCGACTGCATAGAGCCATATCAGGGCTATAGCTGCTTCAAAACATGCAAAACTTCAACAGGGGAAATAAAGAAAAGAAAATCAAGTACACATATCAATGTATTCGCGCACATAATGTAAGGACATGCCCCTGGCGTTGACCACTCTGTCCAATTTCTCACACAGGGGATTTAAAAAAAACACCTGACTACAAATTTAAGCATGCCTAAGGACACCAAAACATATACAAAAACAGGCATAAATTACCTAAAATTGCTTCTGCATATCTCACCTCCCTAGAGCCAAAAATTCACTTGACACATCTACCAATTATCAATCCTAAGAAAAAGTACGTAAGACTTTATCGAACACATACAGATGAATGGACCAGCAAGGCAGAAAATTATAGGAAGAAATGACAGAAAGCAAAAGGAACAAGACAGAAACAAAGAGAGTGACAGAAAAGAGGAAATTTCCAGCATAGAATTTCCAGAAGGTGGGATACTATTTATAGTGAAAGAGCCCCCGGCATCCCCACGGGAGGAGGAGACAGGGCAAGAGCACACAGATTATTATCTATTATCAGTCAGGTTCATAAATATCATTTACTGCATGATTTTAACAAATTTAACACTATTTACTGCATAACAATTTAAACAAATTTTAACATTATTTACTGCATAATGATTTAAGCAAATTTAACAGTATTTATTGCATAATCATTTCAACAAATTTAACATTATTTATTGCAAACTGATTTTAACAAATTTAACAGTATCTATTGCATAGTGGTTTAAACAAATTTAAGACTATTTACTGCATAATGATTTAAACGAATTTAACATGTTTACAGCTTAATGATTTAAACAAACTTAACATTATTACATAATGATTTAAATAAATCTAATATTATTTATTGCATAATGATTTAAACAAACTTAACATTGTTTATTACATAATGATTTAAATAAATCTAACATTATTTATTGCATAATGATTTTAACAAACTTAACATTGTTTATTACATAATGATTTAAATAAATCTAACATTATTTATTGCATAATGATTTAAACAAACTTAACATTGTTTATTACATAATGATCTAAATAAATCTAACATTATTTATTGCATAGTGATTTAAACAAATTTAACATTATTTACTGCATAATGATTTAAACAAATTTAACATTATTTATTGCATACTAATTTCAACAAATTCATTTCAAATATGCATAAGTCGTGAGAATAGCACACTAATTATCATCTACTAGTATCATCATCCTGATTGATAAATCATTATTTATTACATATTAATTAAAACAAATCTATTTAGAGTATCATTTACTATTATACTGATAAAAGCAAATTCATTATATATCATAAATCATTCTTTAAGCATATAATTTACATATAACAGCAGAAGGGCATCCAGGAGTCATGACCTGGATGTGGCCCGGCCCCCCGAGAGTGTAAGGAATTCAGGGCCGAAACACTTGTCTAAAGGGGGTTACTTCTCTGAAGACCTTCTGTTGTCTAGCTCTCCCTAGAGTTTCTTTCTACCTGCACATGGTCAGTCCATTGACTTCCGGGAATAGTTCGGAGGACATTCGGGAAAGACCGAAGGACACTGGGAAAGACTAGATCTGCGGGCTTTGTGGGTTGGCTTCCCACCTTGCCTTTGATAACATGCCACGAGTTTTCCAAATGAAAGATGCTCCCAGGATTCACCGAAAGGGGGAGAGAATGATGAATCCATCGGCACTGACTCCATCACGACTGGAAACGCACAACGGATCATGATTGATGACCAGTTGGAATTTCCGTGTGCGTGTGGAAGGAGATTCACCACCAAACGCGGCATGAAGATCCACAGGACAAAAATGGGCTGTTTGAAGACACATACGAACCAGCAGCAGCGCACTGCGATAGCAGGTGAGACGTTGGATGACCAAGGCCAGGAATTAAACCATAGTGCCAAGGCCATCCACGCTGACGGTTCTGATGCGGATTTTGCACAAGCTCTTAACGCCAAACGTGGAAAACTCAATTTGCCGCCTGCCGGTGCAAAAGAACAATGGGAGAAATTAGATGAGGAACTTGTCCTTAAGCTGAATGCGCTAATAGGGAACAGTACGCTGGAACACAAACTTGACACATACGGAGACATCATATACTCTATCTGCAGGGACACTTATGGAGTGAAGCAGCCAAAGACAAAAACGCCTCCCCAGAAATCCAGAAGACAGCAACAGATGGAGAGCATCCGGAGGGAGAAAAGGAAGCTTAAAAAGCGAATGAAAACTGCCTCAGAATTCGAGAAGCAAGGGCTCCTGGAACTCTGGAAAGATCTGAAGGCCAAACACAATGCTCTCAGCAAAGTGGAATCAGCAAGGCGAAGAAAGAGCAAAAAGAAGAAGACTCAAGATCGTTTCTTCAAAGATCCCTTTGACTTTGCAAGAAAGCTGTTTGAACAACCCAAATCAGGGACTCTCACAGTGGGCAAGGAAACCCTAGAGCAGCATCTCAGGGAAACATATTCCGATTCTCAGCACGAGGCACCACTTGAAATCCAAAATCTGGTTTGGCCTGCAGCGCCAGAAGGAAAATTCAATAACAAACCACCAACACTGGATGAAGTGAAGAACGTAGTAAAGAAAGCCAGAGCCAAGTCAGCACCTGGACCAAACGGAATACCATACCTGCTCTACAAGAAATGCCCAAAAGTGCTCGAGTGGCTCCACAAGATGATTCGATCAGCATGGAGGAACCAGAAGATCAGCGACCAATGGATGAGAGCTGAAGGAGTGTACATTCCGAAGGAGCAGAACTCCAGCAGCATCAATCAGTTCAGGCCAATATCACTTCTGAACGTCGAGGGGAAAATCTTCTTCTCTGTTATGGCAGCAAGATTGACAAAATACCTGACTGAAAACAAGTATCTGGATATGTCAGTCCAAAAGGGAGGCATACCAGGAATGCCTGGATGCTTGGAACATGCCACGTTGATTTGGGATGCCATCCAAAAAGCAAGAACAGAGAAGAGAGACATTGACGTAGTTTGGCTTGATCTGGCGAATGCATATGGATCAGTTCCACACGATATGATCCAGCTGGCTCTTGAAATGTATCACATCCCAGAAAACATCCGAACAATGCTGAGGAAATATTTCCAAGGGTTCTCAATGCGGTTCTCTACCAAAGAATACACCACGGACTGGATAGACCTAGAGGTGGGCATTGCAATGGGCTGTGCAATCTCTCCCATACTGTTCGTGTTGGCAATGGAAGTCATCTTGAAAGCTGCAATGAAGAGTTCAGGTCCAGTGAATCTGGGAGATGGATACCAGATGCCTCCTCTGAAAGCTTTCATGGATGACACAACAGTCTTGTCCACGGATGAGGAAGAGACACACCAAATCTTAAAGCAGCTGGATGAGCTGGTGGCCTCTTCAAGAATGAGGTTCAAACCTAAGAAATCCCGAAGTCTCTCACTGCGAAAAGGAAAAGTGGCAGATTCAGTCAAATTCATGGTAGCCAACCAAGCCATCCCCACTGTCACAGAAGAGCCAGTAAAAAGTCTCGGAAGATGGTATGATGACTCCCTGAAAGACACACAAAGGGGATGTGAAACCAAGCAAACAGCAGAAGAAGGCCTGAAGAAAATAGATAACTGCGGACTGCCAGGCAAATACAAAGTCTGGTGTCTACAGTTCATGCTGATACCAAAGCTGCTGTGGCCACTGCTAATCTATGACATTTGCACCAGCACAGTCGAAGCAATGGAAGCCAAAATCAACAAATACACAAGAAAATGGCTCGGTGTCCCACCTGGTCTCACTGATGTTGCATTCTACTGTCGTCAAGCAATGCTGAAGCTACCTCTGAAATCCATAGTGGAGGAATACAAAGTTGGAAAAGCAAGACTGTTGAGCATGCTGGAGGAATCGGAGGACAATATCGTGAGAGCAGTTCATCCAAAGCTGAGAACTGGCAGAAAGTGGAAAGTCCAAGAGGCTGTAAACAATGCCAAGAGAAACCTCAGCATCAAAGAAATAATTGGACACACGCAAACCAACAGACAGGGACTGGGAGCAACAAAAATGCAGTGGTGGTCCAAAGCCAAAGGGAAGGAAAAAAGAGACATGATCATACAGGAGTTGAAGGAAGAAGAAGATGTCAAAAGAGTGCAGAAGGCAGTCCAGCAAGGTCAACAGGGGCAATGGACAACATGGGACAGTGCACTCCAAAAAAGTCTCAGCTGGAACGATATGTGGCACATGGCTCCTCTAAGGATAAGCTTCCTCCTCAGATCTGTATATGACCTGCTCCCCTCGAATGCAAACTTAGTGAAATGGGGGAAAGCAGACGACCCAGCATGTCCGCTCTGTCAGAAGAAACAAACAGTGGAACATGTCCTAAGCTCTTGCAAAGTAGCGCTAGCCCAAGGAAGGTATACATGGAGGCACAACCAAGTTCTGAAAGTGATCACAGATGTGGTTAGCGAAAAAACCATGACCCCAAACGCACCAATTGCTATGACAACGTTCTACAAAGCAGGAGGGAAACAGGTCTGGCCCGAAAGGGCTATGACAACCAGCACATTGCCAAAGGGTCTTCTGGATGGAGCAGTCGACTGGGAGTGTACAGCAGACCTCCCAGAGTGGAGAAATTACCCAGATGTCATCAGCAAGACAGGCATGAGACCAGACATCGCTCTCCACTCTGACTCCTCGAAACAAGTGATTCTGATAGAACTCACTGTGCCATACGAAAGCAGAATGGAAGAAGCACATATCTACAAGACCGAAAAATACGCCGGTCTTGCCAGCACCCTGAAGAAAGCAGGTCTGCGGGTCAAAATCTTCGCCATAGAGGTCGGGGCAAGAGGGTTTGTGGGCACCTCCGCTTATGATCTCATGAAACAACTCGCCATTTCTGGGAAGAAGAGGACTAGAGCCCTTAAAGCGATGGCAGAGGCAGCAGAAAGGAGCTCAAGCTGGATCTGGGCAAGGAGGAACCAAAAAAGTGAACTTCATAAGGATTAAATTCCCTACAGATGATGTGTGCCCCGTTAGCACATTGGTAAAACCGCGTACCGCAGTTCTGAAGCGCAGAATCGCCCAGGTTCGATCCCCGGCGTGGGAAAAAAAAAAAAAAAAAAAAAAAAATAGACAACAGCAGAAGGGCATCCAGGAGTCATGACCTGGATGTGGCCCGGCCCCCCGAGAGTGTAAGGAATTCAGGGCCGAAACACTTGTCTAAAGGGGGTTACTTCTCTGAAGACCTTCTGTTGTCTAGCTCTCCCTAGAGTTTCTTTCTACCTAAATCATTCTTAAGAGTATTATTTACTATTATACTGATCAAAGCAAATTCATTATATAAAAATAAACCATTCTTATACAGTGTTATTCTCCCAACTCACGGTGCTTGACACATAAACAGACGTTTTCTTTATCTGTAATTTGTATTGATCATACAATGAAAACACAGTGTCCTGGTTAAAACAGTCAAACGACACCCCCCTATCCGCTGTTTACTAACCTACATCTTCCACCCACTGACTTTGTCTCTGAAAATTGCGTAACAGTTTATACTTCTCTAATGGTGCCGTGTATTGATTATGAGACGCTTTCAGACAAGCATTAGTTAACCCTTTAACTCCCACACCCTATCCACCAACTACAGAAAGTTAAACAAACCTTTGACTCACTCACCCCATCCACAAGCTTCCTGCAGAAAGCTGGTGGGTTGGGTGAGGGAGTCAAAGGGTGAAGTTTTTTTATTTCCTAGCATGGCTGACAATGCAGGATGCTGCAGACAGAATGCGAGAGTCAAAGGGTTAAGTTTCACTGTTCTCCATGATTTACACCTTGGATCAATTCTGGTATCATATACTGCAGTAGAACTCTTTTTTTGTTGTTGTGATGAATCTGAACAAGTTCCACAGTTAATACTGAGATATTTGAAGAGAACGGAGGGGGGGGGGGGGGGGGGGATGAAATGGAGCAGGGCTGGGATGGGCATCCTCAATCATTTCAGACTGCTTCACTTCAACATGAAGAAATGTTGAACATCCCAATAACAAGAATGAATGAAGAAGCATACTAGTCAATGTTGTCGTTATTCTCTGCAGTATTTTCAGTGACAAAAACAACACATACAAAAACAAACATTTACGAGTTTCACTACACATATAATGTAACAGCACATACAATTACAATATTAAACATGTTTTGTCCTCTTGGGGATTTTTTGTTCTCTACTAAGAATCAGTTTGTTCTGGTAGATCATGATTTATGCTGAATTTTAACACTTCAACAATGAAACTGATCTACAGATGGACAAATCCATATAACTGAGATGGACCCAGTTTATTCATCTGTTTATTCTTCTGGTTCAACCATGACTAGAATTTACAATGCTTAACCCTTTCACTCTTGCACTTGGTGCACCAGCATCCTGCTTTGTCAACCATCCTAGCAAAGCAAAAAAAAAACCCTATGACTCCCTCACCCTTTCCACCAGCTTCCTGCTTTGTCAACCATCCTAGCAAAGCAAAAAAATTAACCCTTTGACTCCCTCACCCTATCCTGCAGGAAGCTGGTCGACAGGGTGAGGGAGTCAAAGGGTTAACTTCTTGCAGTTGGTGGATTGTGTGCGGGAGTCAAAGAGTTAACTTTCTCATCTCTTCATGTCAAATATCTTTTATAAAAATGTGAAACAAAGTCACTCAAGTTAAAACTTAATTCTGAATAATCGACATTTCATTTCCTTTTTTATTCCACACACCGACCAAGTCGATCATGTGTGCATCTGAACATTTTAAAAAATCGTTCTTTCTCCTCCCCCGTATCTCTCTCCCTCCCAATCTCTCTCCATTAAAGACACATGCAATTACCAATAATTCCTTTCCAAATGTCCTAGTCCCCCCCCACCCCCCCCCCCTTAAAAAAAAGGAAAAAGAAAGAAAGAAAAAAAAAAAGCAGGAAGCTGCTGAAGCCAATGAATAGCATTACTCTCAGGGTGTCCACCTCACGCGGTGCCAGCAGCACCCCACACCCCATACAGGCAGAAACCACCAGCTTTCTTCACCCTACCTGTGGCGGATCCAGGCCGGCCTTCATGTCAAGGGAGTGAATGATGACATCATTATCGGGCAGACTGCCTGGCGCCCCCAGTTCCACGGGATCAGGGGGTTGTGGGCCCCTAATCGAGAGACTTGGGCTTCCCTTGAGCCACCCTCCGTAATGGTTTGGCTTTGGGGCCCAGACAGATTGCTGCTGTCACCCGCCGCTTCCTTCTCTCCATCAGTCTGCCCAATGGACTGTGCAAGTTTGTGCTCCGCTTGCCACTGTTTGTCCTCTGAGGAAACAAGACGGATGTGATTGGAAGATACTCTTTTAAAAGAAAAATAAACAAACAAACAAAAAGGACACACAATAAATGAACTAACAAAACCATAACAAACAAACAAAGCCCTGAAAGGACTGATGGATGTGTTTGGAAGTAAAAACAATTTCAGAGAAGAATGAACAAACAAACACATCTCACAAAACAAATGTGTCTGGAAGAAACGCAATTTCGCAGCAGAACAAACACAGTAAGCATCACACTCTACACACCACACACACACACACACACACAAACACACACACACACACACACACACACCACACACACAAAAACACACATGCACACACACGCCACACACACACACACACATACACACAAACACACACACACACACACACACACACAAACACAGCAAACATCACACACACACCAAACACACCACACCCACACCACACACACACACACACACACACAACACACACACACACACACAAAACACACACACACACGCATACACACACACACACACGCACACACAACACACACAAACACAGCAAGCATCACACACACACCACACACCCAAACACACCACACACACACATATACACACACACATACACCACACACACATACACCACACACACACATCACAGACACACACACATCACAGACACACACACAGACACACACACACACACACACACACACACACACACACACACACACACACACACACACACACACACACACACACACACACACGTGTGTGTGTACAGACAACAAAAAATGTTTTCCAAAACAAGCGTGACTGCCTGCATTCAAACAAACTGGAACCAGAAAAAAACAAGAAAAAGGAATAAGAATGTGTATTTAATACAAGACAAGACAGGCACTATTTAATACAAGAAGACAAGACAGGCACTATTTAATACAAGACAAAGACAGGCACTATTTAATACAAGACAAGACAGGCACTATTTAATACAAGACAAGACAGGCACTATTTAATACAAGACAAGACAGGCACTATTTAATACAAGACAAGACAGGCACTATTTAATACAAGACAAGACAGGCACTATTTAATACAACAAGACAAGACAAACATTTTGTATAAACTTCATAAGATCATAAAATGTTTGAACACCTGCACACGCACACAGGCATAAATGCATACCTTCTTATCAATTTTTAATATAATCATTCTTTTTTCAAAGCGAAGTGTGTGTGTGTGTGTGTGTGTGAGCAGTATGATTTCTTTATGTGTGTCTGTTGTGTGCCTTACATGTAAGTGTATGATGTGTGTTCTTTATGTGTGTCTGTTGTGTGCCTTACATGTAAGTGTATGATGTGTGTTCTTTATGTGTGTCTGTTGTGTGCCTTACATGTAAGTGTATGATGTGTGTTCTTTATGTGTGTCTGTTGTGTGCCTTACATGTAAGTGTATGATGTGTGTTCTTTATGTGTGTCTGTTGTGTGCCTTACATGTAAGTGTATGATGTGTGTTCTTTGTGTGTGTCTGTTGTGTGCCTTACATGTAAGTGTATGATGTGTGTTCTTTATGTGTGTCTGTTGTGTGCCTTACATGTGAGTGTATGATGTGTGTTCTTTATGTGTGTCTGTTGTGTGCCTTACATGTAAGTGTATGATGTGTGTTCTTTATGTGTGTCTGTTGTGTGCCTTACATGTAAGTGTATGATGTGTGTTCTTTATGTGTGTCTGTTGTGTGCTTTACATGTAAGTGTATGATGTGTGTTCTTTATGTGTGTCTGTTGTGTGCCTTACATGTGAGTGTATGATGTGTGTTCTTTATGTGTGTCTGTTGTGTGCCTTACATGTAAGTGTATGATGTGTGTTCTTTATGTGTGTCTGTTGTGTGCCTTACATGTGAGTGTATGATGTGTGTTCTTTATGTGTGTCTGTTGTGTGCCTTACATGTAAGTGTATGATGTGTGTTCTTTATGTGTGCTGTTGTGTGCCTTACATGTAAGTGTATGATGTGTGTTCTTTATGTGTGTCTGTTGTGTGCCTTACATGTAAGTGTATGATGTGTGTTCTTTATGTGTGTCTGTTGTGTGCCTTACATGTAAGTGTATGATGTGTGTTCTTTGTGTGTGTCTGTTGTGTGCCTTACATGTAAGTGTATGATGTGTGTTCTTTTGTGTGTGTCTGTTGTGTGCCTTACATGTAAGTGTATGATGTGTGTTCTTTATGTGTGTCTGTTGTGTGCCTTACATGTAAGTGTATGATGTGTGTTCTTTGTGTGTGTCTGTTGTGTGCCTTACATGTAGTGTATGATGTGTGTTCTTTGTGCTGTTGTGTGTTACATTAGTGTTGATGTGTTTTTTATGTTGTCTGTTGTGTGCCTTACATGTGAAGTGTATGATGTGTGTTCTTTATGTGTGTCTGTTGTGTGCCTTACATGTAAGTGTATGATGTGTGTTCTTTATGTGTGTCTGTTGTGTGCCTTACATGTAAGTGTATGATGTGTGTGTTCTTTATGTGTGTGTCTTATGTGTGGTTGTGCCTTACATGTAAGTGTTGATGTGTGTTCTTTATGTGCTGTTGTGTGCTTAATGTAAGTGTATGATGGTGTTCTTTATGTGTGTCTGTTGTGTGCCTTACATGTAAGTGTATGATGTGTGTTCTTTATGTGTGTCTGTTGTGTGCCTTACATGTAGATGTATGATGTGTGTTCTTTATGTGTGTCTGTTGTGTGCCTTACATGTAAGTGTATGATGTGTGTTCTTATGTGTGTGTTCTAGTGTGTGGTGCCTTACATGTAAGTGTATGATGTGTGTTCTTTATGTGTGTCTGTTGTGTGCCTTACATGTAAGTGTATGATGTGTGTTCTTTATGTGTGTCTGTTGTGTGCCTTACATGTAGTGTATGATGTGTGTTTTTATGTGTGTCTGTTGTGTGCCTTACATGTAGTGTATGATGTGTGTTCTTTATGTGTTGTCTGTTGTGTGCCTTACATGTGAGTGTTATGATGTGTGTTCTTTATGTGTGTCTGTTGTGTGCCTTACATGTAAGTGTATGATGTGTGTTCTTTATGTGTGTCTGTTGTGTGCCTTACATGTAGTGTAGTGTGTGTTTCTTTATGTGTGTCTGTTGTGTGCCTTACATGTGAGTGTATGTGTGTGTTCTTTATGTGTGTCTGTTGTGTGCCTTACATGTGAGGTGTGCTATGTGTGTGTTCTTTATGTGTGTCTGTGTGTGCCTTAATGTAGTGTTGATGTGTGTTCTTTATGTGTGTCTGTTGTGTGCCTTACATGTAGTGTATGTGTTGTTTGATGTGTTGTTTCTTTATGTGTGTCTGTTGTGTGCCTTACATGTGAGTGTGTGATGTGTTGTTGTTGTTCTTTATGTTTGTGTCTTGTTGTGTTGTGCCTTACATGTGAGTGTATGATGTGTGTTCTTTATGTGTGTCTGTTGTGTGCCTTACATGTGAGTGTATGATGTGTGTTCTTTATGTGTGTCTGTTGTGTGCCTTACATGTAAGTGTATGATGTGTGTTCTTTATGTGTGTCTGTTGTGTGCCTTAGTGTATGATGTGTGTTCTTTATGTGTGTCTGTTGTGTGCCTTACATGTGAGTGTATGATGTGTGTTCTTTATGTGTGTCTGTTGTGTGCCTTACATGTGAGTGTATATGTGTGTTCTTTATGTGTTCTGTTGTGTGCCTTACATGTGAGTGTATGTGTGTGTTCTTTATGTGTGTCTGTTGTGTGCCTTACATGTGAGTGTATTTGTCTAGTGTGCATATGATTTTTTTGTGTGTCTGTTGTGTGCCTTACATGTGAGTGTATGTGTGTGTTCTTTATGTGTGTCTGTTGTGTGCCTTACATGTGAGTGTATGTGTGTGTTTCATGTGAGAGTTGTTTCTTTATGTGTGTCTGTTGTGTGCCTTACATGTAAGTGTATGATGTGTGTTCTTTATGTGTGTCTGTTGTGTGCCTTACATGTAAGTGTTATGTGTGTGTTCTTTATGTGTGTCTGTTGTGTGCCTTACATGTAAGTGTATGATGTGTGTTCTTTATGTGTGTCTGTTGTGTGCCTTACATGTAATGTGTATGCTGTGTGTGTTCTTTATGTGTGTCTGTTGTGTGCCTTACATGTGAGTGTATGATGTGTGTTCTTTATGTGTGCCTGTTGTGTGC
>CM060315.1:3367500-3372500 GCA_030674185.1 Monoplex corrugatus | reverse complement strand
TTCACAAAATCATACACATAGGCCTACATGCATGCAAGCACATGCGCACAAATATATGTGCGCGCACCCATGCATGCACACTTGTGCATGCACACACACCCCCATGCATGCACACACACACACGCGCGCACTCATGCACACACGCACACACACACACACCCATACATGCACACACGTGTTCACACACACACACACACATGCACACACACACACACACACACACACACACACACATGCATGCACTACTCACCATCACATTCGTATCCATTGGGGTTCAGTTTCAATCCAGGAGGGCACTCACACACGAAGCCTCCCAAAGCGATGTCTACACAAATCTTGCAGGGATTCTGTATCGCTGTCTTGCAGGTTCCTGCCAACAACACACCATTCACAAAACTTCATCACTAGGAAACAAGAACGAGAACAAGAAGCAATGGCACCGACTTCATCATGTAGGCCCCAACAAAAAGTGATATCTCCACCACTGCACTCCCCTATAAAGTTATAGGATAATCTTTGCTTTTAACCTGATATGTGTGGTTGTCCTATTAACCCTTTGACTCCTGCACCATGTCCACCAGCATCCCGCATTGCCAACTTTGCTAGCAAAGCAAAAACTTCAGCCTTTGACTCTCTCATCCGAACCATCAGCTTACTGTAGGAAGTTGGTAGACAGAGTGCGGGAGTCAAAGGGTTAAGTTTTTGTAGTTGGTAGATAGGGTGGGGGAGTCAAAGGGGTAAGTTTTTGCAGTTGGTGGATAGGGTGTGCATGTGGGAGTCAAATGGTTAAGTTTTTGCAGTTGGTGGACAGAGTGCGGGAGTCAAAGGGTTCAGTTTTTGCAGTTGGATAGGGTGTGGGAGTCAAAGGGTTAAGTTTTTGCAGCTGGTGGATAGGGTGTGGGAGTCAAAGGGTTCAGTTTTTGCAGTTGGTGGATAGGGTGGAAGAGCCAAAGGGTTAAGTTTTTGCAGTTGGTGGATAGGGTGTGGGGAGTCAAAGGGTTAATTTTTGCAGTTGGTGGATAGGGTGCGGGAGTCAAAGGGTTAGAATACCAAGTGATTCTGCACCATGTCCTGATTGTTTACAACAGCATATAATAATGAAGATAATACAAACACAAAAAGAACATTAATGAAGAAGATTAGGATAAGACAAGCAACGTTTAAGGACATTTTATGAGGCAAGAGAAATTAGAGGACCTGGTCACAACAGGAAAACTGGAGGGAAAACAGCACCAGGTAAACCCAGGAAGAAAATACCGGACAAACTTGTTAAGTAGACGAAGACAGAGAGAGTGGGAGAGGTACTTGCAGTGACAAAAGATAGATTCGTATGGAGGGCCATGATCACCAACGCTATGCAGCAGGGCACATCATGATGATGATAACAATGATGATGATGATGATGATGATGATGATGACATTATGTGCTATGAATGCAGCAATCAACAAAGACAAACCAATGCAGTCACTCAATCTGGCTTGAATTAAGCGCCAATGCCTTAATTTAACACAGAGTGTGCTTTCCTTGCTGAAGATATTGGCTGATAACAGACCATTTTGTGCATTTTTCTAGGTTAATATTTTTACTACTTTTTGTACACCAACACATGTAATAAAACAGTGATGTGATTCTCAAAGGCACCAAATATTCCCCATTCAATCTCTCTCTCTCTCTCTCTCTCTCTCTTATATATTATATATATATATATATATATATATATATATATATATATATATATATATATATATATATATATATCAAGGCTAATGGGCTTCTCAATTTGAGACATTCTCTTTACCAAGCAAATGACTTTTAACCCTTTGACTCCCGTACCCTGACCACCAGTATCCTGCACTGTCAATCATACTAGCAAAGCAAAAACTTAACCCTTTGACTCCCTCAACCTATCTAACAGCACCTGCAGAAAGCTGGTGGATAGGGTGAGGGAGTTAAAGGGTTAAGTTTTTGCAGTTAGTGGAAAGGGTGCGGGAGTCAAAGGGTTAATGTTCTACATACTATTTATATATCCCTCCTCAAACTAGTTTTATCAGTTTAGGTAGGACTTGTAGGTCTGGTCACAGGCTTTGATAGCGATGATATATACATTTCCTGCCATTCAATCTGACTGCAGAGCATTTCGATTGGCTCACAGAACGGTTTTGCATATGACCTCTCTACAATCCAGTATGACACCCGTCTGTGAGCGATGCCTGGTTCTAACCAGGGTCGTGCAATGTAAAGCACTGAGGGTGAGGAGCGAACCCTGCCTTCTGAAAGCCAATCTAACAGTGACAAGGTCTCCACGACCTCACTCCCCAAAAGCATTGCTGTTAACCCCTTTGACTCCCGTTCCCTATCCACCAACTGCAAAAACTTAACCCTTTGACTCCCTCACCCAATCTACCAGCTTCCTGGAGGAAGCTAGTTGTTAGGATGAAGGAGTCAAAGGGTTACATTTTCTGATGGACAGGGTGAGGGAGTCAAAGGGTTAAGTTTTCACTGTGCCAGCATGGTTGACAATACAGGATGCTGGTGAACAGGGAACAGGAGTAAAAGGGTTAACAGGACAACTTTTTTTTTTTAACCTCTACCATTTATAATGTGTGGGTGACTACGGCCCATTTTCTCCAAGGGTTTTACTGCTGAAGAGCTGAGATTCAGTCAGTCTTCCTGTTCAATGAAAAATCAATGCTGCAATGCCTGAAGCAAACTTGCAGAATAGCCAGCTCACAAGACAGCAGACAGCAGACAGCAGCAGCAATGCAGATAAGCTTTCTGATACTAATATGGCACTGAGAAAACCCGAGCTTTAAACAAGTTATCAGAGAACTTAGAAATTACTTTAACAGTAATAATGTCACTGAAAGTCTCTTCTTGCAGTATTACAACATATTAACCCTTTGACTCCCGCACCCTATCCACCAATCGCAAAAAACTCAACCCTTTGAGTTCCTCACCCTATCCACCAGCTTCCTGCTACAGGAAGCTGGTAGATGGGGTGAGAAAGTCACAGAGTTAAGTTTTTGCTTTGCCAGCAATGGTTGACAATGCAAGATGCTGGTGGACAGGGTGCAGAAGTCAAAGAGTTAAGCAGAAGACCAGAAAGTGTAATAGGATCTTGTGACAGCATTCCAAGGAATGTCATAAAAGTGTCCCCATGGAGAGAGACTTTTTAAATTACTGGCAGACAAGAATAGTTTCCAGTCCATGAAATTCACTCTATACACACACATGCATGCACGCACGCACGCACGCACGCACGCCACACACACACACACACACACACACACACACACACACACACACACACACACACACACACACACACACACAGTCTTGAAGCTAAAAGAGTCTTGAGTTTGTCTCTTTCAGGGAATGTCTAGATGGTCTGTATGTTTTTAACAGAAATGCTGTTTTTTTAAAAATGTGAATGCTGACTCTTAGTCATCCCTATAAAGTCTTGTTTCATAAATTAAGCATTCATATTCATTTTTGTTATTTTGTGGCTATATCTATTGATGTTTTAAAAAGTTTTTGCTGAGACATTCTGCTCACACCTATCTCATCAGTAATTATGCACTCCACACACACACACACACACACACACACACACACACACACACACACACACACACACACACACACACACACACACACTGTGAGCGAGTTTTCAGTCCATGAAATTCACTCTATTCACTCTCTCTCTCTAGTCCATGAAATTCACTCTATTCACTCTCACTCTAGTCCATGAAATTCACTCTATTCACTCTCTCTAGTCCATGAAATTCACTCTATTCACTCTCTCTAGTCCATGAAATTCACTCTATTCACTCTCTCTAGTCCATGAAATTCACTCTATTCACTCTCTCTAGTCCATGAAATTCACTCTATTCACTCTCTCTAGTCCATGAAATTCACTCTATTCACTCTCTCTAGTCCATGAAATTCACTCTATTCACTCTCTCTAGTCCATGAAATTCACTCTATTCACTCTCTCTAGTCCATGAAATTCACTCTATTCACTCTCTCTAGTCCATGAAATTCACTCTATTCACTCTAGTCCATGAAATTCACTCTATCACTCTCACTCTAGTCCATGAAATTCACTCTATTCACTCTCTCTCTCTCTCTCTCTAGTCCATGAAATTCACTCTATTCACTTCCTCTCTCTTAGTCCATGAAATTCACTCTCCTCTCTCTAGTCCATGAAATTCACTCTATTCACTCTCTCTAGTCCATGAAATTCACTCTATTCTACTCTCTCTCTAGTCCATGAAATTCACTCTATTCACTCTCTCACTCCTCTCTAGTCCATGAAATTCACTCTATTCACTCTCTCCTCTAGTCCATGAAATTCACTCTATTCACTCTCTCCTCTAGTCCATGAAATTCACTCTTTCACTCTCTCTGCAGAATTCACTCTATTCACTCTCTCGTCTCTCTCTTTCCTTGAAATTCACTCATCACTCTCTCTCCTAGTCCATGAAATTCACTCTATTCACTCTCACGCACTCTTTCGCTCTCTCTCTTTCTTTCACACTAAGACATAGCCTGTATCTAAGTCTGAGTCCACATATCATAACTTTTTTTTTCATACAAGACTGAGTGGAAAAGGGGAGGGAATAAGGGGGGAGGAGAAAGGTAGAGAGAGAGATAAAAAAAAAAAGCAAAGCACTGATCAATAATAATACAGACATATGAATGCTGAATATTCCAGCCAAAGGTAGGAGGGCTTTCAGCACTCCCTGAGGGCAGCAAAATCTATTTGGAGGTTATGAAGTGCAAGTGTATTGCCTGCCTGTATCAACGCGGCATTATGAAAAGGGCAAAGTCAGAGGGACAGACGCAGTAGGTATTATTACAAGAGCCATTAGCCTACACAACACAGCAGGCCGCTGTTTCTCAAGTGGTCCATAACCATGGTCCATAACCAGTCTACTGATGCACGCTGCTGGATTACCCGATTCTAAATGAGCCATAAACACAGGCCTACATACAT